>OW386290.2:23156576-23699133 GCA_936432065.2 Rutpela maculata
AGATAAGTAACGTTTTCATGGTCTTTTAAGTACCTATTATAATTCAGAACTCACTTGGTAGTGGCACCTTCTGCCGAAGGGCATTTGTTGTAGGAGGGAGTGCTTCTGGCTCAATCGCAATACTTTTTTTTCCTATTTTTGGCTTCAAAGATCCACCGGGTGGGGAGGTTCCAGCTGCTTCCGTAGCTGCCAATTTATTTTAATGTGAGAGTATATTAAGTGACATATGGTAAGAAAGCTCATTTCGAGAGGAATACGATACATTTTTTATTTTATAAATATTCCAAGGGCTTGTGATAAGAGATAAAAAATTACATTTTAAGTTAAACATTGTTCAATATACAAAGTGTTCCTTAAAGACGTGCGGATGTTTCAGGGTCTGATTCCTTAGGTCACTTTATGAAAGAAAAGTTCATATGAACATATGACCACAACGGCTTAAATTTTTTGCTACAGTGTGGGTGTTGATTTTTTTTTTAAATTGTTAATTTTTAAATATCTCAGAATGTACTTTAGAATTTTGGTATGTGTTAACAGAATATAAAATCACATATTTCAGTTAGAAAAGTTATTTTATCGCTCCACCAGTGGCGCCCCTACAAACATGTCCTCTGATATTTTTTACCAAAAATGTGGTATGCCACTGACATTTTCCATGTGGATATTTTTTCTGATTAGTCTGGTCAATTCTACATGAAAACGGTCTATTGCGTTTTTCTCGTCATATGCACAGTTCTTGATTAAAACAATTAAATTTAAATTGCTCCATTTAGCAGTATTATAAACACGTAAATCTGGTTATCCTGACATAAAGTAAGTTGCTAGTGTTCAAAACCATCTCATCGTATTGATTTTTCGATTTTTGGTGTTTCATTGGATTTATTTTATTTTCTCGCTGTTTTTATTCGAATATATCAGTAAATATGGTGAATTACACGAATGCGGAAATGGCGACATAGCACTACGTATATGGTCTCGCAGATGTTAATGCAACAAAAGCCAGACGTATGTATCAGGAAAGATGTCCTAATCGTGCCTTGCCAGATAGCCGATTCTTTTCGACTATTCATCATCGAAACTGGCAGTTTCCAAAAAGATACTTCGGAAGGTAGACCTCGAACTGTCAGAACAGTCGAAATTGAGGAAGCGGTGCTGCAGGAAATGGACGAACATCCTGAGATGAGTACATATGAGGAAGATTGCTATAGCTCTGAATATTTGTCATCAAATTGTTTGGCGAATTATGGTTGATTTTTTGTTGTATCCGTACCATATTCTAAGGATACAGGCATTCCCAGGGATTTCTCACAGCGTGTGAAATTCTGTCAGTGGTACCTTAAGAATGTTACACGAAATCTGCAGTTATTCACAGACGAAGTAAATTTTTCTAGGAATGCTATTCATAATAATCTTGTGAGGGCGGACGAAAACCCCCATGCCATAATCGAAACCCATTTCCAAGAACAATTTTCAGTTAATGTATGGGTAGAAATTATTGGTAATAATCTTATAAGCCCTTTTTTTCTGCCAAGACGCCTTAATGGAAAATTTTATCTGCATTTTCTCCAAGAAGCTTGAAGATGCACCAGTTGCATTAAGGAATCAAATGTAGAACATGCCCGATGCAGCTCTTGTTCATTTCAGTGTTGTTCGCGATAATTTACATGTGGTTTATCATTGGAAAGGTCGCGGAGGACCTCAACAAAGGCCAGCAAGATCCCCTGATCTCAATAGTTTGGATTTCTTTTTGTAGGGTCATCTTAAAACCCTGGTGTATAAAACTCCCATTAACACTTTAGATTTAAGAGAGGGAATAGTTGTCTTGTATGAAACAATACGGAATACGCCGAGAATATTTGAACGAGTACGCAGTTCTATGCAAAGATGGGCGGAAGCATGCCTACTAAGTGAAGGTGGCCTTTCAAAAAATTTTGTAAAAAAAATATCATTATCAATGTTAATAATAATTAGTTTCAGTTTGGTTTTAAACTGTTTTAATCAAGAACTGTGCGTCTGGAAAGACCGTTTTCACGTAGAATTGGCTAGGTTAATCAGAAACAATATCCACATGGAAAAATGTCAGTGGTAAAAAATTTCATTGGGCCTGTTTGCAGGACCGCCTCTGGTGGTTTTATATCTTATTGACACATACCAAAATTGAAAATAATATCCAAGGTACTTTCTAAAATATTAAAAAATAACGATTTAAAAAAAATTCAAGACCTTGTAGCAAAAAATGTAAGCCGTTGCGGACATATATTCATATGGACTTTTCTTCATAAAATGACCACACAGGAACACTCTGTATAAGGTGTTCAAAATGTGCACCACATCTTTTTTGTTTTTAGAAAAGCATCCTTACGTTTTGTCTGTACATGTTGTACGGTTTTGCTATACAAACTTTACTCTTGAGATATCTCCATAAATGAAATCAAGTGGAATAAGATCCGCAAACCTTGCCGGCTGATCAACTGGACTTCTTCTTCCAATTCTATTTGGGAATATTTCGTCTATGAGCGGTCACAGCATAGTACGGTGGTCGTCCGTCTTATTGATGCTAGAGCCTCTCGTCGGGTAAGTTTGGAATTAACCGATTTAGAAATAAAGTCGCTAAACATGGAACGAGATTTTCTTGAAGAAAAGTAAGATATGTTGGGTCATTAAAATTATTCTTGAAGGATATTGGCCCTACTCCTAGATCACCAAATATTCCAACCCAAACATTTATTTATTATGGGCGCTGAGTATTGGTTTCCCTTATTCAATGAGGGGTTCGTCAGATTAATAATGCCAGCTCTGCTGAATATCTTTACAATGTAAAGTGAACGTACTTGCAGAAAACTAAGGTATTAGTAAGTCTGACTTTTGTGCATTTCGTGATATTTTCCCTGTGTGATGCCTTTGCCAACTTTTCTTTTGCGAAAGTAAATATGTCTACTTTCATCAACCTGTAATGTCTCATAACTGTTAGCAAAAGATAGTCTTATAATCATTTATAACAGAACACCTGAATACACCTATTAAGGGGTATGTATACTAGACAAATGACGCAAAAGATCATATTTAAAAATGATAACTGCGTTTTTTACAAATGTGGTATGGTACCACGTCTTACTAATGAAGCATTTCAGGACATATTTTAATAACAGCTTCTTTGGACTTTAAAATTGTATGAGAACTCGATTTAAAACGAATACACCCTATAGATTTAAGAAATAATTATGATAATAATAATGCGCTTTTGTCATGGAAAACACATTTTCCTTTTATTTAAGTGGCGTGGATCGATATTCTGCATTCCTAGGATATCTGCAAGAAATGTGTGAATAGTATTTGTCATGCATGTCAAACCTCATTACGCTCGATCACTATTTTAAGTAATAAAATATGTTTGAAGGTCATGTCATGGACCATTTGAAATCTTAGCTATAGTTTCGTTTATAATTTATTTCTGGAAGTATTGGCCAAAAAAAACAAAGAATAATAACACCAAAAAGTATGTTTGCATTCTCATTTTTCCCAGAATTAAAAAAGTATATACAAAAATATCGTGTCTTTTAGTTTTATTTCATTTGTGATATAAGAGTAACAGAGTTGACTAAATAGAAATTAATAAATAAGGGTACGAATATAAAATGTATTTTTTGGCCTTCAAAAATTCAAATAGTCCAGAATTCAAATTGACGTATCAACTAAAGAAAATGGAATATAAACGGAAAAATTGTAAAAAAAAACTTTAAAAAGTAAAAAATAACATTTCACTCAGTTTTACAAATATCTGACTACTTATTAGTGGAAAATATCAAGGAACTGTACCTTATTACCTAATACCAATCTGAAATCGGTGCAAAACGTATTTTTGAAATTAGATATTTTTACACCGATTTCAAAGTGATATTTGATAATAAGGTACGCGTGGGCCGAAAAAAATCGATTATCTTTTTTCAACTTCTGATAGCCAAAAAAGTGTTTCTCTAGTTAATCTTACTAACCAAAAAAAAATTTGGTTCATTTCCAAAAAGTCTTTGAGGTTTTGAAATTTCTGAAATTCTTTAATATGAAACGCCATTAGCTAAAAGAATTTTTATTCTAATTTAGTATTTACTTGTATCCAGCGTCTTTCGTACACTACGAAGACATCAAGGACATTTATAGTAATTCATGCTATGCGCCAACGCAATCCCCTCTAATGCCTCCGCACTATCTAATTCTAACGAATTGAGTTATTATCGAGGTTATTATAAAGTCTTTATTTTGATGGTCGTAAAGATCAAATTTTGGTAAATACTAAAGAAAAAAAACTTATTATAGAAAAACTATAACAGAGAAGCACGTTACACTTATTTCAGAGCCAGGATCTGTTTATTTTGGCCATGTGTTTCCAGAAACTGGTTCAGCACTTAATATTTCTTAGGCAATTTTAAAATTTCTGCAAGACAATAATATAAGATCGGATAGTATTTTGGCAATTGGATGTGATGGAACAGCAGTTAACACTGGTTTAGAAGATGGTGTAATTAGAATTATTGAAACTTCCCCAAATAGGACATTGCAATGGCTAGTGTGTCAGTTGCATGCAAATGAGTTGCCATTAATAAGTCCAAGAAAGATAAATCAGAAAATGTAAGATTGTTTAAAATACCACAGCTAAGTTCTAGTTGCGAGGATTACGTAGATATGATTAAATGGCATGATATAGTAGTAACAGAGCCACCAATCATTATAACCTTGGCTGATGAAGAACTACATGATATGGTTCCCACAGGAAAAATTGAGGCCTTGCAGTTTCCACGTTTTTCGTGCCACACGCAAAGTGTAGAACGAGGAGTAAAATTAGTTACAGAAGCTTCAGCTGCTGTTTGTGGGTTCGCAGCTAGAGACGGTTTTATTAGATCTCGGATAGCATCCCGCAATGATGCCTAAATTTGGTTCGAAAATTGATTATAAGCCGTAAAATTCCAATACAGTTGAGACGGGTGGAACTCGATATGCAGCTACCTCCCCGTGGTGAGTTTTGGGTTATTACTATTAATTTGCATTGTAACAAGCAAAGTGCTCAAAAAAATAAAAAGAATTACTACATATTATGATAATAAATTTGTTACAGAATTTGGACGGCCATACAAGTGGACCGCGATGTTTCTCTGAACCTATTGGCAAAATATCAGAATGTGAAAAACGACCAGTTGTGAAATATCAAAACCTCAGTGATATAGAAGCAATATCCGATCTCAGTACAGACCAATGCTATTTATTGGACATCTGTAAAGCATTATTCAGAAAGTCTTGCCTTAAAAAATCCTGAAAAATTAGGACATTCACATTGGTTAACAGTTGCTAACCGCATCCTACTCTTATATGTTGCTACTGAGGATCCAAGCGAAAACTCACAAATATTAGCAGACTACATTGTCAAGGTTTATGCTCCGACATGGTTTGAGATTAAGGCCAAACCATCCTGTATAGACGGCACATTGATTAAATATTCCCGCTATCTTACAGAAGACCTACGTGAAATTATAGATCCTGTCATACATAGAAACGCATACTTCGCACATCCCGAATATATTATATTGCCGATGATTACTGATAAGCGAAAACATTCGTGAATTGGGACCGCGCAGAGTTATTAAGTCCAGGAAAAATAAATCAGAAAATGTAAGATTGTTTAAAATACCACAGCTAAGTTTTAGTTGCGAGGAATACGTAGATATGATTCAATCATATCTACGTATTCCGATACAGTAGTAACAGAGCCACCAATCATTACAACCTTGGCTGATGAAGAACTATGATATGGTTCCCACAGGAAAAATTGAGGCCTTGCAGTTTCCACGTTTTCCGTGCCACACGCAAAGTGTAGAATGAGGAGTAAAATTAGTTACAGAAGCTGCTGTTTGTGGGTTCGCAGCTAGAGACGGTTTTATTAGATCTCGGATAGCATCCCGCAATGATGCCTAAATTTGATTCGAAAATTGATTATAAGCCGTAAAATTCCAATACAGTTGGATGGTTGGGTGTTGGTACGGGTGGAACTCGATATGCAGCTACCTCCCTGTGGTGAGTTTACTATTAATTTGCATTGTAACAAGCAAAGTGCTCAAAAAAACAAAAAAAATTACTACATATTATGATAATAAATTTCAAAATGACTGCGCACCCTCAAGGAATACTTTGTTTTAAAAAATCTTTTAGGGAGTTCATGAGAGACTCATAAGGTACCTTTTTTGGACTATCAGAATAGAAAATAATGTATTTGAACATTTTAATGCGTTTTCGGCCCACCCTAACCGTACAGTTCCTTGGTACTTTCCACTAATACGAGATATATTTGTAAAACTGTAACATTTTATTTCTTACTTTTTAGACATTTTTGGAAGATAATTTTGAAGGCGATCCGATTTAAAAAATTTTTTTTTTTCAACCATTCTAGTAGCCTTATTTAACTTCTACGTAATGAAGGAAATTATTGTGAAATTCTCTTTATGATGGGTATCATGTGAATGTTACCAGGATAATAATACCCTGTGTTTAATTAATTGAAATTACCGGCGACTCCGCCAAATCTTCGAATATTCTCATAAAGTGAAGTCGGTTAAAAAATTCGTTTTCAATTTTTGTTCACCTAAACTAGATGTAGTTTTATAAATTTCGAGTATTTATTTCACAAAAAAAATAATGCGTTAAATTTTTAATACAAATTTTAAAGGAACTTGCTGAATAATTTTAAAGAAAAAAATTTAAGCCATACCATATAATATATATTCAAATGTTTTTAGTGAATACTAAACTCAATATAAGTATTTTTAGCCAAGTATCTGGCACACATGCGCACGAAAGACGTGGTAAACTATTAAGATTCCTTACGTGAAATAAGTTGCCCGAAATTATTTAAAAGTATTGTATTTTTTGTATTAGTACTACTTTTTTACTAGGCAACTAGGCCGGAATGGCCCATTGTGCCTAGGGATCTACACTTTAGCGTGAACTCCAAACCACAGTCCTCGGCCACCAACTTTAAACCTGCCCTGGGTCATCTACGGGTCGAAGTACTGCGGTTGGAGAAAGAGTCACACATCTGGTACACAGATGGATCCAAGATGGACGAGGGGGTTGGTGTGGGCGTAGCAGGGCCTAAATGCAGACTATCTAAAACCCAACCATCTTCCAAGCAGAAATCTATGCTATAGATCAATGTGCCCAGGAATGCCTAAATAGAGGCACTCGAAGGGAAAAGATCTACTATACTTTCAGATAGCTAGGCAGCATTAAAGACTCTCAGGTCCTATACCTTCGAGTCAAAAATTGCCTGAGAATGCAGACAATCCCTCAAGAAACTGGCAAAAAACAACAATGATGATGTGGGTACCAGGGCATGAAATAATAGAAGGCAACGAATTGGCTGATAGCCTCGCAAGAAAAGGGGCTGAAACCCAATTTTTTGGACCCGAACCGTTCTGTGACTTATCTAAGGGACACATAACGGAGGAGATCCTAAAGTGGGAAAAGGAACAAAATAATTCCTACTGGGAGGAATACTCCAGGCCAAAGACAAGCCAAAAGGTTTATAACCTATTCAACAAAGAATGCCACAAGGCTTCTCGAACTTGAAAAGTCAGACCTAAGGCTGATCACAGGCCTTCTAACTGGCCATTGCCCCTTGAGATATCTTCCCAAGAACATGAGCATGGCAGAAGATGACAAATGCAGATACTGTGAAGCTGCAACTGAAACTGCGCAACATATACTTTGTGAATGCAAGGTACTAATCCGCATTAGGCTAAAGTACCTAGAACAGATGGATTAATGCCTGAAGACATAAGGAAATTAGCTCCCAGGAAAATTGCAAGCTTTGCAAAAAGTCTTGGAATCCTGGGCAACAACTAGTTGCAGGGTAATTCACAAAAGACCTTTTAGGTCGAGGTGAAAAAGGGCCAACCCAGGGCCTTAAACAATCTATAATCTACCCTGCGTCGTCCACATCTTTCTGGCGGTTCAACGGCCCGGGATTGTCTCTGTCGGTAGCCTACCGACTAATAGATGAGATACTTGGTTCGCCCATCCAAATGCTGGACTCGCTCAACGTGCTTTACTTCACTGATCGAGTGTCAGAATTTAAACCGGTGAACGTATCTCATCCCCGTTTTTCAAAGTAAGTTAAAAACTGTTTCCTGGAAAATGTTTTCTACAGCGTTGAAGAATATGTACCCACATAATTTATCTCTGTTTTTTTATAATAGTTTTTTGACCTTATTACTGTATTTATTTTGCACATGTTTTTTTACTGTAATGTTTGTTTAATATTATTAATATTATATTATTTATATACGTGATCTTTCTCTTTAAATAACTCGCCATATGTATCACAAATGACCAAGAAAATTAATTTTTATTATTAATTAAAATTTCATGCAAAAACTTGTTCATTAGGCTTTACTTTTTTACATATTTTTACAAACTTGATTTCACCTGTTTGTATCTTAGTTAATTAATTAGTTAGATAGTACGTTTAGGTCAAATCTTGCAAGTCAATTTTAAACCACTTAACGGTGTCCAATTGAACTAAAATGCATACACGTGTAGTTTTGATGACAATATAATAATATGTTACCAAAAAGTGTGTTTTTCAGTTTTTTAAACTATAATTTAATCGGATAGTATTCACTCTGACGTTGTATTCTAAAAAATGGCGGAGGATCCGATACTTTTAAGTAAGGACGACGCAATGAATTAGTTGAATAAAACTAAGCATTAAAAATACGATTTCAATGGTTGTTTTTTATTGCATCCTAAAAATAAAAAAACATCTTGAAAACGTAGCTCAAAAAATTATTGAATAAAAAGGAGGAAATTGAAAAGAGAGGAAAAACGGCCAAACTTTGGATTACCTATATGAAAATGGTTATATTGGCAAAATCAAAATAAAAAATAAAAAATTGGCCAAAATGCTTCAAATGCTGGTAAATTTGTAAATGTGAATATTTTTATTCCTAACTTTTTCTGCATTGAAGTACTACCTTGAACTAAAAGATAATGCATTTATGACTTATATTAAAGTCAGTTATTTTTTATGGGCCTGTGAATAGTTAGAGACGCAAAAAATTAAGAAGTAACTATATTATATTGTTATTTTTAGATACTAGTAAATATCAATAGCCATCAAAAATGGCAACACAAGAGAGTATTTTATATCCCCTTTAAAACCCATTTTGATTTTTCTTCCTAGCTTGTATGGTTTTCGAGCAATTCAATTTTTTCTATAGGCCGTGCGCAATAAATTTCAAATAAACGAAAATTCGCGAGCATTAAAAATACAAATTTGGGAATTTTTTTCAATATCGATTTTCTCGAAAACGATGGCATATACAACAAAATTACAATAGGACTTTTTTTTAGTAAATTAGCAAAGCTTTCTTTTTATGTTGATCAATTTTTTTATATCTTAAACGGTTAACGAGTTATCAGTAAAATAAGGATTTTATTCACCAAAGGGGTGGGGTGGTTTTTTGGGGGTTTCGCGGTACCCCCAACCCAGAATGGATTTTTATGGTTTTGTGATGTATAACCCCTCCACTAACAGTTTCTGAAGGAATATCTCAGATAACATTTTTTACGAGCTTCTGGTGTATTTTACTTCCACATCCAGTGGAAGTTATAGTAACGACAAAAAAAATTTTAAAAATTTTTATTGTTCAGATAGGCTTAGAATGTCACGAAACGTCGAGATTTTAAGTTTGAGAGAAAAAAAATTTCTGTCTGTCGGTCTGTCGGTCTGTCTGTCGGTCTGCCTGTCTGTAACTTTTTTTGTGCGTACGTTTACTCTGGAACCGTTTGAGATATTGACTTGAAATTTGGTACACATATGTACTTTAACGAGATCTAGAACTAGATTATATTTTTGTTGGGGGTAAATTTGGGGAAAATAGGTAAATCAACCAGGTAAGAGTCCATAAAATTGGTATTTAGTATATACAAGAGAAGCTAAGGTCTCAAAAAAAATTTTGGCATTAGCCACCCCCCCCCCTTACCACCCCCACCCCATTATTAAAGGGGATGAAAAAAAATTGTGATTTAGTGTGTGTACAAGAACCAGAAACCTCAAAATAATTTTTTACTTCATCCACCCCCACTACCACCCCTCATCACCACCCCCTCCCTGCTACCGATGTGGGGTATCGTTTTATGAGTTTTTGGGGTAGAGGATTTCAAATAATATATTATTAAAGTTCCATAAACAATTATTTCCACATACAAAAATTTTTTCGTTGTGAGTGACTTGGAAAAGAATCTGGATGTGGAAGTAGTGATTCCTTGGGCAGCGGTTTTTTACTTTCCGACTGGACTATAAGAATCTAAAAATAAAATTATATGTAAAAAAAAGCATTTTAAAAACAAGCTTTTATTAATATTTAGGTGTAGTAAAACGAAAAAAAAAAAAAATTAATTGTCTTAAAAGCTTGTCGCGTGAATAGACAAAAAATATTTAGGTACTTACAATCTCTGTCAAACAGAATTAATGCCTGTATGATCTTCTCGGTTGTAACAAGCTTTTAAGATAATAAATTTTATTTCTTTCGTTTTAGTACATCTAAATAATAATAAAAGATTATATTTAAGATGATTTTTTTACATATAATTTTTTTCATTCAGATTATTAAATCATCGCATCCTATATTTCTTGTCAGACTGAGTGAAGGAATAGCAACCAACTCAAACGTTGTTGTTGTTACTACCTACATACTGATTCAAACCATAATCTGTCAGGCCCAAAGGGTTAACTAAGTAACAGCATGCAAACTCATCTAATTCCCTCTAAAAATACCTATAGTGGTAATTATTATAAAATAATTATTATTCATTTATCGCTCTAAAATAAATAATAATGCGCAAAATTCTTCAGCCTTGGTCATAATAAGTAAATTCGTTAGGCAATACTTTTAATTAAAATTGTATTAATCAATGCATCAAATTTTAAATCTTTTATGTGAACTACTTTCGAATGTTTTAAGTGATTTCTTTTTCTCGTTGTTTATGAACTATAAAATGGTAGCAGCAAAAATTCTAGAAATGTTCTTCGAGTGGAGTATTTCTTAGTAAATTTTGTTAATTTAAAATTAGAAAGCATTGAGAGTGCAGAGCTTTTTCCTTTTTGTGTAATATTCTAAAATATGCTCACATATGGAAGTGCTAGTTCTCTTACAGAAGAAGAAATAGCAGATTATATGTGCGATGAGTCAGGAGAAAAATACTACAATTTGTCACTGCAACTCAATTACTTTGAACCGACTTTGAACGAATTTTGTAGGAATGCAAATATTATAAATAAATGAAACTTAAATTAACAGTGGTAAACCAAATTGTTCGACTACTGGTCTACGTACCGTAACATCTCAAGTCTCCGTGCTTAAAAAAACAGAAGTGAAATATCATAATTGCTTTCACTATACCACAAAATTAAATTAGTTTAGTTCCAAATAAATATTACTAATGAATTTATGAAAGCTATTCGAATCCAATTCTGTTTTTTGAGATTGAACTAAGTGACGTCTTTATAAGTAATGCTAGAATGTTTCTCACTTTTTTTATCATAAACACTGAAGAGCAAAAAGTTAACAATAATACTAATTCCGAAATACAAATTCAATTTAGCGTGTGCTATTATGGTTAATTGTGTTAAAGTCTTTTAATTACTGAATATAGAAAGGATACTGAAAGTATGAAATCAGGAGTAATAACTCATATGTGCACTCTGGGCCAGAAGACGCCCAAAAGTGGCTAAAAGTTATGTATTAAAATTGATTTAAAGGATTTTATTACCATTTTGTAGAGTAGCGAAAGTATTTAAAGCATAATTTTTATAAATATTCAGAGTAATTTTTTATCGGTAGACTCTTGAATTTGAAAAATCGTAATTTAAGAAAATATGTCGTATATTTTGGAATTTGCAGGCGATATGTAAATGCCTATCCATTAATTCTATCTCCGGGAATGTTGACGTTTACAAAATAGTCATTAATCAACTTACATTAATATAGGTTGCAGCAGGGAAAGAGAGAAACATATCGGCTCGATGGCGCAGTGCTTAAGGTGTTATGCTTGTACATCCCATATAACTAAGATTATAAACAAAGCCTATGCAGCTCTCAGCAAATTATACCCGTTGGTCAACAGGCGTAGTATGCTTACCACTGAAAACAAGATATCTTTATACAAAGTTATATTCAGACCAATAATGACTTATGCCTGCGTATCCTGGAACTTTATCTCGGATGCGCAGTGCAAAAGACTTCAAGCCACTCAAAATAAGATGCTGAGCTTGCTGACCAATTCACCTAAATATATAACCATTGCTGATCTACATAGGCTTATGGGGGTGCAAATGATTAGAAATTATATTGATGAGACATCCCAAAAATTTTTTACATATAAAATGACCAACTCGATACTGACACAAGACTTAATTAGCATTCGACGACACGATAACATACGTCACACTCACAAATACATATACGAACGTTTACCCTTTTACCTCTGCAAGACTAACAAAATCCTCCCCCATAAAATCCACAATCTCACAAAAATATAAACCCTTCAAAAATAGCCCACCCTATCAACATCCCCTCAACCTCCCTGACCCCCTCCCTGAACCTCATCGAAACCTATACCATTTAAAATCTGTACTTCCTGTACAGAAGAGGTTTTTTAGTCTTTGACAAATTAAGTAGGGTTTTTTTATATTCTTTTCCCTACACATTTCAATCTTATGTAAATCATAACCAATACAAAAAGAGCGATTTTATTTAAAGTAACAACATAAATAACACAAACTCGGTTGAGCTCCAAGAAGACCGTTCCAAAAAATTAAAATCACATAGTCTAAATGTTACCTGCCACAACATCGGCTTCTGCGTTACTCTGCATGCATAGTTGGCGTTCATTGAAACGTAGTTTTATAAATTGTGCAATGAAAATAAATGATATAACTTTGATATGTGAATCATGGTTGAATAAAATAAAAGGATAGTAATTTGGCAAATTTATTTGACTTGCGACCACGGGGTCCCGGGTTCGATTCCTGGCTAGGGTATGGATGTGTGGTGGCGTTTTTCACGTGTTTCCGAAGCGATAGCAGTGGGCTACACTGCGGTTGTGTGAGAGACAACACGGTCTAGTTCGAGTCTCAGCTGCGGCAGATGGCAATTTCGCAGGGAAAGGGTGTTGTGATGTTGTCTATTTCCTACGACATTGCCATCTGCCGCAGCTGAGACTCGAACTCAGTAGAGGAGAGCGACTAGCCGTATTGTCTTTCATTCAACCGCAGTCTATCCCACTGCTACTGTCTCGGCAACACATGGGAAACACCACTACACATCCATACCTTAGCCAGGATTTGAACCCGGTACCCCGTGATCGCAAGCCTATCGTAAGCATTGCGCCAACTCTTTGGATGTCGAATTCTGTATGAATCCGAAGTTTTAGAATTTTATTCCTCTTATTTCCTGAAACTACCCTATTTTATCAGAGAGATTTTATTTACTAATTTTAAGTTGATTCGATGGTCGAGTTTTATACGAATCCCAAATTAAAGAACTTTACTTAGGTATTTTGATTTCCATCCCCATACAACCACCCCAATTCAACAATGTGAATTTCCTATAATCATGAGCTTATTCTGGATCGTATTCAGAATTTTGGCCAAAAATTTTTAATCTGGACCTAGTGTGATGTGAAACAAAAAATATTGTTTTTGGGGCAATATGTATACTTAGTTGTAAGTAGAGCCTAAAAATATAGATAATTTGACATATTTACTGAATTGATTAAGACATTTGTAGGTGACGTTTACAAATTTGTGATCGGTAAGTAATTAAAATTACAAAATTTGAACGATTATTAAAATTCATTGGAGCAATAGAATCCGGGTTTAAAACAACGTTCTCTTCTGATGATGCTATAGTTGCTGCACATTTTGTAATAATACTCTGCGCTGCAATGTCACTTTCTGTCACCGTAGAATTTCCTCGAGAATGGCCATGTAAAATCTTGTCTTGTCTGTAAAATCTTGGTCTCGATCTTCAAACATATCCTCAACAAGTAAAGAACACTTACTGGCCTTGATACTTAATATACTATAAGAAGTGTATTTATATAAAAAATATATACCTTTTCTTAACCAACGCTGTATGGCACAGAGCATAAAGATCTGATTATTATCGTGTGAAGCCGAAACGTCGGGCGAGAGAAAAATATAACTTGAAAAAATCTAAGAATTCAATTAAACGTCAAGAAGAGAAAAAAATCGAAAGTCATATAATAGTATATTGAGTATCAAGAACAGTAAGGGACGTTTACCGGTCGACGGCAATGTTGCCGGAGACCGGTACAACCCTTAACGTTCGTGATGCTCATACTGTTTTTTGCATGATCGTATTGAATTACAATTCAATTAAAATGATTTAATTTCTAAGAAATAAACAAAAAGTCAAAAGTGACGTTTATATTTCGTGGCAAGTCCAATTTGTCAAATGTGATATTTTTACTTTTTTATAAAATTAGACGGCTGTGCTATATGTTTCCAAGACAATATTTGGTGTTATTTACAAACAAGCAAACACATTTAATTTGACAATAAATTTTTATTGTATTACTTTCTTTGCAATGAGTGATTCCGAAGGCAATAGTGAAATAGAAAATGCATGGGAGATCGAATGTGCAGCAATAATTCCAGAAAAATCCAAGGATTGCTATGAAATGTATTATATTAATTTTACTTACCGTTCAGACGTCGGTAAGTAAATCACTTACCGACGTGTTATGCCTAACAACCAGTAAACATAACCTACCGTCTTGGAAACAGATCTTGTAAATAAACAAAAAAGCTCGATCGTGCAAAAACATTTAACGAAGATAATATTTCGAATTCATAATAACAATTAATTATTTTATGCATTTTTTGTTAATTTCCCAGCTATACTCGTGTATATTTTATTGGACACCGCAATTGGTAACATTTTAATGATTTTACTTATTGAATTTTCTTATATTCATATACAGTGTGTCCCAGGATAGATGTAACAAGAGGTGTAATGGACCAAAAATTTTGGAATGGTATTTCCGAATTGAGTCCTGCTTGTTGTAAAACTAAACTATACCAAAAATGACTTGATTTGGTGTTCTACAGGGTGTTTTATAAGCAAAGTTGTAAAAATCACCACTAATAAAGTACCTTTATTTTTCCAAATATGAAAAAATTCCACTAAGAAAAGTTATTTAGAATGTAATTTTATACGTCTATACCAAATTTCAGGAATATAACATTATTTTTTTGAAACTTCCCATTTTTTGCGAATTAAGAGTTGAATTCATATTTAAAAAGTTGTGTAGGAGCAAATGTTAATCATCCACTGCTTTTCTCATAGCCTACTTTTAGCTTCTACATAACTTTAAATATTAATTATAATATTAATTAAATATTAATTTACAAAAAATAATTTCTATGCAGTTTTAATTGAATGGTTCAAAATAAAATACTAATTTATTGAAAAAATGGGAAGTTTCAAAAAAATAATTTTATATTCCGAAAATTTGGTATTCTTAGTGGAATTTTTTCATATTTTGAAAAATAAAGGTACTTTATTAGTGGTGATTTTTACAACTTTGTTTATAAAACACCCTGTAGAACACCAAATCAAGTCATTTTTGATATACTTTAGTTTTACAACAAGCAGGACTCAATCCCCAAATACCATTCCAAAATTCCAAAATGTTTAGTCCATTACACCTCTTGTTACATCTATCCTGGGACACTGTATATGACATTGAAATTATGATCGCGTTCAGTCAATTCCGATGTATTGTAACCTTAACACAATAACCAATCTTCTCAGATAAAAAACGTCAAAACCGGTGGACCGTAAAATATAGCGGAGGCCGGTTATAAACTTTTACTTCCATATCCATGTAGTGGAATATAGTAACGGTAGAAAAAATGATTTTTTTTTGCTCAAATGGGCTTAGAATATTATGAGATGTCGAGGTCGCAAGTTTGAGCAAAAAATCTTTCTGTCTGAAACTTTTTTTGTGCGTACGATTACTCTGGACCGGTTTATGGTATTGACTTGAAATTTGGTACTTCTATGTTTATAACGAGATCTGGAACTTCATTACATTTTGATCTTATTTCGTTGAAGAGATGGGGAGTAAATGGAGGGTCAATAGGTAAAGCAAGTAAGTAAAGCCCGTAAAATTAAGATAAAGTGTAAGTACGAAAATGTCAATATTTTTTGGTATCACTGTCGATGTGGCATATCGCATTATGAGTCTCTGGGGTAGACCATTTCAAATATTATGTTATTAAAGTTCTATGAACAGTTATATCTACATCGTAGAGTAGTGTATCAACAATTTTTTCGTTGTAAGAGACTTGGATAGGAAATCTGGATGTGGAAGCAGTGATTTCTTAGGCAACGATTTTTATACATGTGAAGTAGGCACAATTTTTAAGAGAATACGTCAATTTAATTTTCGAGAGAGAAATTGATCATTATAATAATAACAACAAAATAAGTCTATCAGGTAAATTCATATACATACTGCAACAAATATAAGGCAGAGTTTAGCCCCATAATATTCATTGGGAAATTGTATCCTTCTACTCCTCTGGACCCCTCGCTGAAATCTATAACCATCTAAAGATTTGTCATTACATGGCAAATATTTGTTTTTAATCAGCTGACACCTAAAGCAGTTTTTTATTCTATTTTCCCTGCATTTTCAGAAATATTACTTTCTCTTCGGCCTTTAAAAGAAAATCTATTTTTATAAATATAAAATCATTTGATATTTCCCAGCGTAATACGATTAAACTCATAGAGATTGTTTATTAAAATCTAAAATAACATGAGCTTGAATTTCATTTGCCGAAACACCTGGCCGTTGTGGCACTTTTCGCGACCAGTCGCGAATATGTGACGCAATGTAAACAATTGATTGTAAAATGAAATATATGAAATAATAATGACATGTTAAACCACAGTTAAATAAAATAAAGAAAATGTAATTTGGTAATTTGGAAAATTGTAAAAGCTCGAACATCACTAAACAAAAATTATACGAATATATTTTTGACGCCCCTTTAACCTTTTTTTTTGTGAATTCTTATTGATTTGGATTCATTTTATTTGCATTTTTTAATTAGTATTATAAACTGAGTTAATACATTTGTTTATATGTAATGGCACTCTTATCAGTAAATTACCTTTTTTATATTTTAATATTTTACTTCCTAATTCTAATGTATTTAATTATATGTTATTATAATAATTTTAATCTAGTTAATACCGACTTAATACATATTTGTTATTTACACCTTTGGTAAATAATAGGACCTATATAAGTAATGTTATTATTCTCAACTTGAGTTATATTAGTTTATTTTAAATAATTTTTTGTTTGAGTTTTTAATGACATAAAATAAAACTTTTATATGCATACATTTTTGTTGCTTAAATTCCTCATAACTACCCAGCTATTTTTAGACACTTAATTTGTTAATAGTTAAATATTCTAAATATACCGGCTGTTAGAAATATGACGGTCATTATTTTCTTAAAATAACTTTGGATGGTATTGTTAATTATTAAGATAATTTGTTAAAATAACGAGAGGAAATATTGAACTCATTTAAATTTTAACAGGTGAGAGATTGGACAAAATTGAAGTCTAAGATCATTTTAGCGATCTCGTTTCCGAGCAATTAAATCAAAATAAATTGTACAACTGGCAACACTGCTTTGCGATTTCAAAATGAAAATTGGCTTCATATAAATAGCTCCTGGGGCTCAATTCTCGACTTTATTCTAATGGGAAAAACAGAAATTTCCCATAAGAATTTATATTTTGTGTTCTTGGTGCAACTCATAGGAATATTTTCCAACAAGAAGTGTAAGAAAAGATTCATATTTTCAAGGTCTGGAGAATTTATATTCCCCATTAAATAATTGCAACAGATTATGCGCATTTGGCAGATTATTAAAGTGACGGGTGGACTGAAACCATAGAATAAATGCTTTAATCTGTGATGAAACGGTAATAACCTATTTGTTGCTTGTTTTAAACTTTTTTAATCTTTATTATTTTGATTAATCTTCAGCTTCTTGCATTGGATGAAATAGTTCAGTTAAATCAATTGGAATTGGTCGAAGCTGCTGATGACTTTGCCTAATATGGCAGGGAAAATAATACATAAATGTTTGTGCATTGCTACATAATATCTGTATAGAAAATAATTTGCCAATTTCTTATGAAAACATATATAATTTTGAAGTATATCCAGGAGACAACCATCCAGAGTAGGCATTAAATAGGACTCTGATTTGGAAACAGGAAGGAAACTGCAAAGGGAAATTGTTAGAAAGTACTTTTAAAGATGCCCTATAGAAATTTCAATAAGAAAAAAATAACAATCAAGTCGCTTTATTATTTGAAATACGAATATAGATATATAAACAACATTAACATCAGTAAAAATGTAATGTAAGATAGTTTATAACCAAGATATAATCTAATTACTGTTTAAGGCAATTTACAATATGAACATTTAACATTGCCATATAACATACGTTTATACACACTATACTTCAAGCCAAGCCTAAATACAAAGATGAAACTAATCACGCTCGTCTTCGAGAAATCCAGTCGTCTCCTGGGATGCTGTTAAGGTTGTCGGTTGCCACCTTCTCTTGGCCTGTTTATGTGTAAAGTTATTTCTGAATTTTGCCATACGCAACTCTTCATCGTTTTCTAAAAATGTAATTATATACCTACAATTTTTTCTGTGCCTCCGTAGCATATGGCAGCGTTTTTATTTCTCAGCCTTAGCCACAGTAACATTTTAATTTATAAGGACTTTTGTACCACTAAAAATAAAAATTGTTTGTATTGCATTTATCTAGAAGGTTAGGTTTTGTTTTAGTTATATATAACCACAGCACTGTTCTCAACATTATAATTAGAAAAAAATTACAAAATCTCTAACGCTATTGGTCAATTTATAAAATGAATCGAGTTAATATCAGACATATCTATAATCATAGTTCTCATGGGAAACTACATTCCAAGTTCACTCGGGAATACCAAATAGTAATACACCTTTATAAACCTGTGCCTACTTTGGGTATATAGTGGTAGTATAGATATGGAAAGAACGTTCTCAGACCATAATTATAAAGCTCTTGCTGTTATATAATGGAGATATAGATGTTATTATAGCTATTATAAAATAATTTGTGTTAGTTGGAAGTATTTACTGTTCTTTAGTGTGTACGAAAACACGCTTTTACTTTATGCTTTCTGTAATATAGATCAAAAAAATAAAATAGGCATCTATTTTATCATAAAAATTGTGTAAAAGTTTTGCATTCTTTCTCCTGTGCTATAACATTTAATAACAATCTTCCCATCACGAGAATGCAACCCAGGATAAATAAGTAAAAATAAACAGGCTTTCGGGGAACTACAAAACTGTTAAGCGGCCACTTAATTGAAGGACAAAAACACGCAAATCATCATATAGACAAACAACTACTTTTTGAGCTAATGTCTACCTTGCTGAATTGTTCAGTGGGATACTCTTGAACGGCATGTATTTTGATGCACAACATAGCGAGGCCGATGCAACTTAAAACTTGTCAGCTTTGTCCTCAATAATGTATTTTGTTGTGTTTACTTTTTTAAGAATTCATTATTTAATAAATTATATTCATTAATTATAATGACTTTAATTAAATACTCCTTGAGGAGTCAAATAATTCCAAGACAAAGAAAATCAGTTTATTTTACTATTACCTATCTAGCTCAGAAAGGTAAAATAACTAGAAGTGCAAATAACTATAACTTATTAAGATTTTAAATAAAGCTCCATGATAATAATAAATCATATGTTAACTTCAAAAACAAATTTAATGAGCACGGAACATTCTCTGGGTGCAAGTAAAATAACAGATATCGTTTTCATTTAAAACCATAAAAACAACACAAATCATGTCGTACTTCATGACCAAAGTTACTAATAAAATATTAACAAAAATTTATCAAAGAAGATACTTGATCGGCTGACTCGAAACTGAATTAATTTACCGATATTTTATTAACTTGTACTGTAAAATACACCCAAGAGATACACGAAACAAGCAGAAAAGGTACTATAAAATACGGTCGAGATAAACATTTAACAAGCAACAAATATACATCACTACAATAATTTTAACAACATATATGTAATGGTCAAACTGACCATGTAAAGATTACAGCAAACAACATTTGCATTTCTTACATCTACAGCAATCATAAAATTCGTAAGCAAACGTTTTCTTTAATTTCATTCTACAGAAAGTTACGTTAAATGTGAAGCACATACTTTAATTAAAGTTGCACTATGGTAGACAGCTCCCAAATAAAGGTGATAGGTGATAGGAAAGTTTAAATGTACTTACATTTCAACATCCAATAAAACTAACACAACATCTTATGGCTAATTACGGCAGGTAGCCCTCTTTACAGGCAGTTTGATACGCTAAATTTTATTTACAAAAACTCACTAAATAAAACTTTTATCATTCTTTGCTAACCCCTTGCATTTTATTTAAGATGAAGGCTGACATAAGCCAGCCCTTCTTTGGGCAAGCAGCCCTTGAATGTTGACTCTCGACTGCTGAATCTGGAAATCTCCAATGGAACCCATGATATTTACTATTTATATGGCAAGGTGAGGAGAGACTCTTTAACATAACGTAATGATTGAATTGGGCCGATCATTGGTCTAGTTTAACATTATTACCTTATATGGAAGGATGAGTACTCGCGCCATTGCATGGCATCATCATAACGATTAAGGTTAGAAAATCAAAAATCTGACTACAAGGCCGGCATTAGGCATCTTGGGGTTTCACAAAAAAAACTGTTACCAAAAACTATAAATGAGTACAAATTATCAGGAAGAGACTACAATAAATGGGCCATTGAAAATGGACCGTTACAATATATTATTTATTTATTTTAAGAAATTTTATTCAATTGGATAAAATAACTCTCTGTCGTAATGTAAATACGAAAAATTCAGTTTCCGTTCGCTTATCGTTATATTTCTCATTTCTAATAACAACTTCTCTAGTCAGAAAGATATAATCGAGAAAATACAAATAATGTGCATATCCCAATCCTTGTTCGTACATACATATAGTGTTAAATATAAAACAAAATATAAATGATGCAGAACTCCAGGACGGCTATTCTGTAATTTTAGTGATAGTGAGCATTTGTTGTGAGAGGAGACAGCTCACATCAGATCATCATTCTGTAACCACAGTGACCATTTGGAAATATAATGTGATCTTCCAGAGTTGCCAACATTTTCTCTCAATAATAATGAAAGTAGAAACTCCATGGTTGAAGGTTGCGCGCAGTCTGATGGAAAGGCATTCTGTTAACGTACGTTTCTATGACATAAGTACGATAATGGAAAATTAGTGTCTTCTTTGTTTAGTTGAAATTGTTTATAAACGTCCCATCTGCTATATCGAAGTAATTGGTCATATGAGGAAGTTGACGTTCTTTTTCACCATCTTAAGCAATCTGAAGGACTCTTAGAGTCTCTTTTTGACAAACCAATATACTTACCAATGACCCCCCCCAAAGTCCTAAAAGCTCGTTGACGTTGGATGACTGTCGACCTCAAAATACATACTGACTGGAGAAACTTAGATACGTGAAATTGAGACAAATTTTAATTTTGCTCAGTTTGAAAAGTCTAAGAGCTCCGGAGGGTTTTCTTTTTGCATTTCCTAATTGATTTACCAACTAAATTTCCAGGGTATCCATTGCTCTTAGCTATTCTCTTAATTAAAGCATTCTCTTTTGCAAGTTTCTGTTCATTCAGAAGGAATCTTCATAGACAATGAATCAAGACATTGAGGACATCCATTTTGTGCTGGGGACAATTGTGTAAGTCACTAGGGATACACTTTAAAATGCAGATAGACACCAGTACTTCTGTATACAAGGTGTTTCAGGTATGCGGTCATTAATTTCTAGTGGTGATTCTATTTAAAAAAATATGAAAAAAGTTCATATAAACATGGGTCCTCCTCCTAAGGGCGCTGCTGGACTCTAAAGAGGGTACCCAAAATTAGCATTTTATTTAATATCTACAGTGGCTAGTTTTTGCACGTGATTCGATATCAATAAAAGTCATTATCTGATGTTATTCACCAAGGGTAAATTCAATCGGGGGTGCACAAAATTGGAAAGGGGGACTTACCTCTCTCCCCAAATTTTTTAATGTGAATTTTCTGTGATTGTCTCATAGGAAGATGATTCCTTGGCTACAAATGCACAAAAAAAAGGTTATCTTGATGTAACACCGTACGACCAACCGGTTTCGACAAATTTGAACCCAAAGAATTTTTCCAGTCTTCTTGCGTAAACAGAATTTGTTCAATGAATTCGTCATTTTCTTCACATTTTCGCAATTTCCATTGGCAGAAGGTCATCTTTTAATCTGCACTTGTAAAAATTCACACCGTATTTTTTTATTTGTAAAAACTTGTTACTACTGATCAACTTACTTGGCATTTTATTACTCAATTGGTCGTTATTGGTGTCCAATATTGAACTGTCATTAATGACATAAAAGTTAAGGTTCTCATTACGCAGTCTTTAATAAGAAAATTTCAATTTTTATTTAATATGAGTTACACTTTCGAAGAATAGGCCAATATTCATTTATTCTACGGTCGAGCCTGGGGTAATGCTGCTGAAGCAAGAACATTGTAGAAAGAAGCTTTCCCAGATAAAAGATTATCTTGCGAAAAATTTTTTGTAAGTGTAAATCGTTCGTTGGGTGAAAGGTGTAAGTTCTGTTCAGACAAAGAAAATTCTGGACCAGATGATATGTTAGGAACCCAAAAACAGAAGAAGCAATATTAAATGCAGTAGAAGCGATTCCGCAAATCAGTACGAGAAAGCTAGCGTTACAAGAAGGTGTGTCAGCATCGTCTATTTGGAGGGTGTTACATGAACAATTACTGTATCTCTATCACTGCAATGGGTGCAGGCGCTCAAACCAGAAGATCTACCAAAAAGGAAGGCCTTCTGTCGATGGCTTGTGCGAAAATGTGAAAGAAATGCTGAATTTATTCAAAAAATATTTCGTTTACAGACGAAGCAGGGTTTACGAGGGATGATGTTGTCAACTTTCACAACAATCACATATGGTCAGAACAAAATCCTCATGCTTTCCTTGAGTCCAGGCACCAAGAAAAATTTTCCATCAACGTTTGGACAAGTATACTTGGCAACAGACTATTAGGACCATTTGCTTTGGATGGATTAAATTATCTAGAATTTTGAAGAAACAATTTAGGAAATCCCTTGGAGGATGTGCCGTATGACACCAGAAGGACAAAGTGGTTTATGCATGATGGTACACCTCCCTATTTTCGAATAGTTGTTCCAAGTTATTTAAGTGCAGTTTATCCCAATAGATGGATTGGCAGAAACGCACCAGTAGCTTAGCCTTCCCGATCCCCCGACCTAAATCCTCTTGACTATTTTGTTTGGGGTTATTTGAAAAGCCTTGCCTACTTAACTCCTGTGACAAATCTTGCAGAGTTACTATTAGGAACATGCCAGGAATTTTTCAACGGGTCTTTGCTTCAATGAATCGTCGTCTAGCAGCTTGTGTGGAAATGAATGGCGCCCATTTTGAACATTTAATTTAATTTGTTAATCTTTAAAACCTACTGAGTCCTTTAATTTAGTAATAATTTGTTATTTTTGCTTGGTTTACTCAAGAGAATAATAAATACAATTTCACTAATTTGTTCTTTTTTATTGACACGTTGACAGCCAATCCTATTGGTACTTCCCTGTGTCACGTAATACAGATTTGTTATTTTAGGAAATTGACTGCCCACGGTTTTTATTCTTGTTAAATTATGCAGAAGAGCGAGAAATCATTATCCTTATTTTTGAATCCTAGGCAATGCACACGTTTCTTTAGGTTTAAATTTCTCGAAACTGGTTGGTCGAACGGCGTTACAATAAGATAACCTTTTTTTGTGTGTATTTATAGCCAATGAATCATATTCCGATCAGACAATCACAGAAAATTAACATTACAAAATTTGGGGGTGAAGTAAGTCCCCCTTTCCAATTTTGTGCACCCCTGATTGAATTTACCCTTAGTGGATAACATCAGATATTGACTTTTATTAATGTTGAATCACGTGCAAGCACTAGTCACTGTTATTTTTTAGGTTAAGTGGTAGAGCACCTTACGCTTGCATAAAATGGTGAACTTCCCTGTACCATATGTCTATATTAAAATGTACCTTTAATTTTTTTCAATCTTTAGTAAATAAAGACATTGTCATTATTATATTAAATAAAATGTTAATTTTGGGTGCCCCCTTCAGAGACCCGCAGCGCCCTTAGGAGAGATTTTTGGACCCATGTTTATATGAACTTTTTTTTATATCTTTTTATGTAGAATCACCACTATAAATTAATGACCGCATACCTGAAACACTCTGTATATCAAATTCCAACTTATTTTCACTATTCATACTCACTAATGCATCTAAAAATGGTAGTTAACCCATTGTTTTCTATTTAATGCGAGGTAAGGTGAAGTGAGGTAAATTTTACTGAATAACCCAGCAAGTTTGTATATTTTATTTTTACAAAATAACCCAGTTTTTTGCTTTGACCTCAAGACCATTTTATCGTGTGTGATAATATTTATATATGCATTTCCGTAGAGAAATAAAAATACATTACAATGTGGTGAAATCGGGAAATTTCATTCGGTTGATTAAATTTTTATTATACTTGCCTTTTACATAAAAGGAAAAGGTTGCTGTGTTACATAACTATTGATATTTACGTTTTTTAAATATGTACGTACAAAACTACTCGATGACATTCATTCTTTTTAAAGGACTTTTAAACTTTTCAATGAATACAACAATAAAATTGCAACAGAGCAAAACTAATTTTATTGAACTGATCGGAAAGAATAAATATGTTTTTCAGTAAATTTGCTTTGTATTATTGAAAGTAATCTATAAATATTTAATTCTTCCTAAGAGATAAAGAAACAACAAAGAGAAACTTTATTATTGGGATTATTTAGCTTCTGATATTTCAAAATAATTTGAAACGACAAAATTGTCGTCTATAAATCTATGTGTAGATATGCCATATGCCATAAACATGGAATGTCTGTAAATGCAAACTTTTGTGTCTAAAAGAAATTCAAAATTGTAGAAATCAGTGTTCTGCAATTTTATATATTTGTTAGGCAAATTATTTGTTACATTTATAAAGAAAAAGTATTTTCGAAAGAAAATAATTGTCATACGAGCACATTTGGGCTGTGTGTATTCACATAAAAAGGATCGCTTTTCCTTCGAGCGTTTCTTTTCTTATTTCTAACATCGTACACCTTTACTAAAGCTCGTCCCCGTCAGCTCCTTGGTGATTAACGTCAGCTCAAAGTGTCGGAGGGCCTCCGCTTCTCCTCTTCTCCTCTTACTATATGGTTTTCCTGAACCATCAGCTGTTTTGCTTTCTGCCACGTACTCTGGTTAATACGTCCAAAAATTATAAGATGCGAAAGAATACCACACTGGACAATATATTTCGAAGATGTACCTTTTGCAGAATCGAGTTGTTTGTCGGATCGGCTGTCCAAGAAATTCGTGAGAATGTCTTCAGGCTCACATATGGAAAGCGTCAATACGCCTCATAGTGTTGGATCTTTTGGAGACAAAAATTTGCCTACTCAACAAATCTAAACGGATTCGATATTAATACTTTAACGAAGCACTGCCAAAATTTATCTAAAAGATTTCTTTGGAGTAAAGTAAATGCCTTAATATGTCTTAAGCGATTAAGCCCAGCATGTGTCAAGTGTGTCCTGGATTTCCACTGTACCATCCCAATATGTCAAGATATCAAAGCGACTTGAAATTTATTTGTGAGGTGAGTAACACTGAAATTAAAAATACCTTGTAGCCGCTTTTTCGAATTCAAATATCACGAGAAATAGACACTCTAGAGCAATGCATTAACAGTACCTTTTTTGCGTAAAAATAATTAAAAATAAAAGGAAATCAAGAAAACAAATATTTTGCAGTGGCGTACAAATTAGGGGGGGGGGGGGGGCTCCTTCACTCCTTCATGGTAAAGAAATATTAAGTAATTTTAAAATAATGTGTGAAAATATTTTTTTAATTAAGAAACTTATTCCATGTGTTTCGGTCCATTTTCTGATAGGACCAAAAACTGCCCTTATTAACTTCCTCCTTTTATTGTCACAAAATTGGTAACCCAAATATTTTCATCTATTAGTGGGTTGAATTGAAGTAATTCTGATTACAAATGCTGTTTGGAATATGCTTTGATGATTTCTACTTACTTTGTTTGATAATTTTCATTTTATTGCGATTTACAATTGAACCGTACTCAGAGCTTATTGTTTGAAGATTATCGATTAGAACTGAAAATGAGCTCATACACTTCAAACGTATCTTTTCATTTGATTATAGTTTATGGTAAAAATCGTGGGACGATGTTGTTTTTGTAATACTCAAAAAAGACTTGACAAACTAGACTTCGCACTCCAGCAATACTGAGTACGATGTATCTCAATCCACACACAATCATTATAAAGTATATTAACTCAGCCATACGTGATTTAGTTCGGTCAAGTCAAGCCAGCGAAAGTAAGTCTCATCCAGAGTGTTCAGTTCAGAAGAAGCCAGCCTCGATGGGACCAGAAACGGCAAGGCCAAACCGAGGTAGACGGAAGACGGCTTGGCTCAAATTCTTAACTTTGTCACTCTCGTTTTACATGTTTGTGAATGGAGTCATCTTGGGTATTAATCATGAAAGTTGCTGCCTTGATAGTTGTATAAACAAATAAAATATGACCCTAAAGATCTGAAGAATAAGGAAGAACTTTATCATAATCTTGCCATTCGTGGCAACTATTGACACAATGTCATTTCCATATCGTGGAGCTTAAATAATGAGCTACTAAGCTATGTTTTGTTGAACATCTACAAGTCGCTTGTGGAAATATCAGAGGTGGAATTGGAATATTTTCGTAATTATATCATGTGTTGGCTGGACGAAATTTTCGGTTAGTATTAAAGGCAGGTTGCTAACGACAGCAAAGCATCCAAAAATTAATCCTTATAATAACAACTTGTCTAAGAAGTTTTGCTGTTGTAATAAGTCAAATGTTTTGTCACATATCTCTTGGGATACTTTTTTATTTTTTAAATTTATTTATTTAGATACAATATCCAACGGGATAAACCCAATTACAGGATAAGGTTACAAATTACCAGCATTAAAGAAATAATGCTGATAAAGAATATAATGAAGAACAAACTACAATACAAAAAATATAATAAAAAAGATAAGAAAAAAGAAAAAAAACAACAATACTTAATAAATGTAAAATCAATAATTTAAGTGTATAAGACCAGACCATTTCAAAAAACTCACCAAGATAAGTTTATTCATAAAGACGTTTAATGCTATTTACATTACAAAATAAAATATCTAAATTTGTCTCAACCTCTGAATAACTGTCAATCATATGACATATAGGGGATCTTTTATACAGGGTGTAACGCAACTTACCCGAAAAATTTTAACCATACATGCACCTTTAAATAAGATAAAGATAAAAAAAAAAATAATAAAAGTCTAACACAGAAAAAGATACACATTGTTAAAGTTACAAATTGATGAAAATGGTAATTTATTGAACTCTACTTAATTGAAGGACTGTTGTATTAAAAAAAAGTACCTAAAAAAAATTAAAAAATTAAAAAAAAAATTAAAAATTTTAATTTTAAATGGTAGGTTATTTTAACATTTTAATTAATTTGTAACTTTAACAATGTGTGTCTTTTCCTGTTTTGGACTTTTATTAAATTTTTTTTTTTTAAGAAGTCGACTTCTTATCTTATTTAAAGGTGCATGTATGGTTAAAATTTTTCGGGTAAGTTGCGTTACACCCTGTATATATTATTATGATGATTTCTTGTAAAAAATAGCTCTTTGTGGCGAGAATTAATTCTAGTTTCATGAAACTCTAACATTTCATGTAATTCTTTACAGTTGGTTATGTTGTTGACGATTTTATAGAAGAAAACAGCGCCTCTTTGGGGATATTGATTATCTAACTGATACGTTGCTAACTTAAAAAATGTTCGCTGAACTCGCTCAATATTAACAATATGGGTGTTACATATGGGATTCCAAACTATTGAACCATATCCTAGTTGTGATCTTACAAAACTAGTGAAAAGTAACTTTAGGATATTAATATTGTTAAAGTCCTTCAAATTAAGCATGATAAAACCGTGAATCTTATAAACTTTATATGTTATTGAATTAATATGAGGGGCAAAGCTAAACTTATAGTCAAATATTATACCGAGATCTTTAATGGTATTCGGATGGGGAAAAGTTGTGATATCAATGTTATATTCATATAATATTACGTTCTGTTCTTCTTCAGGGCAGTACGACATAACATTGCATTTAGCTGCATTAAGGAACAGTTTGTTTTCTTTACACCAAGAGCTTAATGTGTCTAAATTGTTTTGTAGTATGACGCAATCCATTTCGATTTCGATTTCTGATAAACGTTTTACATCATCTGCATATACTAAGTAGTTTACATTTAAGCCGGCTGTAATGTCATTAATAAAAATTATGAACAATAGGGGCCCTAATACAGAGCCTTGGTGAACTTCAGATGACAGATGAGTGAAATTAGATGATTTATATCCAAGGCAATGGACATACTGGGTACGACGATATAGGTATGATTGGAAATATATCAACATATTATAACTTACACCTATCTTATTTAACTTCATAAGTAATACACCGTGATCTAGGCTGTCGAAAGCTTTGAATAAGTCAGTGTAGATGACATCTGCCTGACTTCTTTCATCAAATGCTTCACAAATGAACTGATACTTGCAGACTAAATTGGTAATTGTTGATCGTTCTTCAATGAAACCATGCTGCTCGGATATTATATTGCTTCTGTCATGAAATAATAGGTAACTAGACAAAAAAAAATTCAAATGCCTTACTGAAATTACACAATATTGTTATTGGCCTATAATTTGTAATGTCCATGTTATTACCTTTTTTTATATACGGGACATACTCTAGAAATTTTGGAAAGTACAACAGGGCAATCTTTTAACAGGAATGCCGGAATTAGGTCTGACCCCGCGGTCAGTTTGGGTTTGATTTGTTTTAATGCCTGTATGACTTCTTCCTCGCTTATGAGGTTATGTGTAGTATACCGTTAGAACTACTATTGGCAGACGCATATTCTTACACATACACTTCGAATATGTGAACGTAGCATAGTGTAGTTAAAAGATTAAGACGGTAGGAAAATTAAGCTTTTTTTACAAATGTTAAAAAAACCCTACTTTTTTTATTATTTTTACATGTAACACATGTCTGTAATAATAGTGGCGTGTAGCCAAATCGTAAGAGTGCATTGCAAAAAAATTGAAGTTTTCTGGCGATCTTCGCTTTAGAAACTTCAAATTGAGTATAGATTTGTATTTTGGTTTTAAGTTAGTTCTGAAATTTATTTATTTCGCTGTGGAAATTGAGGATAATCATAGAAAAAGTGTCTTTTTCACTAACTTTTCACAACTTCCCATTCGTGAAAAAAATACCACTTTATGCACTTGTTGCTTCCTTTTCGTGTTCAAAACGTTTGTTAGACATTTTGTGATCCATTAATTTTCTAGTTGACCTTTGCTGCATAGCGCGTCTAGCACTTGTTGTAGAAATACCTATTACCATGTTGATATTAATTAAATAAATAAAAATGAACTCATTGTATTTTTTCGTTTCAACAATAAATCATTAACTAAGCGCTTGTTAATAGAGTCTTATTTAATACTTCTCGATGCATGCATCTGACAGAGGATTACAGAATATTCCAGTGGGGCCTCAGTAATTATTTAAAACCTAACTAATACTACTTAAATTTATCAAAATGATAACATTCTATTTATTGACATTATAAATCAATAATACATTAATCATTTGAGAATTGACTCTGCACAGACGGAATAATTTATCCTGAGGATTAGACGCCTATAAGGATGTGAGTCAAATTCAGTTATTCATTTCAATATTCAAATATTGGTTATCGAAAATATTTGGAAGATAAAATGTTTCACTTCGTAAGATTATGTCGACCTCTATAAATGACTTACCGCTAAGTGATTAGTTATCTTCTAGGGCAGTAACTCTAATATCTGTGCTGCTAAATAGTTTGACATCTAAAAGCACACAACTGCCAAATCCAAAGTGATTTTTTTATTTCTTCTTTTATAATTATTAATCACCTGTTAAAGAAAATAGCAAATAAATAAATACATAGAATATTTATAAATTATAACATTATACATATTTTTACCCTATGCGTTTGTATTTGTTGATGGAAATCAATATCAAGGAATATCCTGTGCCGTATTCCTTAGTCAAGAAGTTGTAAATAAATAGCAACTTTTAAGACACGTGCTAATCTCATTTGTCAGGGAAAACTTCGAACAGAAAACGTAAAATATTATCCAAATTCAAGATAATTTATTGGTCATTGCAAATCATATACAATAACAACTAACACAATAGAAACTATAGAAAATAATCTGTTCCTGAAAAACTGGATTAAGTGTAATTTAAGATATTTAGTTGTTTATGTTTTCCTTTGTATAATAAATGATAACTGATGCAAATAAGTTATTTTTCAACGATAAAAACAAAGTAATACGGAGAAACTGCAGGATGTATAATATACAAGGTGCAGGTACAGTACAGCACTACCTTAAACTATCTGCATTTCCGCATCTATTAAGAGTTTAAACAGCTATGATTTTTTTATATATAGGGTTTCCGTAGTGCTTTATCAAACTATTATATTTTAATTTTTGTCCCACTTCCGGCTATACCGACCAAAACACCTGATTATTTTTAATGAAACACCCTATATAGATTAACATTTTTAGATTTCATGATGAATTCTAATGTCATTTTGCATAGCATACTTTATATTAAAAAATTACGATTCAAAGGTATTTATTTATTTTTAATTTTTATGGCAAATGCAGACGTTTCGAAAAACTGATGGGGACAGGATAGTTTCAAGAGTAGTTCTTTTAGAAATATTTTACTCGTATTTTGGTATCAATCGAAGGTGGTAGGAGTGAAATGCCTAAATTTTTCGCGTTGTAGCTCCTATCAGTTAACTTTATAGGGTGCTTTATTTTATTATATTATTTCTTGCGTAGGATTAACAGTTTTCGATATATTTTGTAAATCTGTTTTTGAAGGCCATTTTGCCAATTTTTGCAAAACATGTTTTTATGTTGCATTTTAGGCCATATTTGAAAAAGTCTACAAAGTATAGCATATATTTTTTCCGTATATTTTTTTTTTTAGATGAAAGCAACTAACAACTGGACTGCATCCATAAATGTACTTTATTTATTGTATCATCAGGCAGTGCGAACGATTACAGTTTTTGTTGAGATTCTAATTAATATTATTTTACCTCCAAAATCCGTGCTAAAGTCACATTCATACTTGTTACTAACATTTTGCATATAAGATAAATCATATTTAAATATCTAGTGTTGCTTTTCTTAAATGTCTGTAATTTTGTTTAGCTAAATCCTGCATTAAACAAGTGATTGATGACTTGATTATATCTATTCGGAGTTCTTAGAAAAATTACGTCGAATATATTTGTTGATTTCAGGATGTTTGAAATATATGGCCTACTTTGATGCGTTTTTTATCACCAGAATCGACAATATCATATCGGCAAGTTTTTTTGCCAGAAAACTGATTAAATGTTCTTCAGCATCTTTTTAAGGTCTTAATATTAAGTTTCATCATCAATCATCACAATCTAAAATTTTTATTTATACAAATTTTAGATTTATTTTTTGTATTTATTAAAAAATTTAAAAAATGACTTAAAAACAAACAAAAAAACGATTTTGAGGAAATTTTAAAACATCTTTTACATGTTATTTTTACAATCACAATTATAATGCGAAAATCAAATTTCGACGACATAAGTACTCCGAATGCGATTCGATCTTTATGTTCTCTTCTTGGACTAGGATTCTAAGTTCTTTAGCCACAAATACAGATCTAAGATTACTGTTAAATTCTTTAAATTCTTTAAAAATACGTGCTACCGAATGCGTCATGGATGTAACAATTAGTTAATAATTGCCTATAAAATGAATGTATGTATTAATGTACATTGCAATTTTATGCTCTTTTGTGACTTTGAAATTACGCGTAGTTTTAGATAAAATGCTTATGTCAGCGACAAGATGTATTATTTGATCAACTATGATAATTTATACTCTAATAGATATCAACCATTGCTTTGAGTCCACAGTGAATGATTTATATAAAATAAAGGGTCTAGCCGTACTTCCATGGCGAAACTGCCCCCGGTAGGAACCTATATCGTAACCTATGTTATATTGTAGAGGGCGCTAATAGTAGTTGATCGAGTAGATATTAGCTCTATATCTTAGTTAAATGAGGAGCTATTTGAAAACAAGTGTCCGGAGACGACTTTTTTTCAAAGCGATATATCTTAGTTAATTTTAAAGCTAGGAAAATAAAACTAAATGGCAGTGTTATGGTACACTTTATAGTTTATTTTATAGCATTTCAGATCTAATTGAATTACCACTTTGAAAAAAATATATAATAATTGTCTATGTCTTGTCTAACAGCATGCCAAGTTTCATTAAAATCCAAGAGGTGCAACATGTCGAAAAAAAATTTAAAGTAAGTGGACAGCCACCTTACGACCACTATGTTGACGTTTTTAATTTGCATTACATTTCAATAATCTTTGGAAAAGTTGCGTTTTGATAGCTCATAAAAAGTATGTCAATGGTTGGTGGTGTCAACTAGCCTATTACAATGTTTTTTTGATCTACTTTTATAGTGACTGTAGTCGGTCTCAGTTAAGAATGCAGTTGTTTTCGTTATGAGCGGAGCACAGTTTACACAGGATATAGGAATTCCCAAGTAAGTGGAATCCCCAATGGCCGACTCAAGCCAGTTGGTACATAAAATAAAAATTAACGGTTTAAATTGGCTTTTCTTTGGCATTTGGCTCTTTTATAAATACATTGAAATTGTTTAATTCATATTGCAGCATATTTTGTTTAGATTAACGAAAGCTCATTATAGATGTAAATCCTCTAAAAATGTCAAATGTTATAAGAAATAGCTAAACCTACTACTTGCTTGTGCTCGATATCAGGCGAGCTGTTCTTGTCTCTGCCATTCTGAACTGAATCTTTGATCTCTCTCGTGCAGCGCACATCGCACATCGAAGTTTATTTTATTGTTTTATGATATTTATGAATATTAATACAAAAGAAATTGTACTAATTGTTCATATATTGTCAGGCTATTTCCTTCCATTTTTATTAAAATCAGACTGCTCTAGTTATATTTATCTCTTTTGTTGCAAATAAGGATTCACAAACACGGTATCGCCTGTGCTAAACGCTGTGCGATGTGCGAAGCTCAAGTTGTTGATTTCATCACTCTCATTTAAGAGCATGGTTCTAGTTAATTTTATTGTGCGATGTGCGAGGGGCGTCGATATGGCCACTCTCATTTAAAATAATGGTTTATTTAATTTCAGTGTGCGATGTGCGAAGTGCAGTGCGGTGCTATGTGCGTTGTGCGGTGCACCGACGTGACGACGTGGTCATGCACTTACACTCAGGTTATGATATTTGTGTACACTTTTTAGGCAGGTATATGAGAGAGATCAAAGATACAGTTCAGAATGGCAGAGACAAGAACAGCTCGCCTGATATCGAACACAAGCAAGTAGTAGTAAGTAGTTCTTATAACACTGACATTTTTAGAGGATTTACGTCTATAATGAGCTTTTATTACTCTAAATAACATATGTTGCAATATGAATTAAATAATTTCAATGTATTTCAATTTCAATGTATAAAAGTGCCAAATAAAAGCCAATTTAAACCGTTAATTTTTATTTTATGTACCAACTGGCTTGAGTCAGCCATGGGGGGATTCCACTTACTTGGGAATTTCCATATCCTGTGTAAATTGTGCTCCGCTCATAACGTAAACAACTGCATTCTTAACTGAGACCGACTATAGTCACTATAAAAGTAGATCAAAAAAACATTGTAATATTCTAGTTGACACCACCAACCGTTGATATACTTTTTATGAGCTGTCGAAATGCAACTTTTCCAAAGATTAATGAAATGTAATGCAAATTAGAAGCGTCAACATAGTTGTCGTTTAAGGTGGTCCACTTACTTAAAAATTTTTTTCGACATGTTGCACCTCTTGGATTTTAATGAAACTTGGCATGCTGTTAGGCAAGACATAGACAATTATTATATATTTTTTTCAAAGTGGTAATTCAATTAGATCTGATAGAAATCGATTGACAAAATTTGTCTTTGCATTTTTTAAATACTTTTATTTAGGCTTGGCCCATAGGAAATGATATAAAATAAACTGTAAAGTGTACCATAACACTGCCATTTAGTTTTATTTCTCTAACTTTAAAATTAACTAAGATATATTGCTTTGAAAAATAGTCGTCTCCGGACACTTTTTTTCAAATAGCTCCTCAATTAACTAAGATATAGAGCTAATATCTACTCTATCAACTACTATTAGAGCCCTCTACAATGAAACATAGGTTACGATATAGGTTCCTATCGGGGGCAGTTTCGCCATGGAAGTACGGCTAGACCCTTTGGAATAAACATTTGTAAGTACATATTTCTCAAAACGATCTTGTTGAAAATTTCTGTGGTTTTACCAGTTAATGGGGAAAGGCCAAAACAAAGCAACTTAATCTGTCAACAGTTCGCTAAATTTTATTAGATTGTTAGGATTATTCATGTAGTTTTTTTTATAAAACGACCAAAAACTGGTAAGAAAACTTATCAAACATAAAAATCGTATGCCCTCAATTCTCAAGCTTGAATCAGAAATTGATTGCACATTATACTTCACAGAATACCACATTCGACAACTAAGTCGACATCATGTGGGGACTTAAAGCTAAACCTGGTCTAATAAATCAGTTCGATCAAGCGCGATTCACTGTTAATTGCGATTGTTACAATCTGAATTAAGTGACTACTAACGTTGAACTCAAGCAATTAATGGTATTGATTATTAAACAACACATATTAAACAGAGGAATTATTTAAATAATGACGAAAAATTGTTGCACTAAGTTAGGTTTAAAGTTCATGGTATAAAACTCTTACCTTAGGTTATGTTAGATTTAATATTCTTGTTTTGAAGTTCTTCGTGTTAGGTATTTATTATATTATTAGATAAAAAGATAAAAAAAGAAATATTAATATGGCCTACTTAAAGTTATGTTCAAAATTAATGGAAGACTGGATCGCATATTTTTGATTGATAATTAATGTATGGCAGCCATATTGGATATATTTGAAAATTTCAAAAAATATTTTCTTTTTTAATAATTCTTAGGAATAGCCTATAATTTATTTTTAAGTTAGTTTTATCATCTTATTGCCGTCATATTGGATTCACCATCTTAAATTTCTTCCTATAACTTAGAATTTAGTCAATTTTAACTTAGAAGTACTTAGCAGAAATATTCAAAACTCCTCGGCATAAAATTTAACAAAAATATTTTATTTTTTATCATTTTTTAGCATTTTATAGCCGCCATTGATTCCGCCATCTTGCAAGTTGGTTTATGACAATTTGGATATCAGATTCGTAACCACCGATCTCAAAAACACCCGAGTAAAAAGATTTATGTAAAATGGGTAAGAAAATAGTTTTTAGTTGTAAGTTTTATTAAGATTTAAATAAAAAATGGTCATTTTGGCTAAGCTGAACAATCTTTAGCATAATTAAAAAATCGGCTTTCTTACGTTTTTTGGAAATTAAATAACGAGTATTTAAAAAAAAATTATCCCAATCAGTTGCGAAACAAGTGCTCTAGATAATTTTGAATGAAAAAAATCACGATTCGTGCCACTTTGCGTCGGACTAACTAAATAAAAAAAGTGTTTATTTTGCCTCTATACTAGTTTCAGGTTATCGAGCGAAAGACGGAAGCTCACTAAAATCGATAGCAACTTTTTTTGAAGGCGGTTCAATTTTTGTAAAAAAAATTTCCTCAATCTAACCGCATCTCTGGACTGCAAAAGATTAGCTCTTTCTAAATATCATTAGTAAAAAGAAATGGAAACATTATTTTAGTACAAAATGTTAATAGTAGAGACACCTGCTACAAATTGCTCAATTTAAACAAACACAAACACTTTACTTCTACAACTAACTTAATATTCAAACGTCATGCCTGCATCATGCCATGCACTTTCATATTAATAAAAATCTCATTCAATCAATATACATAAGCAATCGAGAAAATCCCCAAGACGTACACCTAATGCAATAAATAGCGATTAAATGAATAAATTGTAATTAATTCACTAGACACTTGCTAAGCGAAATTTATTTCACCCGTCTTGACGCACCGAGGAAGGTTTTTATACAGAATAATTATAATAATTGTTATAGCTGAATTAATCGACATGTGAAAGTTTGGTAGCTGATCACATTGTAACTATAATTATTGCAATTAGTGTTGCTGCGCATTCGTCGCAATGAAGAAAGATTAAAGAGCTCCGTTAAAATATGCCGAAATGAGATTAATGTGGAACATGACATTGTGTGTTATGTAGTAGCGTATGCTTTATTGTTTTTGCTGAATTATACGCGAGGTGAATTCGAGGAAAGTGCCGGTTGCTGATTTACTTCGGTATAATTACTAATGAAAACTGCAATCAGGAGTTGCCGATTGGGAATGGATTTCATAATACTTTAAGCTATGGCTAAACGGTGACCGCAAAATTCTGACCATAGCGTTACCGGGCCTTTAGGTGGGCGGTTTTGTGAACGTAATTCGAGAATTTCTCCTACATTCCTGAACTGATTTAAAAAAATTTTTTTTACTTGTGCGAATGTCAAAAAAAATTTTTTTTACTTTTCAATAGTCTCGTACCATTCTATATTGTTGTCTCTAAAGGCCTATCAAAAAAAATTTTTGAAACGGTTCAGAGATGTAGGAGAAATTCTCGAATTACGAAATCAACCGCCACCCTTAATAGAGTCCGTAGAGCTTAAAAACGTGAATAATTCCTACAATTTTTTGCTTGTATAATAAAGAGGGGGAGTTGCCACAATCACTAATTAATGTTTTCCACAAAAATATCATTACCGCTACGACCGATATCACAGTGGGAAAAATATGCCCCTTTTTTGACAAAAATCTGCCGACAGTAGAGATTTCAATCAAATTAAATTTAAAAAATGGCAAATACCCTTAAGACATTGTACTTTAGAGTAGTGCTGCGGCAAAGTGGCTAACCTAAAAATCGCAGATATTACTTCCACATCCAGTGGAAGTATACAGTGTCAGAAAATGTTTCATTTGGGACGGCAATGAGAACAAGCGAGAGCGAAGCAACTAGGCTATTCTCTTTTATCGTATAACACATCCTACTTGTGCCACCTGCTTTCCCCACCACATGTGCATGGGCAGCTCTGTCTGCGGGAAATGTAAAGAATTATTTGACTCGTTTTGAAAGTAAAACGGGTTAAATAATTTAAGTTATTAAAGCACGTAATAATATTACCTATACTGAACAGAGCCAACTACATCCTTTCTTTGAATAAATGGTACTGAAATTTTTAATAGCAATGATGTACGTGTTTTCTTGATAGCGGGTCATTATTTGCTCCCTCTACTAGAGCACTGGTACACGCCTTTATTGTAGGCGGTCTCTCAAGCCACCCAACTCCAGAATCTTCCGATACTGTATGTAGAAACGGCAAAAAATGTTTAAAAAACTTGATTGTTCAAATAGGCTTAGAATATCATAAAACGTCGAGATTTTAAGTTTGAGCAAAAAAAAAAATGTATGTCTGTCTGTCTGTAACTCTTTTGTGCGCACGATTACTCTGAAACCGTTTAAGATATCGACTTGAAATTTGGTACATTTATGCATTTTAACGAGATCTGGAACTAGATTTTCGTCTTATTCCGTTGAAGGGTTGGGTGTAAATTGGGGTAATGGGGGTAAATAGGTAATCAAGCAGGTAAGAGTCCATAAAATTGGTATTTAGTATATACAAGAGAAGCTAATGTCTCAAAAAAAAAATTGGCATTGGCCACCTCCATTACTTCCTCCATCCCATTATAAAAGGGGATGAAAAAAAAATTGTGATTTAGTATGTGTACAAGAACCAAAGGCCTCAATTTTTTTTACAGCGGTGTTTTCTCTATATTCTGCGTTGACCTCCTTGGTCTAGAGTCACAAACAAACGAAGTAGTGTTCATATAAATTGGATACCAATTTCATTTTTATGGGATCAAAAGTTAATTGCTTAAGTTTCTTGAATTGTTTTTAACGTATGAACCATAACCCTTTTAAGGAGTTAAAATAGGAGTTGAAGGTTTTATGGTGGTGAAAATTCGAGATTCAAGTGAAATAACCTCTAAGTGATCAAAAATCAGGGTTTTTTATGCTGATCTCATCTTTAATCTTACTCGCATCCTATCGATCCTTCAAAGTAATGAAAACTTACGATATTCCAAATACTCGTCACTAGTTGCGTTTAGACTTGTAAATATTATTTTACTGACAGGTAAAAATAAAGATAGTTTTTTATCCACAGGATTTTATTCCTATGCGTTGAGACTAACCTAATTAACAGCTTCAAACCTAATATAACCTATAAGTGAAAAACTGTATGTTTTAAATAGCAGTCATAAACCTAAAAGTTTTAACCCTCTTATTATCAAATTTCCGAAGTAATTTTTCGCGCTGAATCCCAGAATTGGCCCATCATGTCAGGATTTTGAAATATTTTAGGTTAAGTACTTAAAAATGATTTTTTTGTCAACTTTTGAGGTTATGCACAGGATTCAAAAAATTTTTCAATTTATTTCTAATAAATACATCATTTAATCTTCCTCTTTAAAATAAGTTTTTTATCCACAGGATTTTATTCCTATGCGTTGAGACTAACCTAATTAACAGCTTTAAACCTAATATAACCTATAAGTGAAAAACTGTATGTTTTAAATAGCAGTCATAAACCTAAAAGTTTTAACCCTCTTATTATCAAATTTCCGAAGTAATTTTTCGCGCTGAATCCCAGAATTGGCCCATCATGTCAGGATTTTGAAATATTTTAGGTTAAGTACTTAAAAATGATTTTTTTGGCAACTTTTGAGGTTATGCACAGGATTCAAAAAATTTTTCAATTTATTTCTAATAAATACATCATTTAATCTTCCTCTTTAAAATAAGCTTTTATAATGGGGTTGGGGTAGTAATGGGGGTGCCTAATGCCAACATTTTATTGAGACATTAGCTTCTCTCGTATGTACTAAATACCAATTTTATGCCTGCTTGATTTACCTATTTACCCACATTTACCCCAATTTAGCCCCCAACCCTTCAACGGAACAAGATGAAAAAATAATTTAGTTCCAGATCTCGTTAAAATACATATATCTTAAACGGTTCCAGAGTAATCGTGCACACAAGAAAGTTACAGACAAACCGACAGGCAGACAGAAATTTTTTTTTGCTCAAACTTAAAATCTGGACGTTTCATGACAATAATTTTTTTTTAAATTTTTGACGTTTCTACACTTCCACTGGATGTGGAAGTAATATCTGAGATTTTTAGGTCAGGTTAACCCAAAGCCCTTTTGCCGCAGCACTGCTCTGAAGTATGTCTTAAAGGTATTTTCTGTCGGCAGATTTTTGTCCAAAAAAGGGCATATTTTTCCCTCTGTGGCGCCATGTTAAAGAAATGAAAGTCAAGATAGGTTGTTACTACAATGTAACAATTATATAAAAAGTTCAGTGAACAGGCGAAGAGTACGTTTTTAGCTTGTTTATTGGTGATCTGGATACGCACGTTTGGTGAAATGCTTGGAAATGATTTCTGGATGTTCTTCAATTATTTTTTTTCTCTTGTGGAGTAGTTAAATTGACACTGGTTTGACATTGACAATTGGGACTCTGTGGTTATTATTTGCCTTCAAGACAAGCCGTTTCTTCTTAACGTGGCTCTATATTGGCAATTGTCAATTTGGCTAAGCACAGTAAATTTTGGAATGAAACGTCACAGCTTACTTTTTTTAGTTCTTTAATTGTTTTTACGCTTCTTGAATCAGTCGAATCTGAAATTTTGCTTTATTATATTCATTTTCAATTCTAAATATGACGAAGTATCTCACGCTTCTTTTTCTTGGATTAAGTAATACATTAATATTACCCAAAAAAATTTTGAGAATATTATAAATAAATTTGCAGCATTACAAGTTTCAACGTAACTTTGTTTAAATTTATTTGTTTACAATCTGAAATTGAATTGAAGCATGACGTGTCATCTCCTGACTTCACTTCAATGCATACAAATTCTTGCCTTTAAATTTCCTATTTATGAAAAACATACATGGGTATAAATTCTATACTTGCTTTAAACCAAACTTAGTTTCTTTTTATTGCTTTATTTTACATATTTCATTATATGTAAATGAAAAAATGGATTGTTGTTAAAATCTTCACGTTTAGAAATACATATATGTGTAAACTGATTGGGTTTATTATCCTAAAACATTTGAACACAGTAACAGAAAAAAAATCTGTTCGCTGAATTGATCTCTGACCCTTATTTATAATTAATGTAAATGAATTCTTCATTAAATTAATTTTTAAAATTTTATTTAGTTGGAAGTTTGTCATTCTCTACAATGATTCTTAAATTTTTTCCTCGGTTTTAATACACCTATTTCATTAAATCAAAAAGGTATAAGAAGCATGCCGTCTAATATAATTTTACAAGTTCTATGTGTGTAAAAAGTGGATTTTTCTTGTTCTTTCCATAAAACATTATTACCAACCCATTAATATAAGTAGGTCATAACCATAAAAATACATAGTATCAATAAATGAAAAGAAAACAAAAAACTTATTACCTACAATTAATTACTATAAATGTGATTGTTCTGATATCCGTTGTAACAATTTAATTTACTGTCGTCAGTATGATCTTGTACAAATAATATTTTCATGGGAAATATTAGCTTCGTTCACCTTAAAATCGGTCAACAATGTTTCCTTTGTAATTTGTCTAATGAATTATATTGTGTTAATAGTATATTACGTAATGAGTGATGTAAGAAGCATATTACGCACGAATGGAAAAGTTACGCACGATGCCGCGTAGCGGCGAGTGCGTATTTCCATGAGTGCGTAATTTCCTTACAACTCGAATTATGTACTATACTTTACCTACGATCATATTTATTTAGTTATTTAGTAAAATCTGGATTTAGTTTACAACAATATTATTCAACAAATATTATGTCAGTTTTGACAGAGTTTGAAAATTAAGTAGGCGTATTTGTTTTTGTAAACCCCGCGTCAGCGATATAAGCCACCTATTATTGCGTGTCCCGTGCGTTTTGTTTACCGTGCGATTTGTTTACAGTGCGTTTTGTTTACAATATGGAAAATTCAACTTACATAGATGGCTGTTAGTGTGTTTTTTACTATTTACAGTAGTGATCATAGGTAAAGTTACTTAAAACCATCAATATTCTTATTCAATAATGATAATAACAGTAATAATAATAATTAAAAATCTGCTATCACTCTGGAGAACAAAATTTTCCGTACTATCTGAAAAAATCTGATATCAAAGAGAGAGAGAGAGTGAACTACAGCAGAGAAGTCTTCTAAGGAGACTTTTTAAGTCCAACAATATTCTGCTTCTCACTCTTAGTGTATTCATGTCTAAGAGCTAGTGAACATTTTTCTTTCATTACTCGAAGTAGGCTGAAAATTTGCCAAAAGGTTACCATAGGGGTAATGAATTGCCATCTCAAACGTTTCGACTTAGCGATGGGCAGCAGGGGGTGTAAGAACATCCCAAGTCGTAAAATAGTAGTCCCAATTTTTGTCTGACAATTAAATTACACGGTCAAAAAGGTCTCTAGAATAACATATTCAATTGTCAGACAGGAGCAAATAATAAAAATTTCACGCAAAAAATATATGTTTGAGGTGTTCTTACTCCCCCCCCCTGCTGCCTGAAATTTTTGTCTGACAATTTGTATGGTTATTCATACACCTTAATTCAAGCAAAAATACGAAGTTTCAATCAACTTGCAATAATGAAAATTTCTTACACCCCCTGCTGCCCATCGCCAAGTCGAAACGTTCGAGGTGGTAAATCATTACCCCTATGGCAACATTTTGGCAAATTTTTAGCCTACTTCGAGTAACGACGCGAAAGGTTCACTAACTCTTAGTCTATATGGTCATGTCGGCACACTGAACAACGCACTGCTCTTAGTCTGGCACCATAGCATGGTACCCGAGGAAAAATAAAAGTACTACTTTAAATGCAAGTGAACAGAATATCTCACCGCAATTCGCCTCGACCATAGCATGGCACCCTCACCTTCCAGAGCTTCAAAACTAAGCATTGCACATCGCACTGTACCTCGCCTAAACCGCTTGCTTTGGGCTGATTGTAGTAATGATGATGATTGTTGATGATAATAATAATAATATTTAGATGGGACCTAATTTGAAATTCAATGTATACTTTTGTTACAAACTAATTTAAATATTTCAAAGAAAAATCTGTAGATTTGAAAGTGCTAGTATAGGCCGACAAAAAAGAAAAACAAAAGCAAAAATAGGTGATACATTTTAGTTGCGAGCAGACAGCTCTTATTCATAGCTTCAGTGTGCAAATATAGTAAAAATCGACTTTAGAGATTATAGATTTTCTTATATTATCATTATACAACAAGTCTTAAACGCTACCAAAAAACTAAAAGCTAACATGACGATGGGACCTGGCCTTATCCCAGCTTTTATAGTGACAGATTGTGCAAGAATATTTGCTAAACTCCTCATGCATATATGTAACTTGATACTACAGACATCCTATTTTCCGGAAAAATGGATATTATCACGAGTTTGTCCTATCTTTAAAAAGGGTGATAAGAATGACTTGTCCACATATAGACCAATCACTATAATTTGCAACTTTGCCAAAATCTTGTAAACTATTCTACACTCTGTTATCTATGACCATACATCTGGTATGATATCGCCCAACCAACAAGGTTTCATGAGGGGCAGATCTGTAGTAACCTACCTCGTTTGTATCAATCAATACCTAAGTGAAAAACTTGATCTGCCTAGTCAGGTTGATGTGGTTTACACAGACTTCTCCAAGGCCTTCGGCAGACTTGAACACGATTTTCTACTATCAAAAATTGCCACATTTGGTTTATCAGTGGATCTAACAAACTTAATTAAAACTTACTTGCAAAATAGATACCAATATGTTCAACACCGTGGTTACAGGTCAATCGAATTCCTGCAGGAATCCGGTCTTCCCTCGCTTCTCTTTAAACTGTCTGTGAACGATATTACGACCAGAAGCGTAACATATTTATCTATGATTATAATCTTCGTCATATTGCACAGACCAGACTCTTTTAAAGACTTAGGAGTTCACTTTGATTCTAATTTTATAAAACATATTGACTCAATAGAAGTTGGCGCTATTAAAACTATAGGATTTCTCTCACGGAACTGTAACATTGATATTGTGTGCACCCTATATGTTACATTTGTAAGATCCCGCCACGAGTATGCCTCAGTGGTTTGGAGCCCTACATACAACATTTATATCCTCCAACTCGAAAAAAATACAACGTAGGTTTCTCAAATCGGCCACGTATATAATTTACGGTTATTATCCACAAATCGAGTTCCCCCACGAAATACTGCTTAATCGTTTTAATGTTTGCGAACTGGACAAAAGGAGAGTAGCTGCTTCTGTAATATTTTTGTATAAAATAGTAAATAATCGCCTCGATTGCATCAGACTCTCCAATCAAATCATGTACAAAGTACCTAGAATTTCCTCAAGAAATTGCAACCTTTCTCATCTTCTCACTGCCAAAACAAATATTCTTATGTCATCACCGCTATATCAATGTACCTTAACTACACCAACCTGGAAAGTCGACTTGATATATTTTGCACTAACCCATCGCAAATAAAGGAATATGTTTTTAATTGAAATGATTATTCATCCTAAATACTGTCACGTTTTCACTTCTGTTTTTTTTTTCGTGTTTAACTTTTCCTTTTTTTGTTTTTTTTTTACCATGCTCACATATTACTCTAAAATAAGTTTATATACCTACTGTATGCATAATTTTGTTTATATCTTCCATATGTTTTTGTATCTTAATTCATTTGTAGTTGCAGTTTTTCTCTCTTTATCCTGTAATTGGGTCTTGTGCCTATTGGATATCGTAAAAAAATAAATAAAACAAAATAAAATAAATAAATTATCCTTGTGCTGTATAAATTCCATTTGATCACAGTGCTCTTGGCGTCATCATGAACACGAGATTCTTAATTATTGAGTAATAATTTTATTTGTTTTTATTTCCACATCAAAGGCAGCAATAAAGATTCCCTCGAGCAAATATTTACCGAGGAAATAAATATTAAACAATAAAGTTATGTTAAATAATGAAAGGGAATTCTCCTGTTAGTTGTCTATTACTTTGTGCACGACACCACGTTTTATTTAAATTCTGAGATACGTGGATATAAAGTAATAAAAGTGATTAATTGGAGCTTTATTAAAGATATGATATTAAAAATAGTTCAAAACCTACACGTGAATGCAAAGAGAACGTTTTAAAAAACTTTAAGATTTAAAGAAGACCTAGTAACACTAACGTTTCGTTATATTGTTAAAGAGTGAGTTATTAAGAGTGAGTTAATGAGGTCCCAGATAACATATGAAGTTTTTACAGATGTAAAAGTTCGACATATTGCATTGCCATATTTGCCATATTTGATTTGTCAAATTATGACTCTGTTCGGTTCGCTCAGATTACATGATTACTATTAGTGAAACTTTTATACACTACAATATGTTTGACTTATACTTTGATTGTGTGCTAACCACTAGATTTGTTCTATGTAAAACTGAATAAAACTTTAGTTTATAATTTTTGGTGATTTTTTTTGTAGCGGTTCAATTTTTTGAGTTATTATTTTAACTTTTTTAGTGGTCTCTATTTATTCCGCTTCTACATAGTAAAGAAAAAGTTTGTTAGAAAGTCTACACGCTCGTCTTTATATGAAAATGGAATAGTAAACAATTATATAATTTAATGATTCACAATAATTTTGAAATTTAAGAACCAATACTTTTTTGTAAATTATTTTTGGGTCCTGGATTGAAATATTTTGTTAACTCTCTTCTATCGCGTACACATTTTTAACTAAGCGGGCGTTTATCATCTAAGCTTTATTTGTTATACCTACCTACAGAACAGAATTTGAAAACAATTTTATCTAAATTAGGTTAGGTTAAGTGGGGTTATATTAGGTTAGGTTAGCTTCATTACAACTCTAGACTTTACTAGCAACATTGCGCCATACACATTGCTCCAACACAACTCGCGACTCTCTAGCAGTCAGTAAGTGACTCACGTGAGGCTCTAGCTGTCAGTGTCAGTATTCGGCTGTATCTCCGCGCGCGAAAAGTTATTTTAGTCTTTTGTGCTTGATTCTGACTGTTTAATGCATATATAATGTGTGCTATGCAAAGATGACATAATCCAGATACTTTTAGGGTAGAAAACTAGCGGCAAACCATATCTGCATTTGGAAAAAAAGCATTTTGTGCCTAATATGGAGTAAAACTAAGAGACTGGAATAAAATCTAGGTACCCCTTTTCTGCATTGTTTGTGTATAGAAGTCTTATATCCTATTAATTGGACCAACAACGAAATAAGCCATTTGTTTTCGTTAGTCAATGATGTGGCGTGAGTCCAAAAATCTTACCGATGACTGTATTTCTGAGCTTAATGTGGCAGAATTCAACAGCAAGAATAAGAAAAAAATTCGTTGCCCCAACTTAGAATCGGCCATTAGACCTGCACTTCACTTCACTTTACTCTGACAGAAAAGACTCCAACAGGCGACTCGAATGAGATGACAGTGAAATCCGATATATCACAACTTTTTACCCATAAGTTAGTCAAATTAGGAAAAAAATGGTAAAAGACTAGGTAACAAAGAAAATTTTGCTTACAATTTTGCATAATCTTTTAATCCAAGCGGCGACCATGTGTGAATCCACCTGATAATATGTCACGACGAAGCAATTAAATCAGTACATGAACACTGTGCCAGAGGTTAAAACTACTATGGTTAAATTTGCAAGAAATACGCTACTTTCTGTGGGATTTTTTTTATTTTACCTACGTGGTCGATTATCGGAATCATAATTTACAGAATGATTGTGATTGGTAATTAGTTCAATAAGAACTTGGTGTACCTTTCCTTACCTCTCTGAAACTCCGGTACACCATCATGAACGCTTTTGGTTGGCATGTGCTAATTTGACTACCATGGAGAGCCTATTGTGCATTTATAAATAAAATATAGGAAATCTTACTGTTCATATACTACCATATTATTGATTTAATTATGTGTCAACATGACATCTCATCAGGTAGGTTTCCATGATCGCCGCTTCGCCTATTGTATGTTGCTGTGTTTTTCGAAGCACAGCTTTAAAAATATGTTTATATTATATTAAATATCCTTAGATACTTTCATTTCTATGTACCTATGTAGTAAGTATCTATCAAGATTGAGTATAAAAAAACATATTTTTGGAGCTTATGTTATATTTACGCAGCATATATAAATGTTTCTAATAAGCTTTGAGAAAGAGAACAGATTCGGTTTCCAAGACGTCAGCAAAATATATTTTAATTTTGTTCTTATTCCTCTTCCTAACACTCTCTAACTCTTCCTTTGACGTGAAAGTCACAGGCATGGGGGTTATTCTCTAATAATATGGTTAATTTATTGTTTTTGTAGATTTCATGGAAATTCTCTTTAGAAGGGAAGACATACGTTGTGGTGCCCCACCTGATAGGTACAGCTATTTGTATTAGAGTATTGTGTGTTGTATAAATTTTGGGGCAGTGATGCGAATTTGAAGTCATGAGTACAGAGCCTAAATCAAGTAGGTGAAGACGAGAACTGTCAGAAAAGGGACGCGGAGTTTGAAAGGAGGTTTTGGCGGATAGAAGAGTGATGGCAGAGGCGTCTGGCATTGAGAGAGTAAATGTAGCAGAAATGAAATAAATAATAGTTGGAGAGATAATTTGGAATAATAATTGAATCCAGTGGCGGTTTACGAACAGTCTGCATCAAATCAGAGGTAAACAAAAACTGTTGTTGTGTTAAATGTGAAGAAGTTAATATAAATTTGTTAAATACTGATCTTTTCTTTGTTTCTTTTGACGCAAGCGCGTAACCACTTTTAAATTTCCCTGAGATACTAATTAAGAGCATCTCAATTGGCGCCCGACGCGTGGCTTTGCGGTGGACAAAGAAACAAAGTAAGACAGGTAGATTGAAAGCGTTGAGTTGATAGCATATTTAACAAGAGAAACGGACACAGAATTTTGTTCGGTACGAGCATGAACTTTATGTGATTCTTGGAGAGAGGAACTTATTAATAATTGTGTCAATTTTAGAACAATATAAGTACTAGATTGTGAATATTAGAGGGACTGTGTTAGATCTAGTATATATATCGAATTGTTAGTCAGTAGATAATTAGATAATTTAAATCATGTCAAAGAAATCCGGGCGAAAATCAAAACAAAAAGATCGGGAATCAGGGGAGGAAGTAGGAAGTAAATTAGAGGATATCATTAGCAAATTAGCAGATGGTATGGCCGAGATGCAATGGTCCATAAGTAAACTTGCGGAAACTGTTCAAAATAATGTGAAAGAAAAGAAAGAGTTCAAGAACGAGGCTGCTGGTACAAAGTTAGAAATGGTATGTTCACGTGATAGACATTATATATCACTATGGCGAGATTTGGGGGGTTCTAACTTAAGCTTTGCTCCCAATTCTGGTTTACATCCTATGGTATATTTAAAAAAATTAGGTCGATTGTTTGATGAAGCGGGGGTACCCGAGGACAGGAGATTAAGTTTGGCTATTAATTCGTTACGTGGGTTGGCGGCGGATTGGGTAGCAACGCGAGAGAATGTTTTGAAAGACTTTAAGCAATTTAAAGAGGCTTTTAAAAAACGTTATTGGGGGACGGAACAGGAACGCGACCTATTTTATGAGATCAAATATGGGCAGTATAGATCAGGGAATCGTGCGGACTATTTGTTAAAATTGGCAGCTCAAGCAGCTTTTTTGTCAGATGTAATACCGGAGGAAAAACTTGTGGAATGGTTAAGTAAACATTTTACCGCGGATATTCGGAGGGGTATTTGTTTGGCAGGATTAACGCAGATAGAGCAAGTTGAAAAATATTTAAGAAAGTTGGAGACAACGGAGGGAGATTCTAATAGAAATCGAGAGATGACGCGTAGTTACGAGGGAGGTAATGAGAATAGGCGCGGACCGACAAATACCAGAGATAATATTGCATATCCCAGGGAAAATTATTATCTAGATAACTCATCTAGAGAAAATGCTGTAGCAACCAATGTAAATGTAAATTCTAATAGAACAATACGATGTTTAGATGTACGGGATGAGCTTTTAAGTGATAACGATAATGTCGAAATGTCGGAAGAAGAAATATTATTATCACCTATTATCATGACACAGGTTGAAGATAAAAAAATAAACATTTTAATTGACTCCGGGAGCCAGTGTTCAGCAGTGTCGGAGAATTTTTTCAGAAAATTACAGGTTGATTCGAAAAAATTACCTGTGATGCCGGTAACCAATTTAACTATATCAGGAGCGATTGGTGCTAAGAAACGAAAAATACTAGAACAAGTATTATTGCCTGTTTGGATTGGTAAAGTAAAATTTGATATATTGTGCATTATAGTACCGAACTTGAATAAAGAAGTTATTTTAGGTTGCGACTGGATGACGGCAGAAAAGGTGAAACTAGATTTTGAAAAAATGAGTTTAAGAATTCCAGGTAGGGGTTTGAATGTAAAAATGCAAGTTAAAAAAGAGCAAGAAAGTCAGTTGTCGGTGAATATAGTAGTAGGAGAAAGTAGGGCAAGTAATAAGCAATGTTATACCGATTTTAATTTTAGACAGATTGCAGACAAAGCCGAAACTATTAATGATGATCAACGCAAAATCTTGTTTAGGTTATTACAAAAATATCGGAGGGTATTTTTAGAAACTTCGGGTAAAACAGATATCTACGAACATGAGATTCAGATGAGGGAGGAAACGCCGCTTTTTAAATTGGTTCATCCAACAGCTGTGGCGCGTCGCGAGGTAGTCAGGGCGCAAATAAAAGAAATGATAAACTCGGGTATTATTTCTCAGTCTCAAACCGAATATGTGTCACCATTGACGACAAATTTTCCTGTTCCGAATAATACACAGAAGCTGAGTGTTTTTTTGGGAATGGTTCATTACGACCGTCGTTTTGTGCATAAATATTCCGACCTAACTGTGCCACTACTTCGCTTACTAAAAAAAAATGTTAAATATACTTGGGGGGTGGAAGAAAACGGGAGCACGAGTTCTGTTCCACCATTTTTATTCTGTGAAACGGACGATTCAAATAGTGTTCATAAAATTATTCATATTCCGGTTGAGGACGATTATGATAAACGACCGTTAACCGAATTTTGGGAGATTGCACGTAATAGAATGTTGACTAAATCCGAAAGAAAAAAACAAAAATATGAGTCTCAAAACAAGGCCATTATTTTTGAACCAGGGGAGCAAGTGCTGGTGAAAACACACCCCTTATCCTCTGCCGCCAATTCGGAAATAAAAAAGTTTTTTTTATTGTACGAGGGTCCGTACACGGTGACTAAAAAGATTGGTCAAAATTCTTATCTTCTAGTTACTGCCAGTGGTATTGTTCTTGGACCTCATAATATTGTGAATTTGAAAAAATATAAAACCATACCAGATGTTTTGCACTAGTGGTATTCCTAAAAATATATTCAGAAGTTACAGTTAGTTTAATTAGTACTTAAGCACCTTATTATTTTGTATTAAATCGAGACACTTTTGATTGATTTTCGTGCCGCGATTGAATAGGGGGGTGATGTGGTGCCCCACCTGATAGGTACAGCTATTTGTATTAGAGTATTGTGTGTTGTATAAATTTTGGGGCAGTGATGCGAATTTGAGGTCTTGAGTACAGAGCCCAAATCAAGTAGGTGAAGACGAGAACTGTCAGAAAAGGGACGCGGAGTTTGAAAGGAGGTTTTGGCGGATAGAAGAGTGATGGCAGAGGCGTCTGGCATTGAGAGAGTAAATGTAGCAGAAATGAAATAAATAATAGTTGGAGAGATAATTTGGAATAATAATTGAATCCAGTGGCGGTTTACGAACAGTCTGCATCAAATCAGAGGTAAACAAAAACTGTTGTTGTGTTAAATGTGAAGAAGTTAATATAAATTTGTTAAATACTGATCTTTTCTTTGTTTCTTTTGACGCAAGCGCGTAACCACTTTTAAATTTCCCTGAGATACTAATTAAGAGCATCTCAACGTGATAGAAAATCATACAAAGAAGAAGCGACAAATTAAGAGAATCCACAACTAACTTAGACAATAGGTATATAAATGTTAATAGGACACATTAATACTTATGTTACTTTTAATAAATTTAAAGTTCAACAACTTGTTCTTTTCTTTTCAACTTGTGGGAAGTCCTTATACATGATATACGAAAATGGATGAAAAATGTGCGTTTAACACCTCAAAATTATCTAAAATTATACTAAGAACCGCTGCCCAAGGAATCACTACTTCCACATCCAGATTTTCCATCCAAGTCTCTCACAACGAAAAAATCTTGTATGTAAAAATAATTATCTATGGAACTTTAATAATGGAATATTTGATATCGTTTACCCCAAAAACCCATAAAACGATATCACACATCGGTAGTGGGGTGGGGGTGGCCATAGGGTGGCGGTAGTGGAGATGGATGAAGTAAAAAATATTTTTGGTCCCTGTACACACACTAAATCACATTTTTTTCACCCTTTAATAATGGGGTGGGGGTGGTAATGGGGGTGGCTAATATCAAAAAATTATGACGATTTTTATATTCAAAAAAATTATATTGAAGTTCAAATATCTCGAGAACCAGTCATTTTTCGCAAATTGTTCGTATTATAAAAGTTGCTCAGAATATGATTCTCCATCTCATGCAACTCATGCAACTGAAAAATGTCTTTGCATCGCAACGCCATCTACACCTCAATGTGTAAAATAACCATTTTTACTCAAAACTGAAGTCATTTATATATTCTAGTAGATACCTTTTACAGAATTCAAATATCGCTTTTGGTTATCAAGAAAATGGCGCCGGAAGTTTTAAGTGGGACACCCTGTATACTAGCTGAATGTCATTAGCGTATAAGTATAATTTTGAATGTAGAGGAAGTCTCGAGATATCTGCAGCAAGTATATTAAAAAAGGCTGCCCAAGGATAAATCCTTGCGGAACACCAGATGCAGCTGATTTATTTTGTAATATAAGTATGAATTTTTCTGTATTAACACTAGTAAACTGTTTGCCATTGTGATAATTTTGAGACAAGGGGAAGGTACTTTCAAATATGCTACAATAACTTAATTCTACAATAAGGCAATTCATATCTAAAAAATCAAGGGTTTTAGTCAAAATCAACTCTTCCTCAAAGTTCTCTATAAAAAATTTCGTCAAAGTGATAACTTTCCATCATCTTTAAACATTAATTAAGTATTAAGTTAAGTTACAAAATCTCTGATTGGATTTATTTGCTTATACAATATTAGCAAAATCCAAAAATAAAACATCCACCTTAAAAACTCTCTTGAGAATATTGAATATTAAGAAAATATGAAGAGGGCCAGTTATAGATAATTTTGACCTTTAAATTTTGCATTTGAGTATCACGAAAGAAATAACTGACAACAAAAAATTATTTTTTATATATACTCCTACTTGCAAACATAAACAGTTGTAAATAGAGGCTAAGGAACCTCAGGTATTTGTTTATATTTATATTTATTCTTATGACAAATACATTATTTATTTTTATTTAAAACATAACAGAAAGGACATAAGTAGCTAGTAATTTTGTGGAATTGAAATATTAGATTACTGTAATAGTTTATTAATTATCCTAGCTGGCAATAAAGATTTATTTCCTGATACATATATAAAAAAATTATATTTATGGCAAAAGCTAAAGCCTGGCAATCCTTATGAGGCAATCACTATTTACGTAGGTTGCTTTTTAATACTTTAATTAGGCATTTATTAATTTTAAATAAATGTTTTATCTCCTTCAGCGATCTTAATCGGTAATCTAAATCCAACTTTATTGAATGTATAAAGACAACAGAGATTAAACTTACTCAAAGTCGGTTATCAGCCTTTTGTAGCTAGATAAATATTTTAGAATTATTAAATTATAATTTATAAAATGTTAAGCAGTTAATTTATGACTGTGTGGTAAAGTGTATTTATTCACCGACCTCGCCCACTGGGTGAAGCAACTTGTGTTTGAAATTCGGGTAATGTCTGAATTAATCAAAGCTAAATAAAAATGTATGTTAGATACAAAAACAATGTAAATATGCACCATTCCTATGAGAAGTAATTCACTGTTTATATAGAAAAATAAATAAATAAGTACAAACCGAAAGTGCATGATCTTTAACTCGAAACGGCGCGGCGGGTGAATCTTAAAGCATCATATAAGAGCAGTGCAACAGAACAGCAGACAGAACCCCGAAGCGAGAAATGTAGTGCGAACCTACAATGTGAGCATGTAACTGATTTGCTATCCACTAACTGTTATGTTTATTATTGGTAACACGAGCTGATCCGAAAATCCGCAGTACTCACGCCCATCGGCCCATTGTATATTCGGGACATTTAGAATTCCCTAGAATCATGTACTACTTTGACGCTCAGTTAATCTCGGCCCTTCGAAACAAAGGTTTCTGAGAAAAATTATTTTTTTAAGATTTACATACACGCTATAGGAAAACGTGTAATTTCCTACATTTCCTCGAATATCTCGATAATTATAATTATTTTTTTTGAATAAATTGTAGACAGCTTATATAAAGAGAATTGATTGAGCTTTCCGACACTTTTCTTATAATAACCAAAAGACTTATGACCGAATATACATATATTTGATCTCAACTTCTCGTACAATTTACTAACGTTTATAAAACTCAATGAAGTGCCAACGCCAACTTCCATCCACACCTTCACTTCAAGATGCACAAATTTCATATCGTTTAACATTATTATCAATATATCGTGTCTGAGCATCGCACGAGAATGTTAAATGGTGGCTGAAGCTCTTCGAAATGGCAGACATGAAGTCGGAAGAGCGTGTCGATGACCTCTAATGTCAATTTTTCGACCTAATAATAGTTCTTAGGAGGAGAAACTACTTTTTAAAAAAGTAAAATTAACTTTTTGAACAGGATTTATTAATTCACTACACATAAAATGGCTTCATACATGTGTAATGTACAACAGTTATGATACAACTAACTAGAAAATGAATATTATAATAAACGATAAACGTGGTTATCAAGTCAGCCGGGAAGTGCTGACTTAGTAACTTTATAATTGTGTGCCACTAAGTCACGTACATAATGCCTCCCTCCTAAGACGAAAAAACAGGGGATGAAGTTTTTTCGGCGTCATCAGATAGGTCACTTAGATGCACATCCGTTTTTGCTTTTACATGTTTACTGTTTTTATTTCTAAAAGCAAGGGAAGAGTATATTTTTTGCTTATTGACATACAAACTTTTGCAAAGAAATATCAATACAAATATAACTACTATACCTAAGCAAATATAAAGAATTAAATTGTCATTGTCACTTTTCGTGTTAAATGTTTTTAATTGATGAAGGTGTGTCCGTTCAGCTACTTGTTGTAGGCTCGAAAGCTTGTCAATGTTGATATGTTGTAAAGGGGTTGCTTCGACGCTGTCCAAGTCGGGGTTGATCATATGGATAGGTAGTATCTCGAGAGGTGTCTCCGGTGTAAAGCCGATAGAGTTCCTATACGTGTACCCGTGGATTGTTACGCTGCATTTCTTGGGTATGTAGACGAGATGGGGTTCTTGTATGGTAATGAATCCATGTTCGTTACATTTTTTTTCTATGGTAATATTTCTCACCGGTATCGCTACTAGATAGCCGTTGTTAATTTGTTCCACTATATCTTTTTCTAGGTTGACAGTTAACGTGCTGCATGACATTGGGGTTGATCCCAAGAGTGCGTCTGGTATGCAGTCTTGTTTAGATATTTGCTGTTCTATGTGGTAGATACAGAGTCCCTCCACTCTTAGGCATGCTGCATCCTCGTAGTGATGATATGTCGAGTTCGTTATTATGTAGGGTTTCAGGGGGATGATAGTTTGGTTATGGATTGGTATAGGGTAAAGGTGATAATAGTTGTAAATACTTTCTCTGAGTACCGGGAAGTGAAAGACAAAACAGATCAATTGATTGCTGTAGTAAATCTCAGCTTTAATAAGTGCGTAAAAACTTTGTATGTTTGTGAAGTTATATAGACCACTGGGGTATAGTTCCTTCATACGGTTTATTAGATCTTTTAATTCATTGATTGGTAATGAACTGGTATGAACGGATTCTAATTGTGCAAACAAAATGCTATTTTGAATATTATCTAGTATATTTATCAGCGACATGCAATCTATAATCATTATGTCTAAAATGTTCTGAATTTTGATAAACAGTGTAAATTTGTTTCGATTCTGCTCAATAGCTTTTACCCTATGATATAGCTCATTTTGATTATTTATTATTTTTTTCAAAGTATCTACCGTTTCATTCATAAATTGTTTGGTAATAGTTAGGTAATTTTCGAGATCGTGGTAAATGTCTTGTTGGTTCGATTCAAGAGTTGATATGGCGTCATCGTAGCGTTCGGCGTCTTCGGAGTCTAGTGTACCGAATGCCCATTTAGATGCTTTCCCTACGATATTTGCGAGTCCGCGTTTTTGACGTGAATTACTCAGGGGTCTAATATTCTCGAATTTTGTTTTGGTTTGCTTTAATAAGTATTTTAGGTGGGAATGGACGTTATGCAACTGAGGGTATAATTCGTCTTTTTTATTTATCAATGGAATGATTAGTTCTGAATTGATTTCTAAATTTTTTATGGGGTTAATGAAATGGTCTAAGTTTAAGTATTTGATAAAGGAATGTTTTTGCATTGTTACCCGGGCGCTGCCCAAGGAGAATGGAAGTATGGGGTTACTTAGTTTTTCCAGTTTTATCTGAGCTGTCCCCAGGTTCATCAGGATAATTATCCAGATTAATGATGTCAGCGTCATCTGAAACAGATGGATTTGTTTGAGTTATTTTTCGTTGTGGTTTTAACCCATGTTTGTGGTATGTCCCTTTATTTGTTTCTATTTTTTCTTTGGCGTCCAGTTCTACTGTTAATTCTCTATATCGAGGTGCAAGTTTACTACGAGGGGCGAGTTTAAAGTATACTTTTTCACCGGGTTGTTTAGTGGCTGGTTCAGAACGAGTTTGATTTATATTCGTCAAGTCTTTTGCTCGTTCGTTTTGTATTTTAACTAGTTCGTTAATAACATGGGCGTTTTCTTTATGTTTGTATAAATATTGATTAATGATTAGTCTGTCTGTAAGTTCGAGTGGCGTTCTAATGTCTGGGTTGGATTTTATTATTTGGAAGGGCGTAAAGCCGGTGGTACTATGTATAGTATTGTTGTAACCGAGAATAGCATAGCTCATTAATTTGTCGAGGGGTTCGTCCTTTTTAAATTTGTCTTTTAATATTCTCATTTCTTCCAGGAGAGTGGAATGAAATCGTTCGGTGGGAGAGTTGCTATTGGGGTTTTTTACTGTTATATAGTGTAAGGCAATGTTGTGAACTTTACAAAATTCCTCGAATAGGCTATTTTTAAATTCGGATCCTTGGTCACTTGTTATTTTATTGGGGATTCCGAAATGCGTCATATATTTCAATAGATTGTCACAAATATGATTAGCTGCTAGGGTGATTTCATAAGCTTGTCCATAACGGCTAAAACTATCGATTATAGTGAGAAATTTGATATTATTTATTTGAAATGTGTCTATATAGAGATGTTCAAAGGGCTTATGGCCGATGGGTGTAGGTTGAAATTTTAAGTGATCAGGCCTGCGCTCATATTTGGATTTTTGGCATATTACGCAGACGTTTATGTAATCCCTAACGTCTTCGTTTAAGCGCGGCCAAAAATAGTTTTGTCGTAAGGCTTTTATTGTTTCTGAAATTCCTCGGTGAACTGTTTTATTTTCGTGATGGTATTTTATGTACGAGATTTGTTTCTCTTTATTTTTTTCGTCTAGTACGTAATTATTAGTTTGTACGAGTAGATAGCTAGCATGTTGGAAGTGTTTTTGCAAAATGCTAATAATCTTTTGAATATATTGAGGTTCTATTATTATCCCATGTGTAGTTCGGGGTTTGATATAATTTTTAAAGAATTCTACTACTTCCTTTTCAAATTGTTCTGGGTCTCGGTAGGGTAAAGTTACCTCGTATCGATTTTTTTTATTGAATGGTTTTGAGTTTCTTACATGTGTGCGTGTGGTATTGGTGCTTACCGCCATTATTATTTGATTTTGGAATTTATTTATAGGGTCTTCTGAGATGGGAATCTCAAATATCGGGTTTTCGCGGGCTGAATGAACGGTTTCGTTACTGCTAGGGATATTCGGTGCACGTATTTGGGTATTCGTACGTATAATGATTTTGGGTTCCAGGGGTGTAACTTTTGGAATTGGTGGTTGGATTAGGTCATTAGGTGACACTTCTGTGTCGGATGTAGCGTCTAATGTAATAAGATCGTCAAGGGTTAATTCAGGAAAATCGGTTTGAATCTTGTCACCATCGGTTTTATCTATGTTGCCTATAACCGATTGATTCTCATTATCGATAGGGTGAATTTCGACGCGGGAAAGGGCGTCAGCCACTTTATTCTCTTTGCCTTTACGGTAAACGATATTATAGTCATACTCCATTAATTTGAGTCTCCAGCGCATAAGGCGACTATTAGGTTCCTTTAAATTTTGTAACCACTCCAGCGGTTTGTGATCGGTAATTATGGTGAACTTACGGCCGAAAAGGTATGGTCTGAAATACTTTGTAAAATTTACTGCGCTGAGGAGCTCTTTTTCTATTGTACTATAGTTTATCTCTGCAGAATTTAGGGTGCGAGATGCGTACGCTACTGGTTTATCGTTGCCAATAGGGCCCTGCGATAATACGGCGCCTATAGCAAAGTTGCTAGCGTCAGTTGTTAAAATAAATGGCTTACTAAAGTCCGGGAATTGTAGTAAGGGTTGATTTGTCAGGATGTCTTTACATAAGTTAAAAGATTTTAAAAATTCCGTGTCATGCGTTATTTTCTCATTCTTTTTCAGACATTTGGTTAAGGGTTTCGTTATTTTCGCGAAATCTTTAATGAATTTTCGATAAAACCCTAACAGTCCGAGGAATGATTTGATTTCCTTCGCGGTTCTTGGTATCGGGAATTGTTGTATCGCTCGGATCTTGTTTGGGTTCGGCTTTATGCCATTGGGAGTAATTATGTGGCCTAAAAATTCTACGTTCTGTCTCAGAAACTCGGATTTGTCCAATTGAATTTTTAATTTTGCTTCGCGTAATTTAAGAAAGACTTGCCGTAAGTTCGCAATATGCTCTTGCAGTGAAGTACTAAAAATAATTATGTCGTCCATATAGACCAAACATATTTTATTCTGAATGTCTCTCAGTACGAAATCCATGACCCTCTGAAAGGTCGCCGGCGCGTTTTTCAAACCAAAAGGCATTCTTAGGTATTCAAAGTGCCCGTTCTCTACATTAAAAGCTGTTTTTTGTATGCTTTCTTCCGACATCTCGATTTGGTGGAAACCGCTGGTTAGATCGAGTGTAGTAAAATAGTTACATTTACCTAATTTGTCCAATATGTCATCGATATTAGGTATTGGATACCTATCATCAACTGTTTTGTCGTTTAACCTGCGGTAGTCGACTACAATACGCCACTTACGTTTGCCCGAGGCGTCTGCCTTTTTTGGAACGACCCATATGGGACTTGACCAGGGTGATTGGCTAGGCCTAATTATCCCATCATCTAACATTTTATCTATTTGATTTCGAACTTCCTCCTTGTGACAGTGAGGAAACCTATAAGATTTTACATGTACTGGTATTTCGTCCGTAGTTTTTATTGTATGCTTTATTTTATTCGTGAATGAAAGTTGCTGGTTTTCTAGGTGAAATATATCGGAAAAGTTATCGATTAATTTTAAAATTGCTTGTCTTTCTTCGGGATTCATGTGGTCAGTTCTAATAAGATCTTTAAGAGTTTTCGTGGGACTCGAGTGTGGTTCCGTAATTTGAGAGTGAAATTCAGGTAAAATGTTTTCTATATTATATGTCTCAAAGTCATCGCTCTCATATGGTGTTACTTTAAAAGGTTCGGTAATTGTAATGCATTGTGTCTCATCCGTATTATTTTGAATTTCAAATCTAGCCTTAAAATTGTTAGCGGTAGTTAAGGTTTCTGGTATAAACAAGTCAAATATTTTTTGCTCTGGCACGATAATATCTCCATGCCGATGTGATACATAAAACAACCGATTTATTGATTGATGAGGTGGTATTTCCACCGTAATGTGGTTTTGTGTATGGTGTTCACGGTATAGAAAAGGAATTTGGATTTTCTCATTGTATAGAATTTGGTTTTCAAAGTCCATCTGAAGTTTTAATTTTCTAAGTTCATCAAGTCCGATAATACCATCGAAATAGTCTGAGAATGGGTAAAGGGTAAATTCTATCTCTTGCTTTGTTTGTAGTTCTTTGAAAGCTGGTATACGGGCTTTATAGGTTGCTTCACGCGCTTGGCCGATTGATTGTAATAGCGATGGAGCTTTATAAATGAAATTCGGGAAATAATTTTCAGCGACTATAGGTCTTAGCATCGAAACGTTGCATCCAGTGTCAATTAATAATTTTAGATTGGGATTTGAAGTTTGAATGTAGGGAAGCGCGTTTATGTAGGCGTTAAATGTTATCTCTGACTGTCTGTCTGGTCGTCCTGTTGAAAATTTTCATTTTCAATGTCTTGTTGGTAATTCGCCTGCTGCTCTACGTAATATTCGTGTTCTAAGGGATTTATCATATTATTTTCAGGGTTAAAAGATGTTTCGTCAGTTAGCTGATAGTTTTGCGATTCATCATAAACAACTTCCGGTTCGTCGCTTATGGCATTCAGTTCCTGTACAGCGTACTTTGGTACAGGGGTTTGTTTAACCCAAGGGAATTGTTGTCTCACTTGATTTGGGGTAAGCCTAGGTTGCGCGAAATTTTGATTATTATTCGTAAATGATTGTCTAGTCTGAATGGACATTGGTTGTGGTTGGCTAAAATTTTGTCTTTGAGGGTTTGGTTTAAACACATTTACATTTCGTTGTTGTCCGAATGTTTGTGCATTTGTTGGAAAATGTTGTTTTATTACTCGGGGTTGAACGGGTATTGGTTGACTTGGAAAATTCGGTTTTTGGAAATAATTTTGGCTTTGGTATTGAGGCACAAACACATTTTGTGGTTGATGGTTCTGATTTTGGAAAAAGGGTGGTATTTTATTGAAAGATTTATTTGCGTTAAAGTTAAATGACGGATTAAAACTTGGTCCTGGTTGTGGTGCAATACTTTTTGACACGTTTTGGGCTTGATGTTGTGACTGCGTAAAATTCTCGTTTTCTATAAAAAGATTAATGGCCTCTTCTAGCTTCGTTGGATTTCTCGATCTAATGAAATCACAGTCTCTAATGGTTAAGTTTCTAAGAAAAACTTTTAAACTTTGTGACTCGTATTGTTTAACATAAATTTTCTTTTGTTCTTCCGTGATTTCTGTAATTGGTATTGAATTTAGTTTAAAACATAATTTACTGCGAGCAGTTTGTATTCGTCTAGAAAATTCTAACGGATTTTCATTTTTCATTAGAGCCATAGTAAAAAGTTGTTGTTCAAGAACGTCTATTGACCTATTATCTCCAAAGCTTTGTCTCAAAAATGGTTTAATTAACGGCCATGTATTTAGCTCTACTCTAGAACCTAGCATCATACGAGCGCGGTCCTTAAGTTTTCCGAAAATAACTCGTTCGACAACTTTATTTAGGGCGACATCATTGGTATGGTAAAGTTCGTAGAACTCGTCTACAGCATTAATAAAAGGCTCTAGTTCGATTTCGGATCCATCATATGTTTGAATGGAATCGGCATATAATTTGAAAATGCTAGGATTTATTTCTGGCATTGTTGTTGTTTGAGCAGTATTTAAATTATTTACACTTAATGAGTTAAATGAATTATTTAGTTCGTCGATGTCGCTCATAAAATTAGATAATTATAATAATTTTTGAAGTTTTTTAATTATAAGTATTTTGCAACCTACTAGTTAAATACGACAAAATATTATAGGCAATATAGCACTTTATATCCTACCGACTGCGCCAATAATAGTTCTTAGGAGGAGAAACTACTTTTTAAAAAAGTAAAATTAACTTTTTGAACAGGATTTATTAATTCACTACACATAAAATGGCTTCATACATGTGTAATGTACAACAGTTATGATACAACTAACTAGAAAATGAATATTATAATAAACGATAAACGTGGTTATCAAGTCAGCCGGGAAGTGCTGACTTAGTAACTTTATAATTGTGTGCCACTAAGTCACGTACATAATGACCTCGATGGGTCCCTCTCAAATCGTGCTCGTGATCTTTGATCGAAGGAGAGGAATAAGTATCAAAAACGATTATCACAGACTGTGTACCATTTCTCACAAATATATGCAACAATTTTTTTGATATGTCTGCATTAGTCATTGGTGCTGCTATACAATCGTCTGCAGCTCGACCACTAGCAATATTAAAAAGCAAACAAAGTGATTATAAACACATCTATAAGAAAACTGTCTGTTTTTTAATATTAATGAAGCATATAATTGTCATGATTTGACTATGTATTGCCATTTTGGCAATGTCTACCAAAGATTTAGCCACCTTTCAGCAGAAGTAGAATGTGATTCTTAATCGAAATAGTGCATAAACTGCTTGTAGAGAAAAAATCAGCTTTGTAGATTAATATTCCGCGGCGGAAAATGCAAAACTTCTCCGTGAACTGCAAAAGCCCGGTCATGCGCTTGCATTCCATTACGTCTATCGAGTCTTCAGCAACATGAGATGATCGGTAGACTATTTTTGGGATGTCTCATTATATAAAGTATTCCAGAGAAAAATTTCAGCTTTAAATAGATATAAGTAAAAAATGTTTGTTTTTTCCACACTTTGCGTGGGTGGTAGACCTGACATGGCAACGCTTCCGACATGGTAGAATATTATTTTCCGGTATGTTTTTATGTTCTTTGTGACTATGTAAAATTTCAATCTTGTAGATATAATACATTTATGCAACTTTTTGTAACATGTTTAATTTTCTACTCATTTTTGCAACACTAAAAGTTTCCTTAGAGTTGCACTTTCATCATCGAAATTTTATGTTAGAGAAAAAATAAAAAAGTGTCGGAAAGCTCAATCAATTCTCTTTACATAAGCTATCTACAAATTTTTCGAAAAAAAACGATAATTATCGAGATATTCGAGGAATTGTAGGAAATTATACGTTTTCCTATAGAGTGTATGTAAATCTTAAAAAAATTATTTTTCTCAAAAACCTTTGTTTCGAAGGGCCGAGATTAACGGAGCGTCAAATTAGTACATGATATTAAGTGAACATCGTATATGATAGACAGTTTTCAATTTGTAATCCGTGTGCAACTTCGTGAAGCAATATTGTGTTATACATCAACATTTTTGGAAATATATGTAGTTAACGAAATTCTTTGGGCCGTTCCTTGCAGATGCGTCGGGGGGGGGGGGGGGTGGGGAGAAAACCACCCCAATTCACTCCCATTGGAAATAAATTCGATTTAATTTAATAGGATATGTTGATTGTGTATAAGTTACTGAAAATAATTCAAAATAAGTTGTTTCGGACGTTCCTTGCAGGTGCGTGGAGGAAAACACCCCTTTTCACTCCCATTGGAAATAAACTCGATTTAATCCAATAGAATGCATTGACTGTGTATAAGTTACTGAAAACAATTCTAAATAAGTTTCTTTTTAGTTTTTGACACTGGGAATTGATATATGTAACAATCATCCCTTAGCCGACAGGGGTGGCGGTGTGAAAATACTATAAAGGTAACGGTGATTAAAATATTTGAGTCGTATTTCATTTTCGAGGTTTTTGGGATCAAGAAATTAAATATTGCTAAAAATTAATGTTTATTTAAGTTTATTTATTATTTTGATAAATATAATAAGGACATTTATAAGTAAAATAAAGAGTCATATTTTGTTTCTGTTTTAAATACTATTTTGATAAATTTTGCTGGTAGGTTCATAATATTTTCTGGTGTTACTCAGTGTCGGACACATCATCCAGAGAATCATCAGAATCATCACAAACTTGTTCCTCATCCCTTTTACTATTGGTGCATATCTCTGGACGGCCTTAACTACCTGGTCGGGTGCACAAGGAAGGTCACAATGGGCATTAGGGCGTGCAATGATGTCTCGATACCATTCCATGCACTGATAATGGTACCTTTGAATTGCCGGCCTCAGAGCTCCCAGTGTCAGAGGCAGATTTTCACAGAAGCTTTGCTTTTGCGTGAACTGCCACCATCTCAATTCTGCTAGGTTTTTGAAGCTTTTGTTACTTATAGAGTATATTGCACAAATAAAAGATTCAATCTCCTCAAAAATGGAAACATTCAAATCTTCGTCTTTTCCCAACAAAGCTAAAGCGTCCAAAGTTGATGTAGGTGATTCCAAGAATTTCTTCCAAAAGCTGACTTTAGATTTCCCCTTGAAAGCCCCTGTAACATCTGCCCCTGATAGTGCATGAAGTCCTGGAAGTGCATTAATCTTCATTGTACCAAGACTACAATAAATCGGTGCAAAGGGATCTTACGATTGCTTGAGCCAATGCTTATGAACTCGGTATCTAATGGTAATAGCGGAAACCTTCTCAATGCTAATATAAAAACATCAGTATCCGGCGAGTAAATTCTTATTAAATTTGAACCTTTTTTGACGTATCCACAGAATGGAAAATCAATTTGGTGTCAGCTTCTTCGTGGGAGCTTTTTAGATGTGTCACATCACCGAATGCAGCTGTAGCCTTTATTGAGTCTTTGAAAGCACAAACAACCTTTTTATTGCATTTGTTTCCAGAAACTATCAGTTTGTTGGAAAAATATTCCGCAATAACCTCCTTAGTTGACGTATGAGACAGCAGTTTTCTAATATTTGTACCTTTCAGTTGTTTTGTATCATCAATGTGATATTGTACAGGTAGGACACCTTTTACTCTTCTACTTCTTTCTAGTAACTTAAGAGATCCTTTCAAATATGTATCAAAAACTACATGTATTTCCGAGTACTCCGCATATTTTGTCAATATTTTTCTTGAAAATTGCTCTGCTAGATCTAAGACAAAAACAGCATTTTTAAATGACAGCGTTTGTACTTCTGCCATGCCATCAATAACAGCAACACTAAATAAGCTTCAAAAACTAAAAGAAATTTATCTTGAAATGTTTTCAATATTTTAAACATAATTCTGGTATTTTAATGAATTAAACTGGATTTATTTGCAATGGGGGTAAATGGGGGTGGTTTTCTCCCCCCCGACGCATTTCTAAGGAACGGCCCAAACAATTTCGTAATCTACACCCTTTTCTGAAACTATTGACGTGTGGCACAATATTGCTTCACCTAGTTGCACACGGACTCCAATTTTCGACAAATTGAAAACTGATGATGAGATCGATTTCAGAATTACCGATTAATTACGGTGACAAAATGGAGAAATTTTACCGAAAAAAAAAAGTCCCAAATCCCGCCCCATCTAATTCCTTAATTTTTGTCGGGAGTCGAAAAATAGAAAAAAGAGTTTTAGCAAATTTAATTCTATTTAAATTAGCTAGAGTAGTCTTTTGGCGTAGGAGCCAAAATTAAAAAGTTGCCAACTGCAGAAGCTCAAAATTTACGATTTTTTGCCGTAGAAGGTCGACATTTCAGTAGTTATCTCCGAAACGAAAAAAAAAAAATCAAAATTCTGATGAAAGCAAAAAATTCGTAGTGGAAAATACTCGTTTGATCTTATTTTTTATTTCGATCTAACTCTCACCATTTCGAAGATATCTGCGAAAAGTAGCAAAAAACAGCTTGCATTTCGGAGCCGAAAAAATTGCAAAAACATGCAATCTTGACACGTTCATATTTTTCGAAAAACACCATTGGGACGGCCGTACGATGTTGCGACGTAAAGAGGAAGTTTTCCAGATAATCCTGATCGTAAATTTCACGGCGAAATTCGAAAATTCGGCTCGGCACCAACGAATCAAAAGTGGCATTTTGTGAAATTTTAGATAATCGATATCTCTTTTAGCAACATGTTTAATTTCTTATTCATTTTTGCAGAACTTATAGATTGGCAGAATTGCACCTTTATCATTGATACTGTCTAAGCTATCGTGGGAAAAATATCTAGCTTTATAGAAATGATTTCACGAAAACTGTTGCTACCTCCCTGACTATTAGCATTAAAACTCAATATAGAGCGGGAACTAGGTGGCTTTTCCGGCAACTCATGGTTTTATGAACTTTGAGATATTTTTATGGTTTAATGGATGATAACGATTCATAAAATCGACTTCTGGCGGGGCACCTCCTGTCAGGAGCGTCACGAACACTGTTTAAAAATCAGTTAAATCATGTCATCGTCACAAGGCTCATTTTTTTTGTGTGACACACATTTTATGTTTAGAGTGAATAAAATATGATCGCCAGAAAGTGGGGGCCGTCAGGAGGCGCAGCCAGAAAGGTAATAATGATATAATACATCTGAGGCACGGTACGGAGTCAAGTTAGTCGAAAGTGTTAAATTCCTGTATATTTAAGAGCCTATGGTACTTTTGTTGACACTAAGAACTTTACGGGAAGGCTATTCTATTGTTAAAGGAGCTTATATTTACGTTTTAAAAAGGAGCCAGAACTTGTAACGATGAGTTTAGGGTTCTGAGATGAAATATGCAAAAAAAATCCAATTTTCTTAAAAAATCCTAAACATTTTCTTTCTGGCTAGCCTTACTGACAGGAGTTTCTTTCTGGGAATTTTTTTCTGTATTCAAAACTTCTGTGTTCAAAACATTTAAATAAAAAGTTTGTAACTCCGTTTTTTTTACCTCTTTGACCTTTCTGGTTGCGCCCCTGATGGCCCACACTTTCTGGCGATCTTATTTTATTCATTCTAAACATAAAATGTGTACGCACAAAAAAATTGGCTTTGTAACGATGATATAATTTCACTGATTTTTATATCTTGAACCATGGCCAACTCGACGGGCTGACATATGCCAGAAGTCTATTTTGTCGTAATTTAAGTTCGATAGAATTAATCAGCGCATAGAAAATGCTTGTAATGATGTAACGAAAAAGTTACTTAGCTCCCGCACCAATACTCCTTAACCGACTTAGCTCCCGTGCCGGTGATTCTGAGAATAAATCTCGTAGTTCCTCCGGCTCGGCTGCCTTTCGAGATACTTATGTCGTGATGCTTCTATTGGTGCACAATAGGAAGAATATGAGTGATAGTTTCATCCTCCCCCTACTAGACACATACGACAATTAGCATCATTCTTCAACCTTGCCGTATATGACCTTTTGAAAATTGTTTACTTTTGAATAGTCTAATAATCTAAATTTAGTAAATAATTGATGTATTTTATTCACAAAATATTAACCGTCACAAAGTTCATTGAATATTTGGAGAATATTTTATTTTCAATTTTAAAGTAAATCAGAAATATTCCCGTTCTTCGCCAATGCTTCCGTTCGAATCGTTTCACGCCGAGATCTTTTCTGTTCTCCGAATCATCAAATCTAAACAAACAAACACTGGACTTAACAAGTGTAATTAAGTGCTATAATTAACAAAATATTTTAAGTTTTCTTATGTTAGAAAATATACGAAAATAAAGTTATTTTTCTTCCGAATTCAATTCATTCAACAAAACGCGAGTGGTTCAATTCCAAACTATACAAAAATAATATACAGACTGTTCAAAAAGTTGGAAACGTTGTGCTGTGGTTTTCAAGTAGACGATTGCCCTATCAGCGTAAAAAGCATCCTGTTCATATGCTGGTGCTTGTTCAGAGGACAGTATCCTGTTATCAAACCTACCGTCCATCTCAATCGTTTTCTATCAAGGCCAAGTAGCCACTTTATGTCAGAGTCAGTCGAAGGCCCCTTTTTATGGAGCCTCGACTGTTTCATTCCGGGGATCCGAGCCCAATAGTTCTTAAACTGTACCGCAACCCAGTCTTGCAGTTCTTGTTGAATCAGGCTGCTCCAGTGGCGGATCTACAGGGGCTCCGCGGAACCCGGGTCCGGGAACTTTATTGGCCCCGGACGAATCAGTTCAGATACTTCAACACCTCACACTTCACAAAACGAAAGTCAAGTCAAATTAATGGCTCTCGAGGGGCCCGCCAGAGATTTTGGCAAACATTTTTTTTTCAAATTTCTCCCCCCCCCTCGCTCATCAATTATGGGGGCCCCGTTGGCTTCCGAGGGGCCCGTAGCGAGGGCCCGCCAGAGATTTTGACAAAACAATTTTTTCCCGCTCATCAATTATTAGGCGCGGGGGCCTGCCAGTGAATTTAGTACCGGGGCCCATGATTTGATGCGGAGGGGCCTGGGCCCGCGGAAAGCCATTCAACCCAGACCCGTAACAGCAACGCTCCGCCACTGGGCTTCTCGGCGGACCTAAGGCTGACTCTGGATCAGGAAAAGAAGTTTTTGCTTCGTCTCCCGCCAAACGGTCTGCTTCTTCCACCACGCAACTGTCCGCTGACTGTTAATATTTTGACAAATTATAGAGTGATATTGAGAGAACCTTTTTTATGAGAGAGGGGAAATTCATCATGGACATTCAGTGTTTCGCATCCGACTAGTGCTGGAGTCTTATATGCTAATATCCCTCTCTATCTTCATCACCCTACACCTTGGGTTCTTCGGCTCAATGTACGTTAATAAGATACATGGTTGGAGTATTCACTTGTAATTCTTCTCTCTCTTTCCTAGACATGAAACTTTTTTACATTTTCATAAGGATCCTCCCGTGTTTCCTCTCCTTGTGTAATATCTGGATGAGACATATTCTATCAGAATTTGTGTCATGGAGTAATGAATTTCTTTAAATTTGTAGTCAAGCCACAGTTTCAGTTGAGAGATCAATTTATTCGTCAACTGTGCTACGGTTGTCTCATAGTCCCACATTTCCTGCCACCTGTTAATCGTGGTCACTATCCGTTCTCTCCTCATCTCTGAGCAGAAGGTATTCCTCCCCACCACTACCAGAAGTTTTATAGGAAGAATTCCTGTCGCTACCTGGAGTGCTCTGGTGGAGGAAGTTTTTTATGGTCCTTCCCTGAGCCTTCTCCATCATGCCCTTATATCTTTTTATTCGCATACCCCATACTAGAAAAGTGCCGTATGGTGCAGAATCGATTGGAGTATGTTAAAAAGTAGCACGCCCTTCATACTTCTTGGATCTCCTATATTTGATAGAAGCCTGATCAGCGCCCCTACACTCTTCTCTGCTTTATCACACGTCATAAGAATATACTTCTCTGCTCTGTCCACCTTGGTACCCAGATATATAAGTTTCTTCCCCAGGAGAATTTCCCTGTGCTTGACTTTAAAGTTGAAGTCATATTTACTTATATGGCCTTTCAACATGATTTTTCCGTTTTCTCCGGAGTAAGAGACAATTTGTGTTCTAATTAACCAATCACCGATCTCCCTCAGGACTTTATTTACTTTATGCACAAGAATATCTACGTCCGCGTCCTCAACAAAGTGTAGAATAGCATGATCGTTAGCGAAGACTAGCGATACCTTCTTCTTCGGAAGTGTTAACATCGTTCTCTGTCGTCATTTGGATGTAATTACCAGCTAACTGAATCTTACGGCCAACTAAGTAGTCTTCAATGATCTTAATGAGATATGCGTCAATTCCTTCTCCTCAACTCCCCGATGTTAATACTCCAAGAAGCCAAGTTGAACGCCTTCCTTAGTAGATCAAATTTAATTAACCAAATATATAGATTATTCTTAACCTGTTATTTATTGCTTCATTTAACTAAAATTGGTACATCCATATTTTATAGAAAAGAAGCAATTTTCTTTGAAATTTTTGGAAAAAAATCCCCCACCTATATTGTAAAAAAAAAGCTCAGTAATGCAATACGGTGATTAATTGACTTTTACACAAGTACACATCAACTAATGTTGTAGAACCTCAGAGAATCAAACTAGGTCGAAAAATAGAGACAAGTTCGACTTAGGAATAATTTATTAAGAAGGAACTTTAACCATAATTAGGGCATCACCGCCGAAAATTGTCACAAAAAGACTTCAACACGTTGACAGAGACGTGGCCAAAAGATAAAATTCGAAATTACGCCGAATTTTGGCTGAATTTTTGCTCAGAAAGCAAAATTCAAAATTACGCCAACTTAGAAATAATTTAGAAAATATTTTCACGTCGTTCGACGACGAGCTTGTCCTAAAAGCAAAATTCAAAAGTACGTCGAATTTCCACTAGGCAAATTACTGAGAGGCGAAATAAAAAAATGTGACAAAGGCGTGAAGCGTCTACATAAAATTATTAGATAAAAAAGACAAAAATGGCCAAGGCCGGTTTTTCGAATAAAACAAATTTGGATTCATCCAGCGACTTGTCCATGGGGTAGGAGCATCGGAAGATGTTCAGAATGCAGTAGACGCATGCCCAGATAATGAGCAGGTCTTTAAAATTAACAAAATCAGAGAGAAAACCTCTTTGTGCCTAAACGGGATCAAGGGATCAAATTCATGAAGGTCACTCGAGAACAAGGTTATGTCACAAACCCTATATTGTTGTAACGTTGCGTGATAAAGGATTATGTTGTTCGGCTATTTTATCTCGCGTGATGTGTTCAAAACCTAGGTGTTTAAAAGTAAAATCCTTTTCAAAAGCTTTCCTCACTTTACTCGGGAGAACAATCACAATATATCGACATCCATTAACAAATACTTGTGCAAGGGGCTTATCAGTGTGGCCTGTTTTCAACTTGCACAGATAGATTGACAGTGCCGTTTCTGGATGGCGTTTTTCCATAGCTTTTAAAGTTGAAAGATTTGTTTATCAAATACTCGAATTAAGGTTTCTTTAAGCGGTATAATGTTCAACAATTACTTTTTCAAGGTCTTCATAAAAATCAAAGTTAATTGCTTGTGCTCTTTCTGAACTAAAAGTCCTCTCAGAAGGTCTACCTTATCAGTAACTTGTTTAGCAGTAAAAGTATCTACAAAAATCCGTAAAATGTTACAATTGAAATTGATGCTATAATGGTACATTTGATCCCTTATATCACCTCGTGCATATAGCGTAGCTACTTAGAACCAACATATTATTGCTTCAATCACTATATTCTACATACAGATATTTAAGTCAATGCTGTTCGTTAATGGCCCAGAATCCATACAAATTGAGACACAGTTCTTTGGTATACTTGTGTATCATAGCGAGATCTGGAACTAGTTTATATGTTGATCTTATTCCGATTATTAAAGGGGGGTAAACAAAAAACCAGAACATAAAAGGCCTCAAGATTTTTGTTTGGTATTAGCCACCCTTACTACCACTTCCACGACCGATGTGGCATATTCGTTTTACGAGTTTTTGGAGAAGATGATTTCAAATATTATATTATTAAAGTTTTATGAACAATTATTTCCACATAGTGCAGACATGCAAACATAGTATGAATATTTTTTCGTTGTAAGAGACTTGTGTAGGAAATCTGGATGTGGAGTAGTGTTTCCTTAGGCAGCGGTTTTTTTAGTCTGTGATTGACCATAATAGCCTCACAGACTTCTGGTACAACACTACATATTGATTGTTTAGAAATTTTTAAAAATCCCTGGAGTGCCATATGAATCATCAGTTGCAAGACGACAAAAAGTTAAGGTTAACCTCTTTCGTACAGCTTCTTTCGAAATTTCATAGAGCAAATTCGTTTGTGTTAATCATGGAATTCTAAATAATTTTGAAACTGTTAGGTGGTGGAAGGGCTCCATTGTATTTAATAAAATCTATCAGTAAATAGAGAAGTTGTTAAACATCTTAATTAAAAAAATGCACATGTAGTAGGTTGCCAAAGATAAAGTTCCACACAACACAAACGCTAAATATTATACCGGCAGGCGTTTAAACATTAAGGTGGCATCATCGGGAGATAACTAAAGCTAAAAAATATCAGTTATACAAAAAAACCCAAAAATTAACTTATTAAAAACTACTAAGAATATTTTATAAAATATTTAATAGATATACTTTAATAAACCAGTGAAGAATATAAAGTTCCCATCTGGTTTATAGTTAAATTCCGTCTCGGATATATTATGTATTAATGAATTTGCTAGTAACACGTGTGTAGTTAAGTTAACCACAATCACAATTGCAGTCTTCTTGTGGTTAGACACGAAAAATTATACATTTTTCAAGGTTTGTTAATATAGGATTAGAATAATGCTCAAATATCACTTATATAAATATAAAAATCTAATTAGAGAAATATTATTATATGGATTAAATAAATGAAAATCTTCAACATTCTTTATATTTAATTACATGTAATAAAAAATTTACCCAGTTACTACTGGAGCCCACCCTAACTGCCCATGCACCCCCCCGATCATTGGGGCAATGTGTTTCATACAAATTAAAGCCTAAGGAATTATTTAAGATATGTCCTAAAAAAAGCTGTCTGTACTTTCAAAATGGCGTCCGTTTTAAAAAAAATTCATAAATATTGTTTTTGTCATTTAAAACAAAAACTAAAAAAGATGGAGAAAAACTTTCTGCACAAAACACAAAGTGCATAAAATTTTCCACAATTTTGTTCCTGTACAATATTTGAAAAGGAGTTACCATTTTTCAGATAAATGATTCAGCTCTTAAAATAAAATATAAAATTCAATATAAAACGTAAGTAACACCTCATTCGCTTTCAGATTCACTATCGCTGTCTCCCGATATGTCTTCATGACAATGTTTTTAGTATTCTAAGTTTCATTTAAAAATGATCACTTAAACGAAAAAAAAAACACAAGGTGGAAAAAAGTTGTAGAATTAAATTTTCTATAAAATACAATATATCAAAAAAGTCATAGGCGTACCACTTAAAAAGGAGGTAGGGGGGAAGGGTTGTTCAACCCTAATCCAGCCATTTCTAAAATTTTATTTTAAAATATTTTTACTTTAAACTGTTACCCTCTGACATATGTTACAATGTGCCAGTATTGAAAAAAATATCTGTAGCCATTTGTACAATATTTAAAGGATATTTTTTTTATTTCCAACTTTAGAGGGCTGTTTGTATCTTTATAGAGGTGCGATATTGAATAGAGGTAAATTAGGTTCAATCAACTTTTTTAAGGTGCTGAATCTGCGGTTAAGTGATTGACATACATTTTAATAACACCCTGTATACTAAATATAAATTTTATGGACTCCTACTTGCTTGATTTTTCCATTTACCTCCATTTACCTCAAATTACTCACAATTCTTCAACGGAATAAGATCAAAATATAATCTAGTTCCAGATCTAGTTAAAATACATAAGTGTATTAAATTTCAAGTCAATATCTTAAATGGTTCCAGAGTAATCGTGCGCATAAAAAAGTGAGTCCACAGATAGAAAATTGTTTTTGCTCAAACTTAAAATCTCGACGTTTCATGACATTCTAGGTCTATTTGAACAATAAAAATTTTCAATTTTTTTTTTCATTACTATACTTTCCTATGGATGTGGAAGTAAAAGGTATTAACCCACTTTTCACTATGTAATGGAACAATAATTCGATGTTAACCGACTTATAATAGTTATTTTAATAAATTAATTCCTACTTTTTTCTTATAATGAGACTGAATACGAACATTTTATTACTCTTAACATTACCGAGGAATTTCATTAAACGACATGCATTCGACTCTTTATTAATTTATTGGTATAAGGAAAATAGCACATAATCTTTTTTATTACTAATAAACATAACTTTTGTGATAAAAATAGGAAATTAATTGGTGTTGGTTTAAAAATCCCCATTAAGTATGTTTTTACGTAATAAGTAATGTTAAGTAACAATCAACATTTGCATATTTTACGAGTATTACAGATAAAGAACAATGTTCAAAAAGGCATTTTTTGCCCAGTCTGACAAAAGTACAAAAACATTAATTTTTAATCGCTGAACACGATTATGGCATTAAAATTTATCGAAAATGATAGTCATGGTCAAATTGGCAGTTTTTAACTGTCAGTGACTATCCGATAATCCAATGGTACATAATAATGAATCTAGGGAAAAAAATACTGGAGAAAAAGTGGAAATAAAAAAAGCCACTTTACACAAAACATAAGAAACTACCAGATATGTAAACAGATTTGACCCGGGAACGGAAAAAAAGTCGCGGAAATTAATTCCGAGGAAAAATAATCCATGGAAAAAAAGCCGAGTAGAGAACTACTGATGGTAAAGCAATGTTAATAACCTATATTATGAACTATGAGACAAGATATGCAAAAGTAGAATTATGACAATGGTAAAGACTCATAAGAGGAGCTTCTTAAAAGGGTGATTTTAACTGCCATTCCACATGCTTAATTCGCTCGTGCGGGGTTGTGGGGGCTCAGATTCGATTCTAGCCTAGTTTTTGGTTAATAACACCCAAATGCCTATATCTATACCATTCCTAACATTTGAAATACATTTTCACGCGTGTTCTTAAAATATTGTGAAGAAATCGAAAGAAAATTTTGAGATAATTGCAATTTAGTACTTTGCCCCTAGAAAATCATTTGGTATTTTAGCTTGATTATATTTCAGTGATATACATGATATTGTGTAAAATATTCAGAGCCTGTCTGGCCTGGAAGTACATACCACACATATGGCGGAAGGTGAAGGTCACCTACCTACCAAAGATAGGTAGGATATCAGACCAAACGCCCAAGTCATATAGACCCATAAGCCTGTCCTCTTTCCTACTTAAAACGTTGGAAAGACTACTAGACAGGTACATTAGAGACGAAATACTAAGGGAAAACCCCCTTAGTGAACGTCAATATGCATACTAGCCGGGAAAGTCAACAGACCTCGCGCTGGATGATTTAAATAGGCTACTGACAAAGTCATTAGATGACAAAGAAATGGCAGTGGCAACATTTCTAGATATAGAAGGAGCGTTCAATAACGCGACAACGCAATATTTAACGAATGCGTTGTTAAATAGAGGAGTTCCAACAGTACTCTGCCAGTGGATTAAAGCCAGCCTAGAAAAGAGGATAATAGTATCCAATCTAGGCGAGGCTACCATTGAGGCAAAAGTGAGTACAGGCTGTCCTCAAGGAGGGGTATTACTCCATTGCTGTGGGCAACCCTTGTTGACGAACTCCTCCGAAAAATTTCCGCAGAAGGCTTTTACTGGCTAGGATATGCTGACGATCTAGCGATAGTAGTCAAGGGGCGATTTGCGAACACGATATCAGAGCGTTCACAAAGAGCCCTAAATATTGTCGACAGGTGGTGTAGTGAGGAAGGACTTTCCATAAATCCTCACAAAACTACAGTCGTCACCTTTACACGGAATAGAGCCTTGGGAGGCCTAAAACCCCTGAGGCTCAATGGAGTGGAAATTCCATTTGCCAGCAAGGTTAAATACCTAGGAGTCATTTTTGACCAAAAGCTGACATCCAAAAAGTCACACAGAAAGCAACAATTGCCCTGGGAAGGTGCAGGCAGGTGTGTGGGTTAAACCCCAAGATGACCCTATGGTTATATACTAGGGTTGTAAGACCCATGATAACCTATGGATCGGTGGTATGGTGGACCAAGACACTGCAGCTTGGAGCAGTAAGGCTATTAAGTGGCGTACAAAGGCTTGCTTGCCTGTGCGCCACTGGGGCCATAAAAACTGCTCCCTCGGCTGCATTGGAAGTCCTTTTAGACCCGACACCACTACACATATTTATCCAAGGAGAAGCTCGTTCAGTGGTACATAGGCTAATGGAAGGCACAACGCCCATAAGGCAACAACACGGAACAGAGCACCAAAAGTTATACTCAGAGCTGAAGGCAGATCCCATTCTGGGAATGCCCAAGGACACTATGGTCCCAAAGTATAACTTCTACAAAAATTTTCAAATCAAAATACCAGACAGAGAGGACTGCAAAAACGGTCCTCCAATATCGGCGCAAACGATCTGGTATACGGACGGCTTCAAGACAGAACAAGGAGTCGGAGCTGGGATTTACGGGATAAGGTCGAAAACGAAAATCCCGATAAATCTAGGAATACACGCCACAATATTTCAGGCTGAAGTGGCCGCTATACAGTGGTGTGCAAAGGAAATAATGAGGCAAGGAACTGTAAACCAGTCAATTGCCATTTTTTCCGATAGCCAAGCAGCGCTAAAGGCACTCGATTCCATGCAAGTCGATTCAAGACTAGTATGGGATTGTATAAATGCCCTTACAGACCTAGGAAGTCAGAACAAAGTGACCGTGGCATGGGTACCAGGACACGAGGGACACAGGGGAAATGAGAAGGTTGACGAACTGGCCCGAGAAGGCGCATAATAAACAAATCTAAAAGTCTTCGTGGGTGTAATTTAAACGTGCTGGCATTTTTTAACAAAAGAGAATGACTGACATTAATGATTGTTTCTAATCATGGGTAAGTTGATGGCAATTTTTACTAAAAATTCTTGGACATTTAAGAAAATCGCCAATATTTCGAAAAGTTGTAACTTTAACTCCTACAATGCTTATACTAGAAAAAAGGAAATTTAAGTTAACATAATTTGATGTAAAAAAATACAGGATGTTCCATTTGAAATAAAAAAGTTTTTGAGGTTTGAATTTGACAAAATGTAACGTGAAAAACAAAACACTTCGTATACTATTTTGGAATCTATTTTTGTAGAGAGTAGCTCATCTTGTGTTCTTCCTACGTACCAAAGAGCAAATAAGGATCACCTACGGGAAGAAAGTTATAACGGTTCTTGCAAACCTGTCAAATTTATAAAATGTCAAATATCTCCGAAACTGCTCGGTTTAGATATAGGGTGTGCCACATGTTTTGATTCAGAATTTTATGGTCATTTAGAAAAGTGGAAAATATATAGTGTTCCATTTAAAATAAGTAAGTTGGTATCGACTTCCGGTATTTCCGGAAGTGCCGTCATTTTGAAATTATTATTTTCGGACTCGCAATGGTCGACTATGGTAGGGTACTAAATCCAAATGGCTATCTCATCTGCAAGTGGGAAATATTCTAATGGCCGCCTTAAAAGAATCACCCTGTATAATACAATAAATCAAAAATAAATGTAAATAACCTATAATCACTGGTGTAGTTATCGATTTATTTTGCCTAGTTTTTTTCCTTTTCCACAAAAATACTTTTGAGTAATTTTGATTTTTATTATTTTGGCCATGAGCGTCACCGGACGACGTAAAAAGTTTAAATATCGACTTACTTTTGAATTTTCACTTTCGGTGTTTTACGTCTCTGAAAACGTGTTTAAGTCTTTCTGTATCACTCTTCGGCACCGATGCCTTTAGTTATGGTTAGTTATGCTCTAATTCTCTTTTTAATAAAATTTTCCAAAGTCGAACTTTTTATTTATTCCTCGACTTAGGTGGTATTTTGGAAGGTGCTACAACAATTTCTCCTGATCTATTGAATGAAAAGTATAAAATATTATCTATAATAGTAAAGGTGGAAGATAGCACAGAAAAAAACCTTTTTAATTTAATTCGAAATTTTCACTCCCCACCAGTCGCGTGTCTCATCATTTTTCACATTCTGTACAGCATACAGAACAAAATGATGACACTAATCACAATACTCTACCACAAACTTGCAGACGAGATGTAGTTAGAAAACCTGCTATAAGTTACTCTGTTTTGTCGCAGAGTTTCGGCTTTTTTTGTCCTAGATTCGTCGAAGTGAAAGAAACCTTGTTTTCAGTAAAGCAGCCTTTATTTCCGCTGAATTTTTTCCTTTTTTTTCGTTTACCCTAAGAATATTATTTCTTCTAGTTATGCAAGATATTTTGTATGCTAATTTGATAACTGTTAAATGGCAATACTGATTTTTAAACCGTGTAAATGGGTGGGGCGTTTGACATCTGTCCACTGTCAATAGTTACTTTTTACACTGGACAATGTAGTATTGCAAGGATAACATTATTTGCTAACATACAATTTTATTATTTCAATAACAATAATAAAAATCATTAAAGTATAAATGACTGACAGAATTTGGCTGCTGTCAACTGTCAAGATAATATGGTTTACCACGAAAAAATACTTCTAATGCAGCAGAATTAATAGTACCAGTAGGCCCTACGCTTCGGTCAACTAAAGGCCCTGAATATACCTTCTTACTGTCTCACAGGGCATTGGCAACATTGTGACAGCTGTCAACTGTCATAACAGTCATATTGTTAGAAAAAAACAACTATCATAATGCTAAAGATAGCTAGCGGTTCAAGGAAAATCAGATGGATGGTCAAATCCCTAGTCAGGCTTAAAATCAGCTAATTTTACAGTCTTGATTTTTCTATTATATGGAAAGAACGGTTAAAATCAAATCGAAACAATTTTTTGTAATGTATTCAATCTGAGCAAAATGAGTAAAGTTAACACCTTACGTAAAATAAGATCGGAGTGTTTCAAATAAGATACAAAATGTGATTAAACGGGTTTGAAAACCTAGTCGAGCAACCTTTTTTTATGGTAGAACTTTTGATTTGAACATGAATATAGTGATACGTCAAACCTCCAAGGAGCAAAATGTGACTAAACTGAAAAACTTCCCCTTTTTTTTGTCAGTCTGTGTTATCTTTCATTTGTTTTTGTCCTTTGTTTTTCTAGGGTAAATAAGTATTTTTTGTAAATGCGAATTTTTAACAAGAAGAAATACTTTTTTCTGAAATCGATCGGCAATGTCTACATTTTTGGCGCGATTTCAGATTGAAAAATGCACAATTCCAGTATTTTAGTCCGTTGCTAAGAAACTATCAGGAAACAGACCGGAAAAGATCCGTTGCCAAGCAACGATCAACAAAACCGTACGGGAATGTTACTTTCCCAGCCTAGGCTGGGAAAGTAACATTTCCGTACAGTTTTTTTATATATAATTTAGACAGTAAATAAATACACGCAGATAAACCAACTCACATTAAAATTGCATTTATTAGTAAGCAATTAGATTGTAATGAAGAAATGTTATGTATTAATACAAATTCCTTAATTTATAATAATATTGATTGTGATTTCAAAAAAAATAATATGTGTACTTCGGTGTGAAAGCATATTGCCGGACTTCGATGCTGCAATTTGCATCGTCGTCCGGGAATATATTGCTTTCACACCTAAATACACAATATACTATATTTAAACATCTTCGATAGTATTGATTATTTGCAAGAAAAGTCACAAAAAAATATTTTAATTACACTAATAAAAGTAATTAATTCAATATACTAGTTTTTTAAAAATCAGTCATAGATTTTTTATTTTACAATTTTTTAAATATTTCCCTGCTACTTACCATATCGTTTTTCAGTTAGTATGGTATAATTAGATGTTTTTTGTAATAAAACAGGCAGTGTTTACTGTAAAGAAACAGAAAAGGCAAATTGCAGTTATTTTGATAATCTACAAAAAGTAAGAGTAACATTTTTTTATAAAAAGAGTATTATTCGAGTTATTTTCAAATACTTAACTATAACTATTTTTCTAAAATAAGAAATATTAAGACATATGCATCTATTCGAATAACTGTCTTTATCAATTTTTACGTAGAGAAACAGAAAAAGAAATGAAAAATAACTTTGTTATCAACAAAAAGTACTATTTATATTTTCTTGGAATTAATAATTAAAGAGATATTTACCAAAAAGCTCACAAAACGCAGTGCCACTCCTATTTTTTCCAGAACAGTAGGTGATTCACTTTTTTTCCTTAAAGCATACGTTATTACCTAATCGACTGCAAAGTTTTTACCGGTCATGATTTGTATACTTATATTTTCTTGGAATTAATAATTAAAGAGATATTTACCAAAAAGCTCACAAAACGCAGTGCCACTCCTATTTTTTCCAGAATAGTAGGTGATTCACTTTTTTTCCTTAAAGCACACGTTATTACCTAATCGACTGCAAAGTTTTTACCGGTCATGATTTGTATACTTACAACTGAAATAATTTTTCCTGTTCTATTACCTCAGTTGACATACTAATATTAAAAATACATTTTTCTTCCTATATTTATTTACGTCAATATAAATATCAAACATACACATGATTATCATAAACAATATTAAACAACCTAAAATCCTAACTAAACTCATTCTTTTCCTATAAGTATACAAAGCTTGTCTACAATCCACCTCCTGTTTTTCAACTCTCGCACATGTTTAGCGTTTGCTTTAAACTCTTGCCATCTTTTGTTTTTGTTCAAGTCTTTGGGACCCCAACTCTCGTGCGAGACCAAGGACCTCACAGCCTAAAAAAACATTTCACTTATAGTAAGTAAAAGTAATGCGAGGAGAATCATTACTACCTCATCACAACTTTGCTCCTTTCTTCGTTTGAATAGTTCAATGAAGGACCACAGTATAGGTTGAATGACTCCGAAACCCAGTAGGGCCCATCCCCATGCTGCAAAGATAGCATATTGTAAGGAATGTTATTAATGGTTAGTGAATAAGGGATGTAGAGTAATATCTTGTATTTGGTTTATTTCAGTTCTACTGAATCAATATAGTCGAAGAGTGAGATCTGAAGTGGCTTGTGCAACTTGTGAACATACATGAACTGAAGTCATATACTCCAGTCAACGGAGCGCTAAAATGACAAAAATCTCTAATTTGAGTGCTAATGAATGGATTTTGATGAAGCCTTGTGCAATTGTTTGTAATGACGTTAACAAAAGAGTTGAAAATGATCGGTATCATGGGTTCCGTAACTTGTTGAATTAGATCAAAAAAGAAAAAAGAAAGCAATCAATTTACCATTTTTGGCCCAAAGTAAGATGTTTTTACTCTTGTGAATTTTTTCGAAAAATGCATATTTTTCGAAAATTTATAAAAGTAGGGTAGGGGAAATGTAAAAATTGAAGAAAAAATTCTGGTGAATGTATCATCGAAATTTAAGACTTTTTTATTTGCAACTTTTTCTGTAAAGTGCGTTTTCACCAAGTTTTTCCAGAAAAACATGAAAAACTACCTCTTTCTTTGAAATTTTAGGGCTTCAAAAACATGTAATTTAAAAATTTGAAAAAATTTAGATGTATGCATTGAAGCCATCTAAATTTTTTTTGTCTCTTGGGATTTTTTTGTAACTTGCTAATTTTCCGAGTTACAGGCAGCTTTTCACGATAAATAATGTACTACATTTTTTTCACATTAAAAAATACATGAAAATTCGAATGAGCGTGATTTATAGTGCGTGTAATGACAAGGTAGACATGGGAAGTAAGAATTGCAACATCGCGTGTGCCAGTTGACTAAAATGAAATAACAGAGCTGGGATACTTCAGTAGTCGAGTGCCGACAGGCGGGTTTTGCTGTTGCTGGGTTGTCATATCTCTCTACGTGGATGTACATGTCTAATCCGCAATTACACGCACTGTATATTATTATAAAAAAATATGAAACCTATATAAAATTTTTAAAGGTTCAATATAATTTTTTAATTGAAAATGTGAAAAAGTTGTACATTTTTTATCGTGAAAAACTTCCTGAAACTCTGAAAATTAACAAGTTACAAAAAAATTCCAAGAGACAAAAAATATCTAGAAGGTCCCAATGAATATGTCTGAGTTTTTTCAAATTTTTAAATTACATATTTTTAAAGCGGCACAATTTCAAAGAAAAACATGAAAAACATGAAAAACTACCACTAATTTTTCATGTTTTTCCGGAAAAACTCGGTGAAAACGCACTTTACAGAAAAGTTGCAAATAAAAAAAAGTCTTGTATTTCGATGATACATTCACATGAATTCTTTCTAATTGTTTTTTTCAACATTTACATTTCCCCTCCTCACCGCCTTTAGGAATGTTCGAGTGGCCATATCTCGAAAAATATGAATTTTTGGGAAAAATTCAAAAGAGTAAAAATATCTTATATTGGGCCAAAAAAGGTAAACGTATTGTTTTTTTTTCATTTTTGAATGAATTCTGCAAGTTACGGCACACTTAATAAAAGGGTGCTTTATACCCTTTACGATCATTTCCTACTCTAATCTTTTTTTCAACTTTTTTACTAACGTCATTACAAACACATTGCATAAGGTTTCATCAAAATCCATTCATTAGTACTCAAATTTGACTGGACCCCCGTTGACTGGATTAATACTCTTATTCAGAATTCGATTATGGAAGTCGCGATTCGATTTTGGAATTTTGAAATCGGAATAAACGCACTTTTCCACTTTATTATTATAGAAGGCAATAAGGCCCTTTTTTAGCCCCAGCTGAGAACAAGCGAGAAGCACTTTGATTCTTAGATATGTCAAAGATTTTACGTTCTCACACTAGGCTCAATTTTCTAAAAAGCCTTCGGAAGTCACTCTTAGAAGCAAATCATATTACTTTTTGCCAACCTATGTTTTTAGAGTAACTCGACCTCGCTGATTCCGAAAATTTTGGTTGCCATCTCGAATTCGGGGTTGAATCACCTCAAAACCACCCCTAAAAGTACATTTTTTCAATTTATCCACAATATCTTCGTAAGAAGTGAATTGAGAGGAAAATGTCAAGAGAGTTTAAATGTAGCTTATAAAATTTTCTTTAAAATAATGTATACAAAGTTATAATTCCACTAGCTCATTGGCGTGCAATGGGGGTCTGAAATGGGACATATTTAAAAAAAAAACACAAAATAGTTCATCAGAGCTCCGCAGGCTTTACCCTGGCTATACTGCTAAGCTAGTGTTCCTGATCATAGGAGCCCTCGGTGGAACAAGACACACACTGCTTTCAGAACTAAAGATCATACCGGCATGCCGAAATTCGGCAGAGATCTTAGCCGGCAGGATGCAGAAGGCCATTATCCTCGGCTCATTACGTCTACTCAGGTCACACGATTCTCGGACCCAGTAGTCACTCACCCCACGGACGTGAGGAGTGGCTGCCGGTACTACCAGCTCCCCTCTGTGAGTGTCGAAGCCACAGAGTATAAAGGGTGACTGGCTTTTACAAAAAAAAAAATAATAATAATAATAATTTTATTTACCTCTGGTTGCCACAATAAAGTGGTTAAGGCAAGTCAAAAATTCACATAAAATTTGTAAAATACAGATAAAAAGAAACAATACATATGATATACAATACTACAGACTGTAAAAAAAACCTCTCTACATTTTTAGATTTTATAATCTTAATTGATTGATTAAGACGCGATCAATCTGAGTTGCTTGTCCCCATGATATTATATTGTAGGCGATAGCAGAGTGTACATTAGCATAATAGACACTTAAAAGTGCCTCTTCATTTAATGTTCGTTTTAATGTGGCAATGGAAAAATACGACTTACTTAACTTAGTGCAAACATTATGTATGTGATTGTTCCAACTAACTTATCTACATTTAAGTCTCCACATAAAATTATTTTATTACACTTACTGCTAGCAGTTCTAATTATTTCTCCTAGACGCTAGACGCTGAAGAAATGCATCAAATCGCCGCTTGGTGGTCTATATATTGTGACAATACATACCTCATTATAAAAAGTTAAAGCAACCCATTCAATACACCGCTCACATGACATTTTATTGATTGCATTAACCACCCTACATCTTGATTCCAACTTATCTACAGCATAAATCACCATTCCCCCCATGTGCAGAGTAACAGCGGCAAAAACACGATATTTTTTTATATCATAATAGAACCATTGTACGCCAATGAGCTAGTGGATACATAACTTTAAAGAAAATTTTTTAAGCTATATTTAAATTCTCTCGACATTTTCCTCTCAATTCACTTCTTACGAAGATATTCTCAATAAATTGAAAAAATGTACCTTTAGGGGTGGTTTTGGGGTGGTTCAACTCCGAATTCGAGATGCCCACCGAAATTTTCGGAATCAGCGGAGTCGAGTAACTCTAAAGATCTGGGTTGGCAAAAAGTAATATGATTTGCTTCTAAACATTCGAATTTGAAGAAATAAACCTAGACTAATATTTAAAAATGTTTACTGGGCTGTCTTGTGTTCGGTGTAAAACAACCAACCAAAAGCACAAAAAAATGGTGATTTTCCGTATTCCAACAAGAATATCTATATTCATCTTCTTCCTATGTGTTATAGTTTATGAGATATTCGCCAGCCAAAATAGATAATTAATAAATAAATTAATTAGGTTCCTTGAATACTTCTATCAAAGCGGTTTACCTTGGTCTGTTAATAAATGACAGTCACAAAACAATCTTTATTTTAAAACACTCGACTTATTTACTAACGTAATGTTTTGTTGAAATCTATACATTTCCTTAAATATACAGTGTGACTCATTTAAAATGGAGACACCCTTATAACTTTTTTATTGTGTTTCCGATTTGAATAAAATTTTACTCAAGTATAGAACAAATTAGAATCTACTTACTACCAGAAAAACATTCGTCTGCTGCAAAGGCAAAGCCACTTGCGGGACCAAAATATGCGGAAACAAATTAAAAACCATATTAGTGGATCTTGACGAATTTCACGTATCCACCACAAATTGCTTCGCCAGATGAATTTATGTATGAGAAATCCCCCATCAATAACCAAATCAAATTTTGGTGTATGTACGTTTGTGGCGCCGATCTCACGCATTTTTTAGAATTTTTAACATTCAATATGTTTTTATTTTTTTCCACATATTTTGGTACTGCAGGTGGCTTTACCTTTATAGCAGGCGAATGTTTTTCTGGTCATAAGTAGATCCTAATTTGTTCAATACTTGAGTAAAATTTGATTCAAATAGGAAACAAAATAAAAAAGTTATAAGTGAGTCACACTGTATATTCAAGGAAATTACTTTTAGTTTGTTTACCTCCTAACTAACCCTAACAGATCCCTGAAAATGAAAATTCTCCCCCCCCTCAATGTCCTCTCCTTTTGGGCATTCATTGATTGGATATTCTTTTTTAAGTTCTATACGTTTATACGATGCATCTTTGAACTATGATTAGATTTTGTCTTGTTTTCAGTTTCATGAATGATAGCATAGTTCTTTCTGCATTTCTACATTACACTAAAATATTGTGTATTTCGTTTAGTCAAAAATTTCATTTAATTGGTATTTGAAAATCGTTCATTACCTTGTGAAATTAGGAATTCCACAGGGATCTCTTCTTGAATACATACTATTTTGCATTCTCATAAAGGGTATTCGAATGCAACTATTTAAACCTGTTACATGTTAAAAATAAAATTAGCTTACCTATTACATTAGTAGGGTATGATTTTTTCTCATAAGTCAGTTCCTCTAGGGTAATAATAAAGTAGAAAAACACTACTATAAGAATGAATGGAATTACGACACACCAGCATATCCTCCAATAGGCTCCTGGTTTTTTTTTTAGCATATACTCTATATCCAGGCACACATTTTCTAAACCTTAAACATACAATTCTGTTAGTTTTCTGAATAAGACGTTAAATTTATTTGTTTGTAAACATTAGAAATGAAAAATATGAGAAAGCAGATAACATTATTTATAAATTTAATTTCAATGAAAATAAATAGTTTTTTATGCATTAAGAGTGCGTTTGCATGCCACAGTAAATTGTTATATATGAATATCGAACTAATGGAATTATGCCGTCCTGCCGATAAAATAGAATCCACTCTACTAACCGCTAGATTTAACTAAGCTATCCGTGTACATGGCGGCCGTATTAACTGTATCGCGTCGTGGTCAATGCCGTTGAAAGTAGTAAAATGTACCCTACCAGATAGCAAATTAAATAATTATTCAGTTATACTTTTAATGGCAAGATTAACATCAATATGGACAGTAAATCAATGAAAGTTCTTTAAACGCTTTTTCAAACATTAGACATGAAAAATTATGAGTCCGATCCTGGCTTTTACTATTTTTCATCTGTAATACAAGCTCTACCCTACTCCTTTAGTAGTAAAACGTCAAACTAATTCAGCATAATTCAGCAAATTCTTAAAGGATTTTTAACTTCTTTTCATATTATGTATTCTAGTATGTATTACATTTTATTTGAATATTTGAGTCCTATTAAAGAATATAAAATAATTATAGATGAATTACGGACGACTGCGTGGTACATTTGCGTAATAATCCAAAGGAGAAAACTTTGAAAACTTCATTTCATTTAGTATTTAAATATAAAATATAATACGTAATAGATTTAAGTTAACTAGTTTTAATAATTAAATCAAATCTGAATTCTGAAAACAACGAGGTACCAATCTTGTACACGAGTGTGATATTTTAGAATGGCTTGCAGGCATAAGGAGTTAATTTTTGTTAGTTCTATGATATACCAAGCCTTTAGAATACAATAAATGAAGTGCTAAACTGAACAATATAAGAACATAGATTACAGAGGGTTTAAGTAATGGATCAATCACTCATGAACCAATGAAGATTAGATTGCAGACAAGTTCAGGATTTTATAGTTGATTACTAAGCCGGAGGTGAAGGACTCTAAAGTTTTGGAAGGCGACTGTAAATCTAGGATATGCATATCATTGATAGGTCTTGATCAACACCCCACCTATTTAGGGCGTGGTAACGAAATATTCTACGCCCCTATTCTTGAAGCTGTTTGGAGCTGCTGGATGGCTAAGGTAAGAGATCTTGGGTATTTTGGTGCTAGTAAGTAAGAGATGAACTGCTTTGAGTGGGAAAACATCCTGATCTTCATTAAGATATCAAAGATCAATAGAGTAGGAGACAGGTGGTGTACTTGATTGAGGAGATGGAGCGAGTGTAAGTGAAAGGATTCGTTTGAATTCCATTTGCCAGATATCGGCTTCCCAAGTACTATTAATGATGACTAATATAATCCTCATGGCAGACAAGTAAGTAACTCAAAGTTATTTCATCCTTGATTTTGTGATTTCTTTATAAGTATTTCTGATCAAACATAGCCAAAATAGATTGCTATAAACACCCATCAGTCTATTTTAAAATGAAATTAATATTAGTAGAAAAGAGTATACATACCGTACCACCACATAAGAGACACAATTTCAATGATTGTCAGGACGTAGAAGATGAACGTTCCACCGAAGAAGTCCACCATGGTGAATATCCACTGACCACCCTAAAAAAATACAATAGAACGAAATTAACACCATTATCAAATGCTAAAAAAATCTTATAAAGTGTAAACCAATCTTTGTAACGGTATTTTTTAAATTTCTGTCAGTTTTGAGCAAGATATTTTTTCCAGGTAATTGGAAAGATTATTGTGCACTTTAATGGGGATAACCGTCATATAACAACAGCAGAGAGTCTATCTTTGAGCAAGAAAATGTCAATCGTCTGTCTTAAGCTATATTGTATATTTCGAACGGAAAACTGGATAAACTTAAAACTGGACTTGACAAACGAACCTAATAAAATGTATAAAACTGGCAGTGTTACTATTCCGAGTAAAATGAAGTTGCCCAGCACATAACACTCCGGGCATTAGAGACCATATAGGGCCCTTACCTGGAAGAATTCATGGTAGTTCTGGAGATATGCTTACTTTACGTTTTCTGAAGCCCTGAATCCGATTTTTTAACTTCCCATCAAAAATTCCCTCCAGAACCCACCCAAATTTAAAAAAAAATGTTTTTTTATTTTTATCTTTTTTTTTCTTCGTTTTAGGAAAAAGATACCTAGAAATTCGGAAAGTAGAGAAAATTTGCAACACAAAAGGTCGTTTGACATTTTAACGTTGAACGAAAGCGCTAGTACGCCTCGAAACATGAGCCTCGGCGCTGCTGTACTGCATGCACTAAGTTCAGTCAAAGTTAAAGATTGCAGGTTTCTGAAAGGGGGTTTCTGAAATAATAATGCCATCATCATACTTAGCGACAAGTTGAGCCTTGATTGTTTTAATGTGAGGTTTATAGTCACATTTAATTTGATTTACAAGTTGTTTAAACGAAAGTTGACACTCGTGCTCATTTTCTTCGAGAAAAGAAAATACGTACTTCATGGCAGCTTGTACATCAAATCCAAAAGCAACTCGCTTCACAAGTTGTTTAAATTTGGGTTTCAGAATTAGAGTAAGCTTTTTCATGCAGGACAAATGATACCGAACTTGTTCCGCCACTAAATCGCCTTCCACAGGAGTCAAGCGACAGAGAATTTTATCACCCCGATCTACATTCCGATTTTTCGCAAAATCTATGGCTTCATTCCGTGTATTTAGCTCAGGCACATTATACACAGGGTCCCGTCGCTGCGGAGGCAAACGACTTTGCTGTTCAAAATAATTGACCGATTAGAGAATATTATTTAGGTATTATGCAAATCACTACTTACATACTTTTTTATTTAAGTGTGTAAGTTGTGATTTGCATAATACCTAATAATAATAATATTCTCTAATCATGATAAAAGCAACTAAATAAAAATAATTAAATGTAAAAAATTGACCGATATTATTTCACCGCAAAAAAAAAACAATTTTGTTTGAAAGAAAAACTCCACGCCTTCGCGGAATCACGGGATATTCCGGCAATGGTCTGTTTTTTACATACGATGCGATTAGCTCCTCGTCAATGTATAACCTTTAACATCTCCTATGCACCACAATCGTCGTGCGTCCAGTTAAAAGATCATATTTACTATCTTTCCGCTTTAAACTCGCGGTCTGGAAAGATTTTAAACCTTTTTCCGTCACGTTCACTGTTGTGTCATCCGATGAAATGAAATGAAACAATTTAAAGTCACATCAACTATGTTTAAAATATTATAAGAAAACAGTTCTCATGCAAAAAAATAGTTTTTTAAAGCAATAAAAACAATAAACAATATAAACTGAGGAAAAAACGCCTAAAAATTGCTTTCGCGATCAACATGTTGCTATCAATTTTCTAGAAACTGGCTGGTGTTATGGGTCAGGAGGGAAAGGGAAGGGCCTCCTGACAACAACATGCTAGTTCGAGAAGCGTGGCAGGGAAGCGGGGTACCCCAAGAAGATCGAAATACGAGAGAGCAACTGTGGAGTTGCCGTATGATACCTAAATGCATGCGCGGCGCCGAGGCGCATGTTTTAGGACCCACTCGCTCCCCTCTTGCTTTCTGAATATCTGGGTATTTTTTCTCTAAAACGAAAAAAAAACGATAAAAAAAATAAAAAACGTTTGAGGGGGTTCCGGAAGGAATTTTTGGTGGGAAGTTGAAAATTTGGATTCAACGAACCAAAAAACATAAAATAAACCTATTTCCAGAACTACCATGAATTTTTCTAGGTAAAATTCTCTAATGCCTGGAGTATAATGCAATAGAAAAATCTTTACTTACCGGAGTGATATAAACCAGCCCAACCAAAAATCCCCCAATTGCTGTAACTAGAGAGACGTGCCATATTCTCAAATGAGGGAAAGAGTCCATGACTACTGTAAAAGCACAACCTTTCAGAGCCACTAGACTGCCGACTCCCAGAATGAACAGCATGAAGAAAAACAGCAGAGCAAAAAGCTGAAAATCGTTAAAAAAATAAATTAATATTTATGTTCATAAATCTCTGTCACAGCAAGCAGGTGTATGCTGCAACTTCCAGTTGCTATTAACTTTATTTTATACAAGATGATTCAAATCTTATAAAAAAAAAGAAAAGTAAAAGAAACAAAACACTCAAAGCCATTTAAAAAATATTTACTTGCACGCCACTGGTACCTGTGGTAAGCTGTATTGAAATAGAACCTCATAGAAGTTTCCATAGGCAAATTTTTTCCAATTAAGTATTGTTCAATAATATCATACACAGCTTTAATAATTGTTTGTGTAAATTGTATTAAAATGCTATTACAATTTTTTTGTGGCTTCAGCTCAATATTTAAGAGGGAGCAAGGCGATCAAATCAGAGGAGGGCAGGGGAAATGAGCCAATGTGAAGAGAGACCTTCGTAATAAACAAATTTTAGCTACAAATTTTCTTCAATAGAAGTGTAGTATTCATTTACTTAGAAGAATTTTTTTTTTTCAGTTTAATAACGCCAGCCGTTTGGCTAAAAACTGCTTTTTCCCAGTCAAAATTTTTAGTACAGTGTTTTTTAATAGATGGTGCCACCTACAACACTACAATAGGGCATCTGCATCATGTAATCAACCACCTTAAATTTTAAGTTTTTCAAGTTTATTCTCATTTTTAATGTTTGTATACCCATTTTTAGCTTGGAGCCGTACTGGCTCCAAACAAATATTTAAAAATTCATGTAAATAATTTTTCAATATTGTTGATTAATAAAAATAGACTGCTAATTACAGGTTAGATTTCCATCCTACAAAATGAGTCCTATTTTATTAGGACCAAGTATTTAGAACTTCATAAACATTACATTGAACTAGATTTTAGTTGAAAATACGTTAACCAGGCAGAAATTTAAATAATAGCTGCGTAATACTCTTAAATCTTAAGAAGCACATATTTTTGAGGTTAGCTGTGACGTCACGTGCAGATGCCTTATAATAGACAATTTTAGGTCACGTGGTTTTGACAAGTCGGCTATTTTGCTTGAGGAACAACAAACGCAGTTTGCGTTGTTTTATATATTTTTTTCTAGTTTTTCTTGAGAAACTGGTGTGTTTTCGTAATAATGTCATGTAATGAATATTATTCAACCCTTATGGGTGATGTAAAGTGTCGCTATGATGAGAAAACCAAAATAATAGACAATATTGACCCATACACCCTTGGAGTGGAGACTGGAGACCTTTCTGCAGATTTGTCTATTTTACCTTGTGTATCCGTAATTGATATGGTAAATTACTTAGTGTTGACTCACAGCTTCTACACAGGCCAGCAGTTAAAGGCATACAAATCTTTACAACCATATAAATATTATGAGGCTGGATTTGTGCAACAAGTTTATGCAAGAAAGATAAACTCAAATGTATTCATTGTTATGATGAAGGCAAGTTTACATTTAAATAACTAAGTGCTAGATTTCAGTGATAAGCATGTTATATTATGCGTATGTAGTATTCAATAGACTCTTCCAGAAAGAGATTTCTTTACCTTTCTCCTTAGCTTTTTTTACATACAAAATGAACCTTATCTCACAATCGCACCTTATCGCAAAAAAGGATGACAATTTATTTTTATTTCACGTTTAAAACTGAGATTACTTCTTTGTTTACAATGAAATAAAAAGTTTGGTTGTCCCTCAGGCAATATGGGCGACTTATCGTGACGTAATCCTAAAATGGTCTATAGCCACACTGCCTACCCTTCGCCCCATTTCAGCTTTAGCTTTACCGATGAAACTTTGTGATTGGCGTTGTCTCCTCTTAAGAGAGCACATCTCTAAAATTTTTCAGATCAGTTCTGAATCAGCCTACATAAACAAACTTTAAGCATTGTAGACGCTACGGTCTCTCGTTGAATTTTTTTTACTGTACAAGGAATTTTTTTAATCTTGGTTTTTCCGTTGAGTAGTCAATGATACTAAACTAAGTAGTACACAAAATGGTTATTTAAATATACCCATATAAGGCGATTAATCTCAACTAGACCAGAACAAAAAAAAATTCTTTCTGATCTGGGGATCAGACTTTCATATCCTATAGTATTTTGAACCGCTGAATCCAAATCTTCCATCAGATTTAAGCCAGCACGTCTCAGTTTTGCAAAAAAAAAAATGCAAAAACCGTGAAAATAAACGCTACAAGTTTTTTGCATTTTCTTCAAAACTGAGATGTGCTGGCTCAAATCTGATGGCAGATTTGGATTCAGCGGCTCAAAATCTACAAGAAAGTCTGATCCCCAGATCAGAAATATTTTTTTTTGTGTGTGGCTGTGTTATCAATGATATTAACCACCAGTAAAATATCAACACAATACAAGCTTATTTATTCTGTGATTTTGAGCTTTAACTTCCAGTGTTGCGCATAAGGAGTAACTGACCCGAATACTATTTGACAGACGTTCAATGAATGTGGTCATTGATTTGAGAGCTAAACTGCTAAATTTAAACGCCGATGTGTGTGCAGAGTGCTGATAATTGTTTAGTTGTAGAAGTGTGAATAAGGCAGCCTTTGCTAGGATAGACATGTCTCTTGTTGTAGTAAACGGTAGTATAATGTATTTAACCCACAAGCGTTGTTGATCCCACTCTCAAATCTGGGAGGAAGATGACATTTATTAGTGTTATGGTAATTGTGTTTTATAGACCGTAAGTCTCTGGGTACCTCACGTAATTTTAAATTATTGAAGAATTTCATATAAAAGGGGAGTTGATAAAAACCACAGAGGCATCTCAAATGATACCTATGACTTTATTTTCTACCAATCATCCTTTTTCTGAAATTTTTAGGTATTTTTTATTTTATTGCTTTTCTGTTTGCATGTTTTAACATGGTGAAGATATCATTTTATTTTAAGCTAATCCAGACAAATCACTCTGCAATTATACTGTAAAGGACATCTTTTAGAGCGAATTTGGGGGGGGGGGGGGTGTTGGTATTGTAGAGTAGTAGGAAATATGATTTTCAAGTTCAAAAACATCTAAGCATGTGTGCTAATGTAAACTGGTTCTACAATAATTCAATGGAGGGGAATGGATTGGGGAAAGTTCTGTCTGGGGTGGAATAAATTAGGTATTGAATATATTTGATTAAAAAAATTTTTTCAAAATTTCTTGACCAAAAATAAAAAGGGCCGAAAACCGGCCTTATAGGCCCTCCTCCTTTGCAGATTAGTTTCCCGATTTTCTGCCGCATTAATCGTTCTTAATGTTTGACAATTATACCATCTTATCGTGGTCTTCTGAAGTGAAGATAAAGGTAGAAAAAAATCAAGCAACCAAAACGATTGTTGCGAAGGAAAACCCCGAAAACAATCTACAAGTCATCATCATGTCTGCGAAATGCTTAAGATCTAATTTTCGCATACCCAAGGCACGGCTTCGAACCTGGCTATCGCTTCAGGGTATGAAATGAAAGCGAGTCCAGTGCCACCAGATTTCACGACATCGCTAACATTAACGTCCATTTTAAAAGCCAAGTTTCCCAGTATTCCAAATATTATCAAGCCTGCTAGAAATGAGGTGCACGTGTCCAAAGTTGTTACAACCATCGCATCCCTGAAAAAATAAAATTTTAATGATATTTACGAAATCCTACACTAGGTTTAGTATGCAGTGTGGAAAATGTGTGGAATATTCCAAGTATATCTAATGAAACTTTGAACTGGATCAAGAAAAAAGTTTGATACGAGATTTTAAAATATAGCAGTTCTAAAAATCGTACTGTCGGTCTAACTTATATAGAACTGGAAGCGCTCCTCGAAGAACCTTTATAGAAAAAATACCGTGGACATCAATTTAGCCGATTTTATATCAATTGAATTATCGATTATGAATTTTTTTCTTAATTTGCCTCTGGTTGCCACAAAAAAGTCAAATACAAAGGAATGTCAAAATTTGTAAAATAATAAACATGTAAAAAAAACAATAAATAACATAGGCATAACACTACAAGACTTTTACAATTAATTGTTTTTTAATTTGTGTGCTTTCATCATGACTATAGAATATTATTTAGGTATTAAGAAACTCATAACTTACACACTTTTTTACTTTTTATGAAGTTACATACTTTCTGTATATTATTGTCCTAATCTGGGCACGCTAATATACTAGTTAGGTAAATACTTTAAAATACTCATTATTGGAGAATCAATCAAAATAACTACTCTTCTAGCAAATACTGACAAAGTACTGAATTACATGATAGGATTCTTAGCATTTTAAAGACTGAACGTTTCTATACTCTACTGATGAGAACTAACGAGTTCGAAAAAACTTGTAAAACTTTTCTAGAGTTGAAATAGAATGTAAGGTTTAATAATTGTTTCGAATGACTGAATTTCAATATATGATTTAAGTATTTTCAATATTTTTTTGCCTTAAAATGCTAGGAGTCCTATCATGTAATTCAATACTTCGTTAGTATTCAATACTTCGTCAGCTAGAAGAGTAGTTGTTTTGATTGGTTCTCCAATGATGAGTGTTTTAAAGTGTTTTCCTAAGTACTATATTAGCATGACCAGATTAAGGTACCAATATACAGAAAGTAAATAATTTCATGTTAAATAGAAATGTGTGAATGAATGAATTTAAATAACTAATTTAAGTATTTTTAATTTTTTTTTCTTTGAAATGCTAATAATCCTATCATGTAATTCAACACTTCGTCAGTATTAGCTTGAAGACTAGTTGTTTTTATTGATTCTCCAATCATGAGTGTTTTAAAGTATTTACCTAACTAGTATATTATCGTGCCCAGATTAGGATAACGATATAAAGAAAGTAGACGATTTCATAATAAATAAAAAAATGTGTAAATTGCGATTTGCTTAATACGTAAATAATATTCTCTAACTACGAAAATGTAAAACAAAATAACATACAATTTTATATAAACTTTAAAAGTTTATATCTCTTGTTGATTCATTTATTGAAATTTATAAAAATTTGAGGAGTACCATCAAATTTCGTATATAGTGACATTTCAAGTGCTATGCTGCTTCGATTAAATCTCCATTTTTTATTAGGACATTTATATTTTCCTTATATATTTAAATTCCACACATATCCCTTTATTAAAGTAATAATTAAATGATTTGAAACACACCAGTTAAAAAATTGTTCCATCACTTTGTTTACTGTGGAATTTAAAGTATATTTACATTAATTTGAAATGATTATTATTGTGTCATCCGCATACATAAGAACTTTTGCATCTGTATGTAATTTGGTAAATCATGTATATGAAGCAGAAAGAGTCAAGGCCCTAGAACACTACCTTGTGGAGTACCTAACTCCACTTCAATCTCTTCTGAATACATATTTTCAATATTTACAACTAGTTGTCGGTTAGTAATGAATGAAACGATCCACTGGCCTACAGATACTCTAATGTCTAGTTTCTCCAACTTTTTAGATAGGAAGTTGGGATCAAGAGTATGAACTACCTTCGGTAAATCAAAAACACCCCAATAACATATTCATCCTTGTCCAATTTCTGGTGTTGCTGTTTCTGGAGAGGACCCTTCCCGGAAGCCGTGTTGACTGTTTATCTTTTAAATAAATCTACATTTGTCTAGTCAGCTTAGATGGTGAAATAATGTCCCACGATAGACAATTTGCAATAAAATGCCATTAAAGGAAAACACATGACTACCCGTAGAAATCAGATTTAGTATTAATAATAGTTGTCAGTAAACAATAAATGAAAATGTCTAGCTATGGCTTGCTTTTAGGTACAGATGTTCAGCTATTAGTCTATTGTCCATGTACTCTAGAAAGGAACTAAAACGTTAAAGGGTTTTTATTGTTTCTTATGTTTAATTGACCTCAAGATATGAAAAAAACGCGGAGTGCTACCATTTAAAGTGGTGCGTTTTTGAGATCGAAGTAAAAAGGTCCACTTTTCATATTTTTTTGCTCGAAAACTATGAATTTTTTCTATAAACACGTCAATAGAAAAGTGTGTAGAGATTTAAATTTCCAATCGAAATGGCACCTTCAGAAGTCAAAATATTTTTTTTTACAAAAATACGCCCAAAAAATAAAACAAAAAAAAAACGAAAAAATGCAATATTTTATTTCTTTTTTATTTTAGCCTGTAACTATTTTTCGGGTACATTTAGGCATAGACATTGCTGCATAACAAAAAAAGCTGGCGTTTTACCAGTTAAAATGAGATTTTGTAAACAGTTTTACGATTAATAGTAACCGAGATATAGCATTTCAAAGTTTGCAACTTTTAACTTTTTTTGCTAATTTTTACTATTTTTTTTCAAATTTCGTCCTGTAACTTTTTTCTGAGTGAATTTAGGTGTAGACATTATTATATTAAAGTGAAAGCTGACTTTACGCCCGTTGAAATGGTGGCTGGTAAAAGTCTTTACGACAAATAGAAACCTAGATACAGAGTTTCGAAGAGTGTTACTTTTATTAACTTTCTTCCAATTTTTACGTTCTTTTTTAAATTTCGGCCTATAACTTATTTGTCAAATACAGATATTGCTACATGGAATGCACTCACAGCATTCTTGTTTAAATGATCTGCAATAGAAGTTTATGTGATCAATAGTAACCAAGATACAGTCTAGATATTGTAGATTATTGTACTTAAAAAATAACTTTTTACATTTTACACTTTATTATATCACGTGTTTTTTTTTTGTTCAAATAACTTAGATTAATAACTTAAATTATGAAATTATTCAAATGCTGGATTTAACATATTTTCAAAATCAAAGCCGATTTCTTCATCGGCATCTATGTAAACATCGCCTTCCGTTATTTGAGGTACATCAGCGTTTTCACAGTTCATTCGCATACATTCTTTGCAAAAAATGGAGCAATTCATTCCCAATTTCCTGCAACCACAGTTTCCTCTGCATCCTTTGGTGCATTTACAGGCTATTTTTTTCAGCAAAACTTGTGGTGCGGGAGGTTTATTTGTCAAAATTGGTACTAGTCCATTTTCTGAACTTTTCCAACCTCAGATGAGAGGATTTACAATATTTCCTTTCCAATGTTGCATTTGCAAGTAAGTTCTTAAACCATGATGTTTAGCAGCATCAGTTGTTGGAGGCAATCGGGACAATGAGAATTTCGCACTTGTTGAGTACTTCTGAAATAACTTATAGCGACAGGTGCTTTGGCCATCAATTTTCATACCGTATAGTAATGTTACAATACATTCAGAAGCAGAACCGATGGCTGCTGGACTTGCATTTTCACACAAAAATTCATTTAAATACTTTTCCAAAAGCAAAATATTCTTATTAATGAAATTCAAGAATTTCTTTTTACCAATACCAAAAAAGGAAGAGGTTGTATCACAGCCACTGAATGCATGGACGAAGCCAAGGTATTTTTGCAGATGATTAAATTTGAAACTATTATGGTTATATAATTTGGCAGTTACATTTCCTATACTAGGTTTAAAAAAATATTATATTTTCATTTCCTTCTGGTAATAATGATAGGATAATAAGAAGATCGACATCTTGACCAACTATAACAACATTTTCTGATTGGGATGCCTTATCTTTTGCAGTATTTACAATTAGTACGTCTGCATCCTCTTCAGCTTGCCCAGTCTCAATATTATCATCACGAAATGTGCCAGTAAGCTGATTTTCTGAGGCCGGAAATACGAAAAATGGATAAGTATAATAAGGAGAAAAAACAATACTTTAAGATGGTTAAACTTCTATTGCAGACCATTTAAACAAGAATGCTGCAAGGTCATTCAGTGTAGCAATATCTGTACTTAAAGCATTTGACAAGTAAGTTATAGGCCGAAGTTTAAAAAAGAACGTAAAAATTGGAAGAAAGTTAATAAAAGTAACACTCTTCGAAACGCTGATCTAGGTTTCTATTTATCGTAGAGACTTTTACCAGCCACCATTTCAAGGGGCGTAAAGTCAGCTTTCACTTTAATATAATAATGTCTACACCTAAATTCACTCAGAAAAAAGTTACAGGACGAAATTTGAAAAAAAAAGTAAAAATTAGCAAAAAAAGTTAAAAGTTGCAAACTTTGAAACGCTATATCTCGGTCACCATTAATCGTAAAACTGTTTACAAAATCTCGTTTCAACGGGTAAAACGCCAGCTTTTTTGTTATGCATCAATGTCTATGCCTAAATGTACCCGAAAAATAGTTTGCATTTTTTCGTTTTTTTTTTGTTTTGGTTTTTGGACGTATTTTTGTAAAAAAAAAATGTTTGACTTCTGAAGGTGCCATTTCTATTGGAAATTTAATTCTCTACACACTTTTCTATTGACGTGTTTATAAAAAAAAATCATAGTTTTCGAGCAAAAAAAAAATGAAAAGTGGATCTTTTTACTTCGATCTCAAAAACGCACCACTTTAAATGGTAGCACTCCGCGGTTTTTTCATATCTTGGGGTCAATTGAACATAATAAACAATAAAAACCCTTTAACGTTTTAGTTCCTTTCAACCCTCTTTTTTTGTACATAGACAATAGCCTATATAAGGTGTATTTCAATTTAAATTCATGTTTCTCCTCGTACTCAAGAGTTATTCATATAGGTCTTCTTATTCACAACGTCTTAATCTGTTGGAATCTGTTAGTTCTTCAGACTCGTCAAAGTTGTTTCACAATAGCACTGTTTTGCCGTCTGTCCCATATTTTGGAAGACGCCCTTTTCCCCGCTTGCTATCTGATTTTTTGTCGTCTTTCAGGTTGATGTGGCCATGCATGAGACGATCTAGGGTACTTATATTCATTTTATGTTTGAGTATTCGCTTTAAAAAGGGTTTTTCTTATCAACTGCCAATAAATAAATTAAATAAGATCTAGAGAAATAATATAAGCAATAAATTCTCTAAGAAACAACGACTAATTCGATAACATCTCTGGAGTAATTTATTGCTTATTTTGTTTCATCACAAAGAGAAATTAAATTTGTAATACCTGTTGTTGTGACATTCTCAGAACTATTTCAAAAATATTAATATTTACTGAAAAAAACAATATAATAGTAAAACTACAGATAAGGATAAGCTTCATTTTATCCATGAAATAAAAGTATACTATCTAGAAAATATATGTTTTTCTTGGTTTAGATTACCGAAGATCTCTACTAATACCCTTACAGCCAGTTTCACAATTGCTGGTTAACTAATGGTTAGGATTTGACCAAGAGTTTATTATCAAAATCTGTGACATTAACAGCCAGTTTTACTATTGTTGGGTAATTAATCGTTAGGATGTGATCAATGATTTATTGCTAAGAATATCTGGTACAGTTGTGTTTACCAATAATTATGACTTTCAGGTTCTGGTTAGTCAACCAAAAAGATAACCAGCGATTGCGAAACTGGCTGTTAAATTATCAAGTTTACACCTAGCTTAGGCTTATTTAAAATCCTTAGGTCTGCATGTTCGTTCATGTCTAACGAGGGGGCAACCGCTGAGGGGAAATAGTGTACACTTGGGAGGAATTAGGAAGGAATTGAAGGTATTTCGGAAGGAATTATTAGATATTAAGGGGAATGTGGAGGAAATAAATATTATTACGAGATATTAGAAGCGAATTAAGAGGAAATGTAAGATATTAGGGGGGAATCAGAGGTATTAAATCAGATTTTCGCATGCTCTCATCTACATTAGAATTTAAATGAGGTTATGTTGTGTTAAAAACGTTATATTACGTTAGTTAAAAACAGGTGCGTTCTGTTGTCTTGTGCTTAGGTAAGTAATAAAAATAAATTATTTAGATTAGGATTGTTAGTCGACTGCCGACAACTATCAAAATATGTAGTTACTTACCAAGAATAATAAGACTAAGAAGGATAGTTTATTACCATATGAGACCCTCCTATGTTGGCTTTTCGATCGGCTCGTATAAGGTATTATTATTTTATCTTAACTAAATTGTGTTTGAAATAGACAAAATTAGTTGAATATTGTGATTGTATTTTATGGGATAAAAATCGAGGGTAAAATTTTTATAAATTTTTATAAATTTTGTTTAATGTTAGTATCTGAAAAGATAATATTCCAAAGGTGCTTACAGACCGATTTTTAACAATTTTGGCAAAATCGCGGCTTTCTATGATTAAAACTAAAAATTAAAAAAATTATATTTTTTGAAAATCAAAATAGTATTTGAGGGTCAAATCGTATGTATCTTGGCCAGTAGGATCCAAATATGCAAAAATATATAGGTTGTTCTATTTAAAAATTTGATTTTAATGTCAATTGCATCGAAACCGGAAGTCGGCCATTTTGGTTCTTTACATTATATAATCGGAAATTACATCCCATATCACTACACCAAATATGAAAAAATCCATTCGCCCATTCAAAAGTTACAACAATGTCCCTATGGGCTGCGCCACTCGGTATACAATATTCTCGCTTCATTAAAAATCGCGTTATTTTATAGGGGTGAGAGGGTGGAAGTGGTACATTTATTATAATTTTAGGCGGAGTTTAGTAACTACTGCTTTAGCGTTAAGCATTGAACTTTAAAGTAGATTATAGTAAAGATTACAATTTATTATGTTGACCGGAACCAACCCTTATGTGTGCGCCTTATTTCCCACGGTACTATTAATTTTAGGAAAAAAGAGACTTTTTTTATAGAAAATTTTATAAGGTGCTGAGAGTGCCGCTTCTGGTAGTTCCTTCTTCTGTGGTACAACGTCTGCGTCTTGTTCGTCTCAGCTAGTAAATCCGCCGCTATCATATACTCGATAATCACTTTGAGTTAGATGGTGAGACGAACTTGATCTTTCTATTGTTACTACGTACAAGACCGCCGCTAACCAATGCAAGGGTCGTTCTTACGTTAAGCATCAGTATTTGTCGAGAGGAAGTTGCGAACTTAATTAATTGCCTAACGCCGCGTACTTTTCAGAACCAAAGTGACCAACGCTGCGTCAAATGAATATCAAATCGACGTATGTCAAAGAATTTGGTTGTCGATATAACAGATGTTTATTAATTGTCAAAATGACGCATTAGATTGTTAATTGTTGTAGCGACAGCTGTCGGTCGATTATCAAAGTGACGTAAGTCAGATTAAACGGTTTCTAAGGTGATATTTCTAAACGCCAAAGTTAACAGTCAAACGAGATTTCAGTTGACGTATCGATTCTCACATCGCTTATTTTATTTTATTACTTCGAACGTTTTCGATTTGCAAACCTCATACGTTCGACGATTGGCAATAGGCGTCTGAATTTAAGATGCCAGCGCCAAAGTGGAGAACTCGTGAACTAATTATAGGCCGTTTGTTTATTTATTTGATGATTACTTATATCGATTTTTTTCCGTTTATTATTATTTTTGGCGTTAAAAATAATAACATCAATAATATATGACCTAAAGGTTTGCAAGATTTTGTTGTAAGTGATTTGCAAGATGTTATTGGCATTATACAGCAAAATTCATATTTTTTTAGGTTATCCAGTTTTTCCCTTGAAGAGTACAGTTTCTTCGACATAAACGGTGTCTGGCTAGATAAAAATTAATAAACTTAAATATTTCTTTAAATTTATGTACAGTTGTAGTTTAAATCACTTTTTTTTTCAGGAAACATGAGTGACATTTAGGTTAAGCATATTGCAATTTGCAATGTATGGAACATTTGGGAAGCACTAAAAATGTAAAAATTCTAAGTGTGTGAATAAAGGGGAATGTTTTAAATGCAGGACATAATATTATTTTGTGTGGTACAACCCATATTCAACACAAAACTTAATAAATGTGTATGCTCTACGTTTACAAACAAGTGTCAAGATCAAATACCCATGAAACTAGTGGTACACTGAAAAGATATTTATTAATTCTTTAAGTAAAATAAATGAAACAGTATTTGGTAAAATATGAGATAGAAATATTCAGGGGTAAAACATAATAGTGCATGATGCAATAGTATATATTACTTTTATAAATATACTGAAATTGCATATCTTTACTTATTTTAAAAATTTCACTTACAATGTGTGATTGTTCAGGCCATTATTATTGCTACTCTGGCGACGGTTTTGCACCAGCGTTTTCCCCCTCAATGCCTGGTTAAAAGTGTCTACATCAAAGAGGGTATGCTTTGAACATTGGCGTGCCAACTCAACTTTCACGAGTTGTCCCTGTAATCTACAAAGGATACCGACTAGGTGGGCTCCAGCAAATTGTATTTTGTGTAGCCCCTTTAAACGCTATCATATTTTTAATAACTTAGCATCTCAGTTTATCATTATTTACTTATTGTTGATATCATCGTACACTAAAGAGACAATGACAGAAATACCTATAATTAGTTTGACTATAGACCACCAGGTGGCGTACTCCTTATTTTCAGACGCCTATAGTGAAGGTTTCTAGGTTCAATCAAAGTCAAAATTGCCAACACCCCCTTTTTGCGTTTGTATAATTTATCATTCATATCAGGGTTAGATATAACGTTGTTGTTCAGTACCTTAGACTAATATTATCAAGGATTGTGTTTGTATACTAATACTATCTCGTTTAATAAACTTTGCTGAGTTGGAGTTAACTTCTCAGAGTATTTATATGTATGATCTGATGTTGAATAAACCTTGTTAAATTGAAAACATCCTATCTGACTTTCATTGAACCCTGGAATTACTCCACTGATTACTATCCACGTTACAGTATGTTTATATGCTTCAAAACTTTTTACCTAATAAGCTACAACTTTTGAGAAGATAACTATCTATCCAGCCATTCATGAATATTTTGAGGGAAATTTTTCCTGATCCTCTCATTTCTCAACGCGGCAGCATTAAATTGTCACCTAACTAATCCAAATTTATTTTAATGGGGATTTTTAAAGTCAAAAGTTTTTTTAATGGTCCTCATACTCTTCAATTTTTAAATAGCGCGATTATAAGAAAAATAAAACCGTTTGATAGACGAGATTTAGCAAGAGTAATATGAAGTTTTAAGAGAAAACATTGAAAGGCGCTATTTATCCATCGCCACTTTTTTTTAAATACTTTTGTATTAAAAAACTGCATTACACACATCATAAATTAATATATTTCATTTGTCTGTGTTCTAATTAATATTCAGTATTATGAAACTAAAATATGACAGTACCTATTTGTGCATCCTAAATAATATGAACGATATTTATCTGTCTGACATTTATGACTTTCAGATAAAACAGTATCATTTATTAGTTTACGAAGATAATTACAAAAAATACTGCACATATAAAGGGTATTAAAAATAGAATGTATAAATGCACAAGTAGTATAAATATTTTATCCAATCAATGTTAACAAAGTAATTCAATTGCTTCAAGGAAGAACACAGTAACCACAATTTTTTTCAAAACTGAGATTTTCACTCATGTGCCGTGCTGCGTCTTTTTATCCAACAACGGTTGTTGTTCTCTCTGCAAAGGATATGAAGATATAAAATGCGGCAATACAGTATCTGCACTAAAATTGTGAATTTCATAATACAAAAGACTGTATGCAATTAATACTAGGAAAGAACACAGTATGTTATGATTGTATGCTGTGATTTGGAATCGGATTTAGAATTGTGAAACAAAATGAGATAAAAAGCAATTTCTGCTCATGTATAGGGCGATCGTCTGTCTTTTTCGACTACCCCAAATTCCATCTAATTTGGTCAACCCTCTACACCCAAGATAGGTAAAACAAGCGAAAAGTTTTATTTACAACTCTTTCGAAATATCGCAATGTCTTATTGACTTGGTGTGGCTCATAATTGAATCCAAGGTATCTGCATTGGAGGCCGCGTCATTCCAAAATAAAATTTTAATAATTTTGAGTTACTCCGCTTGAAAAACATTCCACAGAAATGTAAACGAAAACGGTAGATTTCTGTGCCTGATTTTTCGGAACGTACATATAATACTTTTCCTATTCTCGAGTACTTACCTATAAACATTATGACGGAAACTGTTATACGAAGCATACATTGTAACTGATCCAAATCCTATGTTTAAGGAAAAGAAACATTGTGTTACGGCTGAATACCATACCTGGAACAGAAACAGTAATTCTGATTAGACAACCAGATAAACAAAATCAATAATAGACTTATTCATTCTTATCTATACTCAGGACCATCCTTATTATGAAAATAAAGATATATCAAATAATTACTGCTAGTTTTAGAAGTTTTTAAAAGCACTTTTAAATAATGATACATTATTGCAAAATATATTGAACAATGCAATTTATTTCAAAATGTAAAATGTGCAATGCAAAATAATCTATTGCAATACGTGTCAGCAGAAATATTTATCCTATGTAAGTAGTTGTAGTTAACCACTCTTGTAAATGTTACGAATACATATACTAAGCAAAAAGCAAAGTTTGTTTTACATTGCAATAATGTTAACCAAATTGTACAGCTAAGCAAACTGACAGGAAGCGACTATTGTTGGTCAGTTCTTAACAAATATTGGTCCTTCGAACCGGATTCAACTTCATCAGTAGCCTTGTTCCACAAGAACTGTGCTATTAAAATAAAATATTTTATTTCTCAAAAATATTTTTCTAAGAAGCAGTTTTATTTAATAATGAAGAAATAATCAGAAAATTAGTAACAGATTGACTGCTTTTTAAGCCGAGTTGTTTATACCAACCTTGGCACTTAAGAGCATCTCCCACTTCGGCTTTACAAAATACAGGATACCAGTACCTGAGCCGTCCAATGTGACTGCCCTGATCAAAAGAGCACCCAGAATAACATAGGGAAAGATAGCCAAGAAATATGATGCCTTTCCGGATGTTTGGACACCTTTCGCACATACTGCAAACGTGATGATCCAGGACACAAGGAGACACAAGGTTAAACGCCACTCAGGTGCACCGATACCATTGCTGATGTCAGGGGATTCTTTCAAAACTTCTATTCTGAAATAATTCAAATGTCACGTGATATAGCGTAAGTTGATAATCTTCAAGGCCCAATTTCGAGGCCCTAGTCTCGATTTGCTTACCAAAAATGTACCACGGAAGTGAATTGATAATAATTAATTATCTTGAATATCCCGGAAGTCGTGATACAAAATAATTTTTTTTCAGTTTTAGGTCGTACCACCGACATTGCCAGCAATACTATACTTCTTTTTGAGATTATTTTATTAATTCGTAGTGACTTATTGTATTTATACAGTTCTGTTTTTTTAGAGGTCTTCTTTTCCTTTGTATGTTTCAATTGAGTTGGGCTAAGTTTAGTTGTCAAGAAATATTTAAAAAAAAAATTATAAATTTTGACATACTTGTCACTATGAGTACGGTGACAGTATTCTAAAAGGACTGAGTGGTGAGCGATTGGAGTCGTCAGTGAATCGATTCCACAAAAGGAAAAAAGTTAATAGGATTTTCACTGAGTGATGAAAATTGCTGGTTTTATTGTGGATGCAGAAATCCCTTGTATAGATTTCCTGGCGTTGTTATTCATTATTTGACATTCATCAGTGGTAATCTTTTCGTAACTAATGTTTCGAGACTTTGAGTGAGAGATTGTCTTTGGTATTGTCCTCGGTATTGTCACTTTGTATATGTTTATTTTCGAATAATACATAATCACGCAGTTTACATCTATTACTTTTATTTGTACTATACCACCCTCCTATAAATTTATTATATGGTAGCAGTTCAGGATACGATTAAACAATCCTAGAAAAAATTGGTTTATTATAATTGGCGCCCAACGTGGGGCAGAAAAGAAAAATTAATTAACCTTTTATTTATTGTAGAGCTTAGACCTACTTACTTGCGTTTTTTAAATTAAAGTTAATATAATAATTCTTAATGTGTCATTAGTTATCAAAGCCATGGATGAGTGAGAGTGGAAGATACATTATAATCAGTGTTCAAAGTTAACCGTGTTCTTGCAATATAAACTCCAAACACTTTTTGAATACTCGTGAGTAGGTACGCTTTTAGTTCGATGTTAAACAAATTGAAAATACAATTAAAATATATCTAATTAATTTTGTGTATTTGACAAAGTATGATTCGTTATGTAATATATAAAGGATTATATTTAAGGTCAGTGTACATAACACCTACATCAACCAGTATCTCACAATAATAACTAATTAGAAAATGAAATGCGGATATGATAGAATAGGCCCATAGCCATTATCCAAATATACATGGCCTACCGATTCCCCTAAAACACCTCAAATAGCGAAATGTGACAGTAAACCTCGCTTAGCGCGGAGGTTTCAAACACATCAGTCACATTGCATGAATCCACCTTTGCCTTTTAGTATCACCAAACACAAAGTACAGTGACAAGGGTGTGACGCAAAAGAAAAGCTAACACGTGCGCAATTTATATAAGCAGACCATATATATTTGTACTATGGTCATACCATTTTCTTCAACTGAAATATGACAATTTCAAAATATGTTACATAACATATATCCACTTGCCTAATAATACCTACCTCCTTAATTTCATATATTATTTAAAATTAGTGCAACAAACAAATAAATGTATGCAAGTGTTAAGTATGAGAAACTTAAAATTTTTTTAAAGTACTTTCTAGAATACTTGCCTCTGAGAAGAAGTACGCTTACCTAAACCAAAGCTCCGCCGAACTAATTGTTCTATTTAAATTCGATCCTTCAGATTTTGATGCGATACAAGTCAAGTTTTGAAGGAAACTCTCGTTGGCCCATGCCGGGTCACATTCTGACCAGGGCAGGTCAGAGGTAAATGAATTTACCATATAAAATAGTGTTATTGCCATTAGAGAACAGTAGTATGTAGCCACGCACACTGTGCCTATCAGTTGTCCATAGCCCACGCCTAAAATCCAAAACAAGTGTGATTAGAGTGGTTCTAATATATTAAATGTTGCATGTCACTACTGAGATGTGACGTCATGTTTACTACGTTTACACGGTTTCAGAGCAGCTATATAAAACTATTAATTGAATTATTTACATGAATTAAACTCAACTAACTGTTCAAAATCGAATATTTCCCAGCCATCACATTCTTGCTATTTCAACATTGCTCCACAGTTACGAAGTATGCCGCTTCCTGCTGACATTGCAGTTGCTTTGTTCCTAGGTGCAGTCTGATTTCTTTCAACACAACTTTGTTTCGCAATTCTACTGATATCATTTATGAGTAAAATTACACATGATGTTTCAAATAAATTTTGCAAAAATTATAATTACTGCGTGACAATATTGTGTCTATAATTGACGTTTTAGTTTCCTAGTGCGATAAAATCGAGTTGTGACAATGATAACCTTTGACCAGCATTTTCCATAAGAAATCTGTCTACTTTTTAACAATTCTAACATGTTGTCGACACTTTAAGGAAATATCAGCAAGATAAGATACACTTAAAACTAAATTACTTTAATAATTACCTTTTAAAATTGGAGCTAAACTCTCGAACATCTTTACATTTCCCCTACTGCAAAACTGTCCCAGGCACATTTCCAAGTAGTACATGGGCCTGCCAAGGAAAAGTAGAACGAGAATATACGGAATCAGAAAAGCACCTCCACCGTTATCGTACGCCACAAAGGGAAATCGCCAAATGTTTCCCAATCCCACGTTCATAGCAATGCATGACATTAAAAACTCCACGCTGTTGCCCCATTGTGCTCTGTCCTGTATTTGGTCGTCTGGGCCACTGGCAAATTCTATAGTAGGCGTTGTCTAAAATTATATAAATATATATAATCGTATGATAAGAGGGTTTGAAAGAAGTAGCTGAAACTCACATAACAGTAATGTTGTTAGGAAAACGCAAAGGCACATTTTCAACAAAGAACACTTTATTATTTTAGTAATATTTAAATCAAGTCTCTGCTAATAGAGAATGAAACGAGATTGCCATAGTTTGACCTCGTCTTCACCAGACCTAAACCTACTAGATTTTATTGTTTCGGGATATTCGAAGATATTAGCTCGTGTACTTTTAGTAGCCAATACTGCAGAACTATAAAAAGGCGTGTGGTAAATGGTTGTGAAGCAATAAGACACAAACAAGGCGTTGTTTAATTCTCTCAAAGGTGCTGGTACAAAAATTATACCCGGAATGAATTACCTTTATTTGGGCAGTGTCCTACAAAACATACCACTGGAGCAAATGTAGTATTAATAGTTTTAATGTCTTACAAGTCTGTTATTTTACAATAACCACTATTTTGAGATACATTAAATGAAAAATAACGCCCTAGGGCATTATGAATATCTATAACGTCCTAGGGCGTTATAAAATTATAATATAACCCAAAACAAGCAAATTATGATAGCGTTATTGACAAACAAAATGCATTGCTATGCAACGGCGGCGTTTACAAACAATTTTGATTTTTACTCTCTTTTAAATCAAATCGTTCTGAACATAATAGATGTCAAATTAATAAATCGTAAATGTCAAAAAAAAATTGTATTAAATAATAGACTTGTAGGACATTAAACGTTGAAGACACCACGGGTGTTATAGGGTAATGACGCCCTCGGTCGACGTACATTCCCTCGGGCGTTATTATCCTTATAACACTCTTGGTATCTTAATAGCTATAATAAGAAAATCCTGCCCTACTAAGACTTTTTATTTCAGATTCCTGCCCCTAAAAGAGTTAAAGGGGATCGTACAGACAGCTGCACTGAAACAATGGTAAAGTTGCTAAAAATTTTTTGCTTAATTATGAGGACTAAGTTTGATGATAATTATTTAAATTCTTCATGACATCAAATGAATAATGTTTCATGCCTAATTTTGATTTCATTTTAATAATTTACAAAAAATGACTTGAACTTGTCGCGTTGGTTTGAAGGTACCATTTTTTGTTTCGTTGTTGGTGTAATTTATTAAGCCTACTTAAATATTTTATGAAAATTAGATTCATTATGACTCTGGCACTAACTGTCTTAAGCTGGTTTTTCTTGAAAACGGTTAGTCTCAGGTAATAAAAAATCTTTTTTTCTGAAATCAATCAGGAATGTCTACTTTTCGGCGCAGTTTCAGATCTCAAAATTCGCTATTCTAGTATTTTAATTCGTTGCCAAGCAACTATCAGAAAACAGTCCGGGAAAGTTAACTTTCCCGGACTGTTTTTTATATATAAAAGTTCCTCTCTCATCTTAGGACGGGGAAGTGGCTTTCCTGGACTGTTTTTTATACATATTTTAATATGTATATATTTTTTAAATTTTATATATTTATAATAATATTGACTGCAATTTCAGAAAAAATAGCCTGGTAGTAAAAGCACATTCCGAGACTTCAATGCTTGTTGCAATTTACATCGTCGTCCGAGAATGTACTGCTTTTACTACTAGATACACAATGTACTATTCTTCAAACGTCAGAAAAACATGATATAACTCATTTCATGACATTAAAGTTTGACTTTTTAGACGGCTATGCGTTGCCATAAACAATGGAGGTAAAAGTACTTTTTCGTACTACTAGCTCTGTCAGTGTCATTTTTTGACGTCTGTCAGTGTTTTGAACATGTCACTTACAGCACATAGGCAAAAAAATCACAAAATTTACTTGCATGCCCTAGGCCAAAAGTAAAGTAAAATGGAAGTTAAACTAGTGGAAGCATTATACTCTTCGCCGATTTACTGAGCTTTTTATATAATTGTTACACATTCTATGGATACTTTTCGCAGTTTTCTTGTAAATAATGTTAGTTTTTGGACGCACTAAATTTTGTGATACCAACTTTGTTGTGAAAGAAATATATGAAAAAAAAATGAAAAAAAAGCACCCTGTCGGGGATTCGAACACAAGACCTTCGGATTTCCAGACAAAATTTCGGGTACATAGCTATATAATCCAAAAAGCTGCACTTTTTGATTGGGATGTGCCACTTTCTGTGGTCATAGTTGATGCCAAAAGATAACTTTCCATATAGGGAGCCACTTTAAAATCCATACAGAACATCAAAATGGCGGCCATTAAAGGTGACCGCTATTAGTCACATTAAATGTTTTTGTATCTCAGCTCCTAATGGTCCGATTTCTATTTTCTTTTCTTTTTTTTTGTTTGAAAGCTCTTGTAAAGAGGACACTTTTTTGCCCCTATACAGATATCTCCACACCAAGGCAGCAGAAAAAAAATATATATATTTTTTAATTTTTCGAAGTTATTTTTGCAATTTGATGATTTGTGAATTATTTATTTATTTGCACAGTAGATACTGATGTAGTTGTTTTGGCAATATCTCTCTTTCACGTTCTGAAAACTGCGGGATTTCAAGAGATGTGGATTCTCTTACTGGAAAGGGTCAGAGATGCATGAGCATTAATGCCATGTTTGAAAGTATGGGTGAACATAAAGCTGTTGGATCAGATGTAACGTCATCATTTGCAATGAAAGGGAAAAGATTGCCTGGAAAGTGTGAAAATCATTTCCTGAAGCTGCTGAAGCCTTCCAAGCTATCTCTATACCACAACAGTCTATGATGAGTCCTTTCAAGTTCTGGAGAAGTTAACTGTTTTGCTTTACTACAAAGACGCAGTTAATCATGTCAGAAAGCTTCTCTTTGCAGTCTACAATGTCTGCCTCCAACAAAAGTGGTACTAAGGCAGTATTGTCTTCGTTCAGCTTACCAGGCCCAGGCAGGGTAAATTTGGAGTCGTGCATGCTCAGTGATGGACAACATTCCAGGGCCAGAAGGATGGGGATGGACCATGGTTGATGGGGAGTGGACGCCGCTCTGGTCTTCTCTTCCTTCTCTTATGGCAGCCTGCAGAGAATTAGTTAAGTGTAATTCCTCTGGATGCCATACACGATGCTTCTGCTCAAAAACCAAGGTTCCATGCACGTTACTTTGCACGAACTACACTGGTGGTCGACAATGCAGCAATAAATACAATAAAAGGTATGCGTTTAATTGATTATTTTTAAACCGCTTCACAATTTCAAGATTATAATATTGCTTTGTTGATCCAATTCCTTAATATAATAATAATAATATATAATTATTTAGTTCCAGGGACGAATTGGAAGATAAAAAATATGATTGCGAGTGATCTAGAGTCGTAAAAGCTCTATAGAAGTTCGCTTATAGTTCTGAAGTGCTATTTTTGAACACCATCCGAGATTTGTTTTTCGCACACGTAAAAATGTCGTATGGCAAACGTGGCAACGTTGTTTTGTGCAACCAAATAGACTTGAAACCCCCAGAAAACACTAATGTCACTAATACTAATCAGCTGTTTTATGTGAATGCGGCGATATTTTCAGGTTATAATATTGTATGTCATTATTATTGAATTATAGATTTTGGGTTGATTGAATTACAAGACTGAATATTATAATTTATAATGCACAAGCAATTAGCGGATAAGCGGGAGCGCTATATTAGTGTATACCAAAAAAAAAAAAAAAAAGAAATGATGGATTTTCTTGAGGCTCACCCGGAATTGAAGAGCGGTAAATTTACCTCAAATAAGTAAGTCTGCTTTAAAGTCCCTAAATAATAAACAAACCACACCAAAAACCTAAACTAGATATATTGAGGTTATGTCGTACGAAATAAAACAAACCAAAACGAAACGATCACTTTGCCCACATTCGTACAAGAAATCGCTTTATCGTTGCATCTCGCCCGAAATCAGTCGCATGCGGAAGGTTCGCATCCGAGTTCATTATACCCGAAAATACGAAACGTGTATTTTCATGCGATAATCTCACATTTTCGTGCACGACATCGCCTCGATCAAACTCGAAAATACGGCCCCTGTTGATAGTTCATAAACTGAAATTCTTCACAAACACGCATAATTTTCAAAACACAATGCTTGAGTTAACGATTTGTAATATTGTGAACCTATAATAAAGCGTTGCAACTAGCTGCTTCAGCTAGCGGGTTCCTATCAAATGACGTCACGGCCGATACTCGACAAGGTGGGTGCGGTCCATTTTTATGATTTTTTTTAGACGATTTATAGGTCTCACAAAATTCTAGTTTTTTGCACAGGGTCTTAAAATTATAAGATCAAATAAAAAAAAAAAAAAGGTGTAGAGGTAAATGTATAGAGACAAAAAAGTGTTCTCTTTATAAGAGCTTTCAAACAAAAAAAAATAGAAAACAGAAATAGGACCATTAGGAGCTGAGATAAAAAAAAATAGTATGGCAAATGGCGGCCATCTTTAATGGCCGAAATTTTGGTGACCTGCACTGATTTTCAAGTGGCTCCCTATCTCAAAAGTTACCTTTTCTCATCAACTATGACCACAGAAAGTGGCACATCCCAGTCAAAAGGTTCAGCTTTCTTTGGTGTACCTGACGTACTATAACTTACTTTCCAAATTTAATTACAATCGGACTTTTCTCTCTTAAGTTATCGTGCTTACAAGAAACGTGATGGACGGACAGACGGACATACGGTCAGACGGACATACGGTCAGACGGACAGACGGACGGACGGACGGACAGCCAGACGGACATTTTGAAAGTTGTTCAGAATTCGTTCACTAACATAATGATATAAAAAAATTTTCTCTACGAGCGATATTTACTGATTTAGAAATGTGCCGATCAAATACAATATACTCTTTGTTTTTGTGAAGAGTATAATAATAATGAAATTTTGGCACCAACTAAGCATACGCATTTTTGGCTGCCTCCTGAATGTCGATGCTTTCATTATAATCCATGTTTTTGTTTCAAAAACTCACGTAAATAACTTAAATGGAGGAAATTATGATTAAGTTATCAATTTGACCACTTATTGACAGTAACCATAGCAGAAAGCAAACACACTCCAATTAGAGTCTAAGCCAACTAATAAATGAGTAAGACAAATCTCGAAATACAATAATTTTGAATGAATTTTCCTAAAAATTTTAATATTGCTAGTAGTACGAAAAAACTGCCCTACGGGCTTCAGTTTGCACTGTGTTCTCGACCTGTAAAATACACTACTTATAAACCTTGCAGTGGCGCAGCCAGAAAATTCATCTTGGGGGGGGGGGGGGGGGGCAATAGAACCGGCCTCTCCAGAGGATGAGGAAAACTTTTCAGAAAATTGTTGTAAACGGATGTGTATAGATTCCTCTACTAGATAATACTGCTACACTACTACTTTGAATACTGCTTTGTACTGATAGAGATTATGCGTCTTTATTTTTGGTTCATAGAGGACGGCTTGGGGGGGGGGGGGATGGCTCCCCCCTGGCTGCGCCCCTGAAACCTTGATTCATAAATAACTATTTCTGATGCTGTGAGCGGCAGAAAAAGTAATATTCATAGCAACGCGTATTTTATTTAATACGCCGGCCATGCGATATTAACACAATGCGTTTTTGCTGGTGAAATTCGAGATTTTATGTCTTTACTTTTTTATAGCTAATCGACGTTGGAAGAAAAAATGGCATGTTTTATTCAGAGTAAAAACCACTTGTTCTGACTCGTCTGTAATTGCCTACCTACAGACTCGTTACAAAAATATCACTTTTACTCCTAGGTGAAGTAACGTTGTTGCACTTTGAAAATTTCAAGCAGATTCTTCCACTAGAGAGGGTTTAGAGCAGGGTGTAGTTTAGAGCCGATGACGTAAACGCTTCTATTAATATTCTCGCATTTGGAATCATGTTGACACTGATATTTACGGATAAATATGAGAGTTCATTTAGAAGGTGATGCTTCAGCAGGTGCCTTTGTTAATATTCTTTTAACAATTGGTGATGGGATCATACTGAAAGTACCCGTAAAATTAAGATAACCAATGACCTGGGATGTTCTGTTGAAACATTAAAGGAGTCAATTTCAAACGTATATCCAAATATAGATAATTTTAATCGGACATACGCTTTACTGTGTGAACGTGCGCTTCTTCCACCAAAAATGATGCTGCGTCCATATAAATGACATTCTTTACACCTTTAAATGATAATGTTGGTTATTCAACAGTATTTCTAGAATAATAAAAAGAATATCCGTATGAAGAACGAGTACCTCTGCTAGTTACAAAAAAGTTCTTTTTTCATTAAAAAAAAATAAAAGAGTTTTTAAATTAATATCACTTATATGATGTAGGATTTCTACAACATAATATTATTGATAGCAATAAATTTTTACTACATTATTATAAGATAACGAATTTATGATATCTTTAAAAACTGCAATAACCAGAAACAAAAAGTTTTGTTATTTATTATTGATATAGAAAATTTAACAATACTTACGTTTTTATGCTATAGTTGTTAATTCGAAATAAAACAATAACAATTTACTATAATTTGATGCGTAATTCTTCCATTGGAAAAATTTAGTTCAGTACATAAATGTACATAGGTAAGTATAAATTTCATACGTCGTAAATAGTTATTTCATTATATAAATTCTTAAATGTTTCTTGACGTAAATAGATGATTCATTACAAATAATTGTATGAGAGAAGTTAATTTAAAATTTTAAAATCGAAACCGTTTACGATTAGATGAAACATCATCAATGTCTATATATAGTCTTTGTAAAGTAACGATAGTGCTCTTGAGGACCATCGAGCAAGCATTTTAGCTAGTCCACAAACAACAGAAGAATTTATGTTTGATTTTTGTAGCTGCCCAATATACAGCATAATTGACTAATTTGTTATTGATATATGGAGACAGCACGCTAGTTTAACATGTTTCTAATAATAATATGAAAAACAAAGACATAAGAACAACCGGGAAATTATGGTTATTGATAAAATAATATATATTTTAACATCTTAATTTATCACTTTAATTTAATTTTTGCCTCATTAAAATTGAACTGCTGGAAGGCATTAAGGCGATCTGCTATAACCGTGGGACTACTTTCCTATTTAGATTATCTACATTTTTTCATAATTTCTATATTCCTTTAATCACGTTGCTAAATATCTATCAATCTGACCTACATAAGTTTTTCACAATTTTTGCAAGAAATGTATACTCTAGTTCCGTAAATATCATTTTAATTGAGTTTTGAAAAGTTTACCATGATAATTTTTTTTAAGTAAAATGTGAGCTGTCAAGTAGTTGTGAAGTAATTTGTAAGTTCTTTTGCTTTTTGCGTATTTTGCAAACGTTACTTTAAACGTAGTAGATATTTTTTTTTATCTTGTATATGTTGTGGAGAGTATGTAGAATCCAAGTTTTAGACCTCCAAATCCATGGCAAATTTTTGTGTGGACGAAAAAACCACGAATTTTGTACACCTTCTTCAGTTTGTGGTCTATAACTTAAAAACAATGCATCCAATCGAAATCTCATCTATTATCAAAACTAAAGAGCATTAAATTTCGCTTCGAATGAGTACCTCAAAGTTGAAATTTCATCGATCCGACTCCGCCGGTCATGCGCGTCCCTTCTCCCTCGTTTCAGTTGTGCAATTGACGTGTGTAAAATGGGTTGTTTTTTATTTTTGGTTAATAAACTTTGGGCCTTTCTATACATTATGCTTTTATTTCGACAACCCATTTTCTCAAATTAATGTGGATAAAATGGAATAAAAGAAAATGATAAATATATTTATATGTAGGACATTTTGGATTTTGAGTGTATTTTGCTTAATATTGATCGAAATTGGAAAACCAATCTGTAATCTGTGAACTTGAAATTACATGCTTTACAGCTTTCATTCTATGGATTTTTTCATTTAGATTAGCCGTTTCAGAACTGAAGACGTTTAAAAAGTTACCCAGTGTGAATTTTTTACAAGTTGGTAAAAATTGTTGTTATTCGACTGTCAATTAGGCCCATACCTCTTGATGAAATTTCAACTTTGAGGCATTCATTCGAATTTAATGCTCTTTAATTTTGCTAATAGATGACTTTTTGATTGGATGCATTGTTTTTAAGTTATAGGCCACAAACTGAAAAAAGTGCCAAAAATTCGTGGTTTTTTCGTCCACACAAAAATTTGCCAAGGGTTTGGAGGTCTAAAACTTGGATTCTACATACTCTCTACAATACATACAAGATAAAAAAAAAATCTACAACCTCGTTTATATCACCCCCCTTCGATGACGCCGTTCCTGAACTACATACCAAAATTGAAAATAATATCTAAAGTACTTTCAGAGATATTAAAAAACAAGCTAAAAACGTACTCTTCGCCAATTTACTGAGCTTTTTATATATAATTGTTACACATTCTATAGGATACTCTTCGCAGTTTTCTTGTAAATGTTAGTTTTTGGACATCCTAAATTTTGTAATACCATCTTTGTCGTGAAAAAAATTATATGAAAAAAAAAAATGAAAAAAAATATCCAACCTGTGTGAGATTCGAACACGGGACCTTTGGATTGCAACAACAACAATAATATTTTATTTTAAGTTCAAGCACAATATATGTGCCTCACCGGATTCTAGCCCGGAGCCAGCCAGACAACCACGGCGAACATAGCCGAGGTGGGTGTGAGGCTAGGTGGGGTAGGTCCGATTCGGCTTAGAAATAAATTCGATGTGCCGATCAAATACAATATACTCTTCGTTTTTGCGAAGAGTATAATAACGATTTAAAAAAAAATCAACACCCTATGTGTGATTTTCATTATGTGAGAGTGGGGTTGAAAATTACTTACCCTTTGCTTAATTCATTTAACCAATAAATTCTATTATGTTCTCTTCTATTCTATTCTATTTTAATAGTAAATCTTAACCTGCTGTGAAAATAATTGAATAGTGTTAAAATTTCTTGCTTATTGTCTATAGATTCTATAGATACTGCAGCAATTATGTTATCAACACACATTTTTCAAAAAAAAAAGTATTGGTTTTTAATATTAAAATACCATATCTGATTAAGAGAAATACATAAAAGCTCCGTCAACTATGATCAACTTAATTAAATTATCTGTTTTATAAAAGTAAGTTTTCCGTGGCAATTTCAGTAATAATAACTGAATATGATTACACCCCCTAAAAGATACCTTAGCAACTTTAATTAATAAAGTTATATGATATTTTATAGATAATTACTTCTATTAATGTACCAAAATATAGAACAAAATTAAGCTCTCTTGAAATCATAATAATATTTTTAATATACATATTTTTTGTGCAATCGTCAGATTCCTTTGATTCGTACGAAGGCGTAGAAGTGCCACTGAATTATTTTTTTTAATTCCGAGTTTAATCTTGGAATTCTGACTTTAAACTCGGAATTCCGACTTTAATCTCAGAATTCCGAGATTAAAGTCGGATTTATGATTTCATTTAAAAAACATTCATGTAGCGATGAAGCCACTATCTGAAGCCAATACCATCAGCACCCCCTTCTCCACTACCAACGTGGCATATCGTTTTATTGGACGATTTCAAATATTATATTATTAAAGTTCTAGGAACTATAATTTTTGCAAACTGTAGTGCTAATTTAGTATCATTTTTTTTCCAGGCAGCGGTTCTTGAACACATCAATAGCAACAAAATAATTTATTTCTGGCGATTGCATTATCTTCCCCACCTTCATACTAACAAAATGGCACTGAAAAAGGTTTATTTCCGGTATTTAGTTTCTATTACCTCCTAGACGAAACTTGGCTATTATAAAGAGGTAGATGAGAATCAAATTTTCTATAACTAACTCCAGTTTTAAACTTTTCTAAAATAAATATCAAAATCCATATAAGGAAACATGATTTACCGTTTAACAATTCAAAGAAATTTATTTTGTTTTTATTATTAATTTATTTCTTGAATCACTGTATCCTGGTAATCCGTCTGTGTATACGCGGTTATTCAGATTTTTATTTGAAAAACTGTTTGAGAAAGTACAGAGTGGTCTCGCTAACATTAAAACTCCATTTGAAGTTGGGTGAAGAAGTTTATAAATAAAAGTTAAAGCAGAAAATCACGTATATTTTCCAAAAATCTTGTCAGAAAAACTACTGAACATCTCATTTTGGAGATATGAACTTTACTTAGGTTTTATGTAATTTAACACACTTATATTTTTACATCATCTGAAAGGCCGGAAAAAAAGCCTTTCAATAATATATAAAACATAGTATTTATATCACAAACTGTTTGTCCTATGTGGACCAGTATCAAAGATCTCTACTACTCTTTCTTGAGTAAAACAAAATGTATGTCAGTCATTGACATGCATTTTTATTAAGAAAAACAGGATGGATTTTTACACCGACGCATTTCAAACATTAGTGTTGTTTCCACCTTTACGAACTTCGAGATTAAAGTCAGAATTCCGAGATTAAACTCGGAATTAAAAAAAATATATTTCAGTGGCCCTTCTACGCCGTCGTAGATTCGAGGAGGGGCGATACAAGTTTTAATTATATGATGGAACTAGCCTAACCCAAATCAAATTGTCGGACATTGCTTTAATACACTATTTATTAAAGGGAACACTTAACAATACTTAACGACTATCTTCTATAATTTAGTAAAAGTGAATAAATATAGAAACTATTTACAGACGGACATACTGTAATAATAATAAAGGTCTGTCACGCCCATTACACTAAAATTTAAATCTATAAGACAGGTAACTACCCTCTAAGTATGGAATGAAAATAGCTAGGCCATCTTATTTACCGAGTTCTAAACAATACATTGCATTGGAAGATTAGTGCATAATTACTAATATCAATTATTTTTAATCGAAAAATTTTCATTACGCTCTATGTATACAAAGGCTTATACCAATGTTTTATAAGGACTTTTTGTAACAATGTTTAAAAAGTAAAATTATGGAAACCAAACCATGACATTGTCATGGTCTTCTTTTTAGTGTATTACTATGAGTTGTTCTGGCAGTCTTTCACCTTAAACTTTCTGTAATTTTATCATATCATGAATGGTAACAGACGACAAAATCTCCGAGCAAGAATGTGCAGATGTTGTAGCTCTCCACGAGGAAGGAAGAACGCAAGTGTTCATAGTTCTGTGCCTCAATGTGATCCAATTGATAATTGCCAGAATGCTAAAGAGTTTTTATGAAACGAGTAACAAGGCTAAGAGACCAAGTTGGTTTTGCAAACGCTTACGCAGAAATTTGAACCAAGTGTTCGACACGAACTTTCAGTGTTTGAGGATGCTGAGTATTGGGCACCCTCAAACACTTCCCTGGGAAAATTTGAGCACCTCCCACCACAAATAAAGGAGTAGAAAAAAGTCATCTGGTAGTGTTATTGGCATCCCTTGAAATCGCATGAGCACTCCCTACAATTTAGTTCTGGCTACAGGACTGGTTTCACTAGAATTTAATAGGCAAATTAGTTAAAATACCATTCAACGAAGGTGAAAAATATAAAAAGTTTTACCAAATAGAGCAGCTACAGGTGCTCTGTTGACTGCAGTCCATCGCAAAGCTCGGCTTGAAATTGCTTGAAAACACCTTGAATCTTTGAATGTGAGACAGTGTTAATCAACGAGTCTAAAATTTGTCTAATTACCAATGATCGACGAATGAAGATGTACAGACGTCCAAGTGACAGTATTCATAATGCAACACTGGTTTTGGCCAAGGATCAGTCATTGTTTGGAGTGGTATCACTTTAGAGGTACGTACAGAATTGGCGGTTATTGATCACGGAAGTTTAACAGCTGATAGATGTATAAGAAGTATTCTTGAACTTCAGTTTATGCTAACAGTCCCATTTGGTGGTGAGGACATTTTTATGTGTGATAATAGAAGCGTTGTGGTTTTCTACCTCGAATTGGTTTTTCATTCAGCTTTTTCCCCAGTCAACAGCCAAAATTTGTTAGTGCGCGTCTGCTTCAATCAGCTACTAGCTTTAAGTTCTTCATATGATTTAGTTTTAGGCCCATGTGGGCAGCAATTTTAAACATACTGTTTTAAATCCGCTCAAGTGGATAGTAGTTTTAACTTGTTTTCATTTTAATTATTCATTATTGTTAAGCTGAATCGGACCTGCCCCTTCCAGATCTACTTTATACACGGCGCTGCGCCTCGTTGTTGTCTGGCTATCTCCAGGCCAGTCTCTAGGGAGGCACATACCTGTACTATCAACTAATAATAAATACTTGTTGCTTGCTTGCTTAATTTTCTGCCAGTACTTGCAGGAAATGAAACTCACCGTAATGATCTGGCCTGTGAGAAGTCCTGACTTAGGACTTAGCATATATAGCACAATATGATGTGACAGACTAGAGTGCCACTGAAACCTGGAGTTACTCGTAAAGAAGAGAGGTTATTGATCTAGATTAAATAAAGACTCTTATAATAAGTATGAGAAGTTGGTGCCAAGTAGTCAACGCACGCGGTGGAAACACCCGATATTAGCAGGAGAGAAATAAAATTTAAGATTGTGCTTTGTTTCCTTTGTTGTAATACACTGTATCCACCAGAGCTGGGTAATTACTTGTATTTAAAAATAGTTACAATTACAAATTACTTTTTTAAAAAAGGAACTAATTACAATTACAAATTACTTTTTTAAAAAAGGAACTAATTACAATTACAAAGTACATGTCTTTAAAAAAGGAATTAGCAATTACTTTTCTAATTACTTTTCTATTTACTTTTATGATAAAGTAAATTATGGTGACCAAACAAACAAAAAGGTAAGTTAAAAATTTTAATTAAAAGTGTTGTGTAATATTGCGTTTTAATATTTATTAGAATCGTTATTAGAATGTTTGACCTTAAGAGTAATCAGGAAAAATTAAATAAACATATAGAAAATGCAGCTTAATAATGGAGTCGGTTTAGGAAAGGATTGGGAAAATTTTTAAGATGGATGCAGATCCTGCGGAAATTATTTGTAATGACGAGTATAATAAAACCCTAAAATTTTAATTTCCAAAAACGGGTGAAACCATGCCGAAAGGGGGTATTTTGGACATTTTAAGGGTCAAATTTGTTGTTTTAATTTTTTTTTTTTTTTGATCACTTAAACAACTAGTTAAGAAAAGAAAATGGTATCCTTTTATTCTCAATATTAAAGGAACCTTCAGTTTAAATTTGGGGAAGATATCTGACCATCTCCCTTCCTGATATTCATATATATATACGAAAAAAAACTGAGAAAATCAAATTTCGGTTGTCTTGATCAGATCTCAACCGATTTGGCTGAAATTTGGAATGGAAGTAGTCTTTATCACACAAAAACTGTTAACCAAATTTCAGCCAAAAATGTTAAATAGTTTGGCTGAAATTGCAGTTTCAGTCAAGTTTTCTGAAATTTTCAAACCGAAATATCTTCGAACCTAAAAGTCGGATCAAAATTTGCTTTGTCGCAAAAGGTAGGCGAGGTATAATATCAAAATACTCGTTTTGAAAAGTAAAAGATAGACCACGGTTACTCTTCGATTATACATGAAACGGCTACCTGAGTCACGTAAAAATAAAAAAAAAATAAAAATTGTAACACATTCACATACAGAAATAAATACACGCACGCACACACACATATAATATAATATACATTTATCTATACCTAGTCAAAGCAGTAGGCACGACTATACAAATAAAAAATATATATTTTTTAAAGTTTTATAAATAATAAATACAATTGTTTTCTGCTTTATACCAGTGCGCGCACACATAGTCACTGACTACACATATATTATATATATAATGCAAATGACTAAAAAACGACCGAATGTAAAAAAAGTGATTCTTGACTTATATCGTGGAAAAATACATAGAATAACCTACCTTTTGCCATAAAGCAAAATTCGATCCGTCTTTTAGGTCCGGAGATATTTCAATTTGAACATTTCAGAAAATTTGACTGAAACTGCAATTTCAGCCAAACTATTTAATATTTTTGGCTGAAATTTGGTAAATAATTTTTGTGTGATAAAGTACTACTTAAACTACTTTCATTCCAAATTTCAGCCAAATCGGTTGAGATCTGATCAAGATAGCCGAAATTTAATTTTTTCAATTTTTCTCGTCTATATTTAAAACTGCAAATTCAACTTTGCAGTTTAAAATGTAAAAAAAAACCCTTTTTGGCCAATAAAACACGGTTTCACCCAAGATTTGATAGAAAGATCGTCCTAATAAAGCCATCTCTTGCGTCAGCGCAAGATTCTGGGATTTTGTTATACTCGCCATGACAAACAATTTCCGCCGGGTCTGCATCCATCTTAAAAAATTTCTCAACCTCGCTATTTTATTTACTAACTCGACTCCACTATAATAACAATGCCTAATAATAATAAGAATGATAATAATAAACAGTTAACACATTTAGTTTTTAAAAGTTTATTGAATAAAAAACATAAATGTGCAGCGGACCACGGCAAAAACTCGTTTTTAGTCAGTAACTTTTTTTGAACTTTTCAGATTCATTTTAAACTATGGAACTGTAAAATTCTGCTTTAATGTATTCTTGTTTGTTAAACCACATACGCATGTTCTTAAAGTAATTGTAATTGAAAAAGTAATTGTAATTGGAAAAAGTAATTGTAATTTGAGAAAGTAATTGTAATTGAAGAAAGTAATTGTAATTGGAAAAAGTAATTGTAATTGGAAAAAGTAATTGTACTTATAGAAGTAATTTGTAATTAGATAGTTCAAATAATATAATCACAAATTACAATTCCTTCAACAATTTTCCTGCAATTACAATTCCGAATTACTTTAATAAAAAAAAGTACTTAATTACAATTACAATTACACGAAAAAAAAGGAATTGTAATTGCTAATTACTTTTTCACCAGGAATTACCCAGCTCTGGTATCCACTATTAGGGTCATTTTGGAAAAATAATCTCCTTCGTTTTTATCCATTTCGACATTACTTTAATGCACATCTTCGAAAAACATACAGGGTGTAATTAGTTTCATGTGATTAAAAAAATTTAGTAATATTGTTTGAGAACTGCTGGAACTGGTAGGCTTCATTATCGTCGCGTATGCCAGCGCCTTTGACCATCAAACACGCTAATGTGGTCCCATTAAAGTGCAGCGCTTCTTTTTGTTTGAGACTGCGCTTAGGCGAGGGCAGAAGTCGGTAAACTTTACACTTTTTTTATAAGTAGTAAGTAAGAAACTTCTATGATTCGGAAATATACGTCCATGATAAACAGTGGTTCTCAAACGTTTTCTACCTTAACATTCAAATTTTTGACCTAAGTCAATTTTTTCAAAGTGCCCGTAGGGGAAAAGATCATATAGGTTTTTTGTTTGTCTAGTCGGTCCCCATTAGCAGTTCTTTTTAATGACATGAAACTAATTACATCCTGTATATAAAATGAACTATTTGTCATTTTCATGAGCATGCCTTAAATTTGAGACTATATTTTTTAAATTAATAATCAGTAATGCTTGATGTTTTTAGGTTCAGGCGTATGTCAACTCCAATTTCGCTGAGATAAGTAGAAGGATATAAAATAATAATAAAGTAATATTTGTTTATTTACCTAAAGATAATGTAATTAGACGAGAGTTTACTTAGGTATTTAATATTAACATTAACTTAAATGAGCTAGTTTTTTTTATACTATATTTTTTATTTATTAGTGGTTTAGTATCTTTAAAAAATATATTGTTATGTATTGCGGTGGCCTCCAGTGATATGGGCTTGGTAGCAATAAATAAATAGTGTTTTTTATAGATGGTGTTATTTATAATCCATTTACTAGGTAAAAGAAATAGTTATTTATGCACCAACGGTGTAAAGTAGTCGTTCTTGCCTCTAGTGTGACATCACACGAGAACTAAGAACGTACTTTAGGATAGAGGCGCAAAACTTATCACAGGATTCAATTAGAAGAGGTACCCAAGAAGATTTATTCGAAGGTGCGAAAAATGTATGGAGGTTCCAGGGAGGATTTTGAACAATTATTGAATTAAAATGGAATCATGCTTTTAATTGATCTTATCTTTACTATTTTAGGTATTGCCTCGATTTATGCAAGTGTCTTGAGTCCAATGGGCATTTTACAGTGTTTAGAGTTATTTTCTGATGTTGTGGATATTGAATAGCAAATGTGTTACATATTCCTGATATTACTTTATCACATCCTCCATAAATAATAAACGAGTTTAAAAAGTCTTTTTTGACATAAGATAATGACTAGCATTAGTGATTGTTTCTAATCGTGTCTAATGTGTGTAATTGACTGACATTAGTAATTCTCAAAATTTTATAGATTTTCTGGTGCGTGCTAACTCTACATCGATCGATGCAGTTCCCGGTGAGAGACCCTGTATACACATATTTACATATATATGCATATAGATACACATGTATATATCATAAATTCTAACTAAAACCGGTAAAAAGTAAAAAGAAACAAGTGGAACAAATTGAACAAAAAAAGAATAAAATTTAACAAATGAATATATATCTAATAAAGTGCTTGCTTAATAAGTCAGGATTAATCTCGAGACAGAAAAAAAGTAACTTGAGAATAGTTCTTAAGCCTTCTATGCTTCCGTACAATATATTATATCAAAATTATTTAAGGATTAAGAAATCACAAGATACCAGTATTTCTCTTTTTCTCCTTCTTATTCACAACGTGTTGAGAGACGTTTTGTCATCCACGCATTATTGGTTATGACTTTCATAAAGCGCTCAGTGTTTGTGAAACTATTTCGATTACAAAATAAAAGGCACGAACATAAAATTTTATATAGTTTATTGACATTGAGAGAGGATTTACATAAAAAATGGAGTACAAACATGTTACTATACAGAATCCCCTAAGAGGAGGGAATTCCTTGAACACAATAAGAACTAATGACAGAGAGCTAAAAAATACATACATACAATACATACTTAAGAGTAAGTAAGTCGACTAGATCAGGGGGAAGCGGAGAGCAATACACCAAATAAAGTGGGGCCATCCTAATATGCAAATTTTAGCTAAGAATTTCCTTTGGTAATCCTGTAGTATTTATTCATTTATTTATGAGAAATTATATTTTTTAGTTTAATAACATCGGCCAATTTGCCAGTTTATGGTTGCTTGGGTGCCTGAAAACGTACGTCATCAGGTACAAAAATTTTGACCTGTAAGTTTGGTGTGCGTAGACAATCCAATTAAGGTTCTTTTTGTCTTGCGCGTCAGACCTAGGATGTTTAGTGGTTAGAGGCTCTCAACTGTTCAAGAAAAGGTCAAATTTTACGTGATAAGGTACATGAAAAAAAAACGACGAGGTTTTGTGTGGAAGGCCCTCCCTAACTCAAAACAGGATCATAAGACAACATATTTGAGGCTTACAGGTCGTAAGACAAGTTTGATATTTATAAAAAATGGCCAAAATTTACGTCATAAGGTACATGGACATTTTTTTCGCCAAATTGTTCGTTTCCATGTTCTATTCAGGAAATTCCATCGTAAGACATAATTTTTGTGGGCTTAACTGCTTTAAGACAATTTTTTTTGTTAAGAGGCCCGAAACTTACGTCATATTGTACATGAAAAAAATAGAGAAGCCCCTCTTAGCCGAGAACCGAACAGTAAGACTAAATTTTCGGGGACTTTTGGGCCGTAAGACAATTTGTGTTTATAAAAAGAGGCTAAAATTTGGGTCCAAGCGTAAATGAAAATTTCTTTTGCCAACTTGTTCGCTTCGATATTTGATTGTGCGACCCGAGAGAAGATCCTCATAAGACAATATTTTTGTGGGCTTAACTTATATGACAACTGGGTAATTGGCTAATATAAAAAATATGTAAAAATGTTTTCTAATAATTTTAAGTGAAAATTAAAAATACTCTTCATTCGACTCTTTTTTTTTCGGAATATGAGATTTCAGAATATTCCAGTAGATCCTCTTGATGTACGTCCTGGGCTTCAGGGAGATATGGTCTGCTGTTCCACTTAGAGCAGCATTCATTTTCAGTAATCTCCCAACCAGTTCGTTCGGGAGTTAATGTCTTATGCGGCCGTTTTAACAACAAAATTTGTCTTAAAGCGGTTTAGCCCAAAAATTACGTCTTGAACAGAACATGGAAACGAATAATTTGGAGAAAAAAATTTTCATGTACCTTATGACGAAAATTTTGGCTCTTTTTTTGTAAATATCAAACTTGTCTTACGGCCCTAGAAAATTTTCTCCTACTGTTCAGTTCTCGGCTGAGAGAGGTTTCCGCACAATACCTCGTTGATTTTTTTCATGTACCTTATGACGTAAATTTCGGCCCTCTTAACAAAAAATTTGGAGGAAACGACGAATATCAACAGGTACCAAATAACGCAAAGAACGGAAGAGGGACATAGTCAGGAAGCACCAGATGATTGGATAACTCTGGCAACATGGAACGTTAGAGGATGCATACAAAGAGCTAAAAGGGAAAAAATTGACGAAGCCTTGCAAGCAGAAAACATTGACATTGCATGTATACAAGAAACACACATGATAGACGGAACAGCAATCACACAAAATTACAAATGGCAACTAAGCGGGGGGGGGGGCGGCAAGAAAAGACCAGCAGAGGAGTTGCATGGGTAACCAGACGGGAGAGGCCCATCGAAATAAGAACGGAAAATATAAACGAAAACATAGTCACGGCAATCATACAAAATGGCAAGGAGAACATCTGCATGATAGGAGTCCACGTACCCTCAGACAAGAGAGCAGGAAGGGTATTCAGGCAGCTAACTCAAGAAACCAGAAGAAACGAAAAAAGAAAAATACCCATCATAATATTAGGAGACTTCAAGGCGCATATAGGAAAAGACGATCAGACGGAGGAGGATAAAAGCATCACAGGAAAAACATTACTCCACACGTGGTCAAATGAAAACGGAAACGCGCTGAAAAATCTAGCACACATGTTTGACCTAACAATAAGAAACACATGGGCCAAAAGCCAAACCTGCATTGACACCTGGAGCAATGGAAGATCAACCTCACAAGTAGATCATATCCTGGTAAGCAGAGAGATAAGAGAAAGGATCAAGAACGTTAAAGCAAAAAGGGCAGCAGAAATCAATACAGACCACAAAATTCTATACGGGAAACTGGAAATAAAAGAAGGAAAAACAAGTCAAGGAAACAACAAGGCACTACACAGTACCTGGAATATTTCTCTACTACAGCATGAAGACTTTCGGAAGAAATAAGGTGAAGAAATAGAAAACCAACTGTCAGGAGAAGAATTAAACTGGACATCAATGGGCGCAAAAATAAAAATTGCAGCAAGAAAAACGTTAAAAAGGGACAGATCACCTATGAGCCCGACAAGAAAGGAAAAAAATAACAAGTACGAACAGCTAAAAAAGATGAAGGCCACAGGCGAACAACAGCCGACGGGGAATATAAACGAAAAACTAAAAGAAGCACTGAGGGAAAAAAGGGAGGCGGAGAGAAACCACGACGTGGAAAAATGCAAATCAACCTTCGAAAACATAGAAGCAATTCCAACAGGACAACGACTAAACCAAACCTTCAGATATCTGAAAAAATTTAGAAGAAACAACAGTACCCACAGGACAAGATACATACCAATACAACATTGGACCAAGAAGCTGGAGGAAGAAGAGAAAGCAACTAAAGAACGAACAAAACTAATAAAAGAAACAGACCACTGGCCCTTGGACAAGCCATCATCAAAAGACGAACTGCTAGAGATAATAGCCAGAGCTAGAAGAAACACCGCACCTGGAGTAGATAAAATAAACAAACGAGTTAATACACTACGGCACGGAAAAGATAAAGGAGCAAACCCTAGAAATCATCACCAGGGTATGGACAGAAAACACACCTTTGCCTACGGAATGGACCAAGACTATATTCGATACCATCAGTCACGAAGCCATAATCAACACCCTGTATAACAAAGGAGTGCCGCACTATCTAATAAACAAGATAATAAAGGCCTGCCTTCATGAAACAACTGCCAGACAATGGTTCGGACAAATGACGGAAACCAGACAAAAGAACAGAGGAGTCAAACAAGGATGCCCCCTATACCCCGACTATTCACCACGGTCCTAGACCAAGCGATACAAAACACAATAAGGGAAACACCAAATTTTAACGAAGACACGGAAATACTGAGAACCCCAATCGTATTAGCTTACGCCGATGACCTCCTAATCGTCGCAGAAGAAGAGTAACAAATTCTCAACTTCCTAGAAAACATGAAACCGCATTTGGACACATCTGGGCTGAAAATAAATTTCAAGAAATGTCTAATAATGGAGCGAGACCCATCAACAAAAGAGAGTCGGATCAGTGGAGAAGAACACAAAATAGGTGACTATTCCCTAAGAACAACGAACAAACTGAAATACCTAGGAACATATCTGACAAACCAACTGAAAAGGAGAGAATAAAAACAGCATACAGAGTCACAAGAGCAATTATACCGTTCATTGAGAAAAACAAACTATCATGGGGCCTGGCCAAACGGCTGTACATAGCCATCATACTGCCAACAATGACATATGGAGTTAAAAACGCGGCAACAACAAAAGCCAACAGAAAAAGTTTGAGAAGAGCTGAAAGAGACATCATCCAATTACTCAGAAAAGCAACAGGGCAAAAACAACGACATAAAACATCAACACTACTAGAAGGGAAGACAATTACAAAAAGGATAGGAATGTACGCAATGAAGTACTGGGGACACGTCCAATGAAGGGAACCAACACACCTACTGAAGATAGCACTAACAGTGAACAGCAGCAGACTTAAAATTGGGACACCATATTACACGTGGAAAACAACAATCGAGAGGATCATGAACAAACTGGGAAAGGACCAAACATACTGGGAAAGAAAAGCGAGGGGAAAGAATGAATTTCACAAAGAAATCGGAGCGATATATACTCTACCAGAATCAGAAACGGAGGAGTCAGAAGTCTCAGAAGAAGAAGACGAAGACTTGTAGAAACAGAAGTACAAAAATAGGAGCACAGATAGCAGCGACACAACGCGGCAACATATCTCACAAGAAGACCCAGAATAGGCAGAAGCCCAGAACCAAAAATACAAAAAAAGGGGGCTTAGACGCTCCCTCACGAGGTAATGCGGTAACGCATCTCACAAATACCTACACCTCCCATCCCACATTCCTTTACCATGCGCCATGTGGCTCTCGCTGCTGGCAAGAAGCATGACCTTAGTCCAACCCAGCGTGGACGTAGCAGGCCCAGCTGTATAACTTGGGAGTGGCAGCAATGCCTACCGCACGCTGGTGAATCAATCAATCAATCAATCAATCAAATCAAAGCGGTTAGGCTCACAAAAATTATGTCTTACGATGGAATTTCCTGAATAGAACATGGAAAGGAACAATTTGTCGAAGAAAATGTTCATGTACCTTATGACGTAAATTTTGGCCCTTTTTTATAAATATCAAACTTGTCTTACGAAACAAAAGCCCCCGAACATTTTGTCTTACGATCTTGTTTTGAGTTAGGGAGGGCCTTCCACACAAAGCTTCGTGGTTTTTTTCATGTACCTTATCGCGTAAAATTTGGCCCTTTCTTTAAAAGTTGAGTGCCTCTACTGACTAAACGCTCCCGATCTGACGCGTAAGACAAAAGAAATCTTAAATAGCTTGTCTATGCACACCAAACTTGGAGGTCAAAAATTTTGTACCACATGACGTAAGTTTTCAGGCATCAGCTCCCTGTGTAAATTGTACTAATGATTTTAGAATAATATAGATGAGGTAACTCTCTCTAAAGACATCAATTGTACTATATTCATTTGTAGCGAAGAACATGGTAAAATCTTTAGAAATTTTTATAAGCACTTTATGGCGACATCAGCATAACATGCAATATAAATCAATTATTACAATCGAACTGTTCTTATATCGCCTACTGAGGTGTATCGTGTCCTGGTGTGACAAAGTATTTTAGCTTTTGTGGCGTTTATCACAGTGCAAAGAAAGTACAACAATTTAGATTAAGATATATATTATATATAGATTTAGATAGCTGCAGTTCGCTAACCCTCTATGTGAATACCTAGATGATTTGCTCACTCTTAATTTTATAAACAAACAAAAGTGGGAATACGCAACAGGGAACTTGCATTTTCTTATCTCATTTGAGTGTTTATTTATATGAAAAAACTGGCTATGCCAAATATCAACACTTAACTCGCAATATTTAGTTTGTAACAAATAATCAAAGTTGTAATCGCTAGCTATTAATTTAAAACGAGGCAATAGGCTGTGACGTCATGTCGTCTGTCGAACGGGGAAGAGCAAATGGCGGACATTGCATTTGCATTGACACCGAGGTTAAAATTGTAGTGGCGGCGTCTATTTACGTCTTTGTGTTTATTTTACGTTTCAAAAAGCTATAATAATGGAAAATACTTATACTATGCAGTATGTAACTGCATAGTGTCAATATGTAGCCTAATATGTCTTTTAAAACGCCAAATAAAATATTTATCCGTGTACCCGAAGATTAAATAGCCGGTTAAAATTCAAGCATTTTTGTGCCTAATGGAAAAATAATCGGTTATAACACTTATAAATACTAGATATAATTTCTACAAAAAGTACACAGATAAAATTTTTTATATATACAGGTCATATACATAATGCATTTATATTAACCGAATTAAATATAAATTGTGTACTTATTTTATTGTAAATAACGAAAAACATAAGTTTTGCACTCCGTCTTGTTTTGCTCATGACACATTCTATCTATAAGTAGCAGGATACAGTTGTCGGACAAAAAATATGCATAGTTCTAATCTCTTTTAGTTTTTAATTTATACTTAAAACTCAAATATATATTTTTTATTTTGACGCCGTTTATTACTGTACTAGTAGGTTTAAAACAATATTTTTTTGTGTTGATCTGAATTATCCTATGATTTATTTAAATTTTAAAAATATAAATAAATAAACCGATATAACTACTTGCTAGCTTTAACACTGCGAATTTCAAGAGAAAAACCTTCCATATTTTTTATAAAAGATGCAGCCATAAACATATCCACAGAGGGTAAATTGTCCGATTTTCCTTTTGAAAGAATAGCTTAAATTATGGAGACTTAATAGCATATATCTAATAAAAAAAAAATTGAAAAACTTTTTTTGTGAACTACGAGTTTTTCAATTACATTAGCTTACGTTTGTGAGTAATCTTTTCCAAATTAAATTTTTTTGCAAGTTCCCTATTACGTGAATGATTAAATAATACAACATATATTTACATTCCTTACAGTAGCATGCTTTTCTAGAGATCGAATAGATCATCTATTGCTTTTGTAATAAATACACTTTTTCCTGACAGCTCCAGACTTTCCCGGATAAAAATTCCGTACCAAAACTCTATTATGACTGTTTATTACATGTACATTCTCAAAATATTTAATACAGCACATCTCACTCTTTGTTTTTATCAAATATATCGATCTAATTTTTTATAAGCAGCAATAAGCGCCCCGTCTTCATACCGCCAATAAATGATGACTTGTAAAACATATTAGATTTAAAGATGAAGGAAAATATAATTTGGAAATGCCATTCAAATTTCAAAGTACCTCGATATATAAAAGTTTTCCAAAAAATTATTTTGAATGTATTTTTTATTTCTCTTAAAATTTCACTAAGCTGTGTATTACAAAAATTCCAGTTTTAGTGGTTATAGTTCTTTGAGTATTTTACATTTCTCAAATAATAATTTAGCTCAATAATATTGAATAGCAGAGTGATAAAGGCCTAAATTATTTGCCCAATTACACTTACTAAAATATCCTCATTAGGGTGGAGCGTAAAATTTTTTTTTTTATATTTTGTTAGCGGCTAGTCTGGAAAAGTTGTCTCTTGGTACAAAAACTCTGTGGTATTTTTTAAAAAATTTTTCGGCTTTTCGGCTCCCCCGAGTTCCTAAAATTCGAAAATATTTATTTTTAAAATTTTCAAAATGACTACTGTTAAAAAGTTTCCTGTCAAGCCCTAGATTAACCACTTTTTTTTTTTAATTTTTAAAAAAATATTTAATGGTTCCCCGATGTCCCCAAAAATTTAAATTTTCACTTTTTTTAAATTTTTAGAACGATTAATGTGGAAAAGCTTTCTAACGAGTTGTATAGTAACCACAATTTTTTTCAAAATGCAAAAGAAATGTTTAAGGACCCTTAAAATTTGCCACTTTTATTTCATATAAATTTTACTTACATTTTACTACATTTACTTAAATTTTTAGTCCTTTTTGGTTTTAAAGGTAGGCATTAGTTGTCGTGAGTCAATCCTTCCTCTAATAAAGCCATCTCTATTTACCATCACACATACCGACTTCGATGCTTCCGTTACCAGACGAACACACCTCTCAACACCTTGTGTATGAGACGGGAACTTTGGCACTGTAGGTATTTTTAGACCATCAAGTACCATTTCTGTTAAATCTACTGTTAAAATGTGAGCCAAAGTAGGTGGTTCAGTAATGGTGGTAATTTGCCAGTCAATATGGTCCGTGTAATCTGTTGAATTAAGGTTGAGTGCAGGTATTGAAAAAGTACGAATACCGTCTGTTGCTTTCATTCTTGCGCGCAATATACGTCTAAGGCCTAAGTGATGACATTAAAACTGTTATTGATCGTTATACAAAGAAATGGTTACTTCGGACACCATGAGTATATTCTTCTTGCGACGAACGTAATCACATAAGGGAATTAGGCCTTAGCCGTATATTGCGCGCAAGAATTAAAGTAACAGACGGGATTCGTACTTTTGCAGTACCTGCCCTCAACTTTGATTCAACTGATTACACGGACCTGATTGACTGGCAAACTACCATCATTACTGAACCACCTATTTTGGCTCACATTTCAACAGCAGATCTAACAGAAATGGTACGTGGTGGTCTAAAAATTCCTACACTGCCAAAGTTCCCGTGTCATACACAAGGTGTTGAGAGAAGTGTTCGTCTGGTAACGGAAGCGTCAAAGTCGGTATGTGGGATGGTAAATAGAGATGGCTTTATTAGAGGAAGGATTGACTCACGGCAACTAAGGACTATAAATTTAAGTAAATGTAGTAAAATGTAAGTTAAAATTATATGACAATAAAAGTGGCAAATTTTAAGGGTTGGGAAGAACCCTTAAACATTTCTTTTGCATTTTGAAAAGAATTGTAGTTACTATACAACTCGTTAGAAAGCTTTTCCACATTGGCCGTTTCAAAAATTTAAAAAAAGTGAAAATGTACATTTTTGAGAGCTCGGGGAACCATTAAACATTTTTTCAAAAATTCAAAAAAAAATCTGGTTGACCTAGGGCTTAATAGAAAACTTTTTAACAGTGGCCATTTTGAAAATTAAAAAAAACATGTTTTTGAATTTTAGGGGCTCGGGGGAGCCCTAAAACATTTTTTGAAAACCTTTAAAAAAATATCACAGAATTTTTGTACCAAGAGACAACTTGTCCAGATTAGCCGCTAACAAAATTTAAAAAAAAAATTTACGCTCCACCCTAACCCTCATACCAAAAATTCATTTTAATAAAATCGGTTGAGATTCATATTGAGTGTTTGAACCGAATTTCTTTACGTAGTACGTGAAAGTGGAAAACGATAGTGGATAACCACCTGCAAAAATAAAAGTATATTGGAATGTATCGATGAAAAATAATTTTATTTAAATATTTATTACATATTTCTTAAGCAAGTGCATATTTGAAAAATAACCTAACACACCTAAGAATGTTATAATTTGTTTAATGAAGTAAAACGCTTACCTTATGAGGTAGAATTATCCAAAGCTAACAAGTAAATATTTTTGCAGTGTTTTTAGCAAAAAAACGCTTTAATGTGTGATTAATTTTTACCAAATATTTAGTTTAGTTACCCTGGTCCCACGATGTATTACAGACCTCATAATGTCCGACTTTGTGCTCTGGATTTTCATATAGATTGTAAACGGTATTAAAAATTACTACATAAGTATATGAACGTATCATGAAAGCTAATTATAGCCTTTGTTTACTAGTAATTCAATACGTATTATATACATGACAAAAGTAGACATTTACATATTATTAGTGAGAAACATTTATAGTGATTTAATTGTATATTAAATATGAATTATATCTAAACAGTGTATCTGCATCAAGCATTATAATATAATTGAAGGCTCATATTTTAACTGATTAGGCCTTAGTGTTTTACAAACAATACACGATCTAACATACCTAGCAATATCGGCATTCATTCCAGGCCAATAATACTTCTCAGCGATACGTTTTTGACTTTCACGAATTCCTAAATGTTCGGCACAACTTTCATGATTTTTGCGAAAAACTTGTTGTCGTAATGGTTTTGAAATCATGAGTTTCCAATCGTCCTCCTCATTGTAAGATGGATTACCGTAATTCAAAAATTTATAGATCTTCTCATTTCGAACTTTGAATTTGGGATACTTCTGAGGATTACTTAAAACATTCAACTTTAAATTGGTGTACCATCTGTCACAGTCGTTCAGCAAGGCATTGTCGTCGACGTAGCAGACTGCTCGAGACAGCGCATCCGGTACAACCTGTGCTTCGCCGCTTCTATGGACGATTTCAAATTCGTAACCCTGAAGTTGCAATGACCAACGTGCCAGCCTGCCAGTGGGGTTCTGTAACTTATACAGCCATAACATCGAGTGACAGTCTGTGAGAACTTTGAGTTTCGTTCCTTCAAAGTACGGCCTATACTTTTCAATACTGTATAACAGAGCGAGGCACTCTAGCTCCGTGGTGGAATACTTGGCCTCCTGGACAGTTAAAGCTCGACTTGCATATGATATTACCTTTTCGCCATCTTCGAAATTTTGACTGAGGACACAGCCCAGACCAATCTGCGATGCGTTACACTGTAGAATGAACTGCCTAGTATAATCCGGGTAAGTTAGAATTGGTGCCGAGATTAAACATTCCTTGATGTCGTTAAATGCTTTGGCACGTTCGGCACCCCAAGTAAATGGGATATTTCCCCTAGCCAATTTAATGAGAGGTAAAGTACGTGCCTCAAAGTTTGGTATAAATCGCCTGTACCACGACACCATTCCTATGAATCTGCGAACGTCCTTAACGTCATTTGGAACAGGATAGTTTAGCATGCATTCCACCTTAGCTGGGTCAGTGTGCAATCCATCTTTGTTTATTAAAAATCCCAAGTATTGGAGTTCTTCTTTCATAAAGTGACATTTCTCCTGATCTAATCTAAGACCGGCGTTCAACAACCTTTCGAGGACTCTACCTAAAATGTCGATATGCTCTTCGAAATTAGGTGAAATTATAATGATGTCGTCAAGATAGACAAATACTGTCGTGTCTAACTCCGCCCCTAGCGCATTTCTTAGAAACCGGAGCCAAGTTGCAGCGGAATTATGTAGGCCGACAGGCATGCGTCTAAATTGATATAGTCCGCGACCAGCTATCCTGAACGATGTCTTTTCTTTGCTACTCTCTTCCAGTTCGATTTGCCAGTAAATGGACTTGACGTCAATAGAAGAGAGATATCGCGTACCTCGTAAACGATGTAATATGGAATTAAAATTGGGAAGGGGGTAAGCATCTTTTAGAGTAACCGCGTTGACTTTCCTAAAATCAACGCAAAATTGATATTCTCCACTGGGTTCTTTTACCATTACCACTGGTGATGACCATTCTGAGTTGGATGGCTCTATCACACCTAGCTCTAACATGTGATCTATTTTGTCGTTAATTATTGTTTGTAAATGAGGTGAAACGTTATAGTATCTTTGTTTTATTGGTTGGCTATGACCCGTGTCGATTTTGTGTCTAACTACTTTCGTGTACCGTAAACCAAGACTCATTTCGTTAAAATAATAAGCAACCATATTATTTAGCTCTCGCTGTTTCTCTTCGTCCGCAGTTTCAATGCTACATGTTTCCATATTAGACTTAATTTTATCTCCAAATTGCCAGCTGTTATCGCTGAAATTAGAAATTATGTCCATATCTCGCCAAAAATCGATACCAAGAATTATTTCTACTATATCTATGTCTATGACTATTAAACATCTGATTAACTTTAATTTGCCATCCAAGACTATCGGAATGTTAATTGAGCCCAGAACATTACATGTTTGCCCATTCGCGACCTTAAGCCCTTGGTAATAAATTTCCAGGTTTAATCCGAATCTTTTTAACTTCTCCCAACCCACTTTTCCGATTATGGTTTGCGACGCACCCGAATCGAGCAGACCCAGAAATTCCACGTCGAATATTTTTACTTTGAGGTAAGGGCGAGAATCGTTCCCGACTGAACTAAACAAGCTCTCTATGCGGTCTATTTTATACTGTAGTTGAACAAAATCTATCCAAGCCTGCCAAGAGGCGTCAACAGGTGCCGGATTTGAAAAATTATTTATGATCGACGACCGGTGGAACGTCGACCAACGGTCGAGTTTTTTGGAGCACAATCACAATCATATTTAGTCACTCCGTGTCTTCCACACCGGAAACAGAAGCGGCTAGTTTGGGGTTTGTGACACGTTGTAAAAGTATGACCTATTTCTTGACAGTTCCAGCACTGGATATTGTTTTCTCTTTGTACACATCTACTGTTGATAAACGAGTGAGAAGTGCTAGGACCTTCACGTGAGAAGCTTTGTTCTAACAGACTTGTACTATTACCGGATCTATATTTTGCCATGGTTCTGGTGGTTTCAAGTTGCTTACAAATAAGTTTTAATTCAGAAACGGTTCTATACACACTTAAACTCAAGTTTTCAGTATAATATGGTTCCAGAAGTTTTCGAATTATATTTGTTTTTTCTCCATCAGCTATCTGTCTCTGTAATCTATTGAACATATTTATAATACGGCCAAAGAATGTATCGACTGGTTCAAATTTGATTTGATGACTTTCTCTGATTTCGTCTAAACTGCTTTTTTGAAAGTTGTCTCCCAAAAATTTATGCTTTAATTCCCTAACAAATTCTGTCCAGGAGTTTATTGTAAGATGTACGGATCTGTACCATTTTTTTGCTTCGCCTTCTAGTAAGTCAACTACCGAGGCGAATAATTCTTCTTTAGAGATGCCTTGTTTTGTACGATAGTTCTCAACCTGCTCGAGAAACGCGTCAACACCCAATGAGCCTTTCACTCCAGTAAAACGAATATTCCAGTTGCTCACTGAATCGTTATGAATATGTCTTGTACTTCTATTAGATGAAGGTTTTATTTTAACAGTAACCTCGTTTTGGCTAGAAGCTGTATTACCATCTGAGTTAAGTCTTCTGTCAAGCGTTATCTCTATTTGCATTAAGTGTTGTTTTAAATTTGTTATTCTAGAGAGTAAATCGTCATCTGGCGGAGAGAGTCTATTTAAACGAGCGCGTAAATGCCTTAATTTGCTACGTACTTCGTTACTGTCGCTCAAAGTACCGTTATTTGCTATGTAACTGTCTAATTCATCAATTTTTCTGTTATAAATTTCAATTTCGAAAGCCTCTCGGGCTAAATATTTGGGTACCCGATGCATAGGTGAAGCAATATATTATACTTTCCACACCGCCACCGCCTTATTACGGTAAAAAAACTAAAGCCTGAATATCTAAATCGGAAAACAAAATGAATTGTATTACAAAAGCAATAGTGTACATTATACGTAAGTAATCTTAGTATTTAGATGCTTAAAAATATGATATGATGAAAATTGTGATTTAAAACAATCACTAAATTTATTATTTACTGATTATTTAAAATGAATAGTAATATTTAATTAATCATGACTAAGATGTTGGTTAAAATAACTTTGCAACTATAAGCTTATTTAAAAATGTTTATGATTTAGTAATAAGCAAAGAAATGTCTTCGCTAATGTTTTTACGGTCGAATATTCCTTTAGCCAGAATATTATTTGATAATACAGATGAGGCTACTGCGATATTAATTTACAGAAAGTGTCCATTAAGGTAAAGCGGGCAGCAGGAGGGGGGGAGTTAAACGTAATTATAAACAAATGGAAAATGAACAGTATAAGTATAAAGACGTAGTATTTTCAAGTTTTCTTCAAGGCTGAAATGGAAAGTCTGTCATTGCCTTTACTTACAAGCAAATGCTCCCTTAACTATGTTAAACGGAGAAATTTCGAATCACTAAGGTAATTAGAGGCAGCTTTTTCTCCCTTGTTCGCTTATCGAATGGGTTCACGATTTTCATCGGAAAAACTTTGAACTTTGCACCAGCACTTCGGAAATTCTTAGATCACAATGTTATTGCCAAGATAAAGGTATATCTATTTCCAACAGGGACGAAATCTTTAAAAGAAAATAATCTGTGTTATCACTTCTTCCACAATGTTTAGTATATAATGCATTATAGTACAGGAACTAGAGGTTTTAATTTAGGAACATTGTCATATGAATTTTTCTTTAATATAATTTAATAGTAAATGCATCCCATCCCATCCCTTTTGAGGGGGTGGCACCAGAAAAAAATAACCATTGCATTGGAAGAAAATCAAATTTTCAAAAACAAAGATTCAGTGCAATTTTTGGAAGAAATTGATAGTCTTTAAGTTATAGTGATTTCAAAATTGAGATTTTGGCTCGAGAAAACAGGTATTCCAATGATTTTCATCGATTAACTCGAAAGGTAACACATTTAGCGAAAAAATGCTAAAGATATGAGAAATTTTATAAACTGAATATAAAGGGCATAGCAGGATAAGTATGTAAAATCTGCCCCCAAACAAAATTTTGTTTGTTATGAACTATTTGAAGGGGCTTACCCTAAATATGATTTTCCCAAAATTTCAAGCCTTCATCCGTCATATTGGAGGAGTGTTTTTTTTTATTTTCGTTTTTTTAAATTTTCTCGGATACCGTTGTACGCAAAAATCTAAAAAAAATCACAGTTCTTACCTACATGTTGGACTATTTACCCAATTTTTTTCAGAATTTTTAAATGCGAATTTCGTATGCAAAAAAAAATTGCAAATTTTTGCATACAATTTTTTGGCACTTTAAGAAAGAAGGCCACTCTGAATTCTTCATCGTAAATTACTCATTTTCAAGGTCTATTCTCAAATTATTTTTATATTTTTTAAAAATGTGGAAGATAGTTAAAAAAACGAAAAACTGCATTACCGACCATTCTCTAATACGCGCCTCACTATCATTTGGACGCATGTCTTGTTAACAAATATACAGTACGTTTCATTAATAATTGGACATACGCTAACTGGAGAATCCTTAGTCCAAAATATGAAGATTTAACCTGAAACACTTAGATAAAATGTGCCTCCTTACTGAGATACAGGGTGTCAAAGTTTTTTTTTTTTGCAGTATCTCTTGACCGATCTTCTCCCAATTTGGTAAAGAAACATTTTTTAAGAAACAATAACTTATGTATTACATTACGCTAGCCCGTGGCGCCTCATGAGCTATACCTGATGATGAATATTTTTTCTCTTTTTTTTACGAAACGTAGTGGCACTTTTGACTAGAAAATCTCATGGAGGAGTCATTTCTACGTAAAAGGGTACACTTGATAGAACTTGATAATTCCAACCGTTTTCGAGAAAACTGCCGCATAGATCTCAAAAATTTTTTGAAAACAACCCCAATTTGAAAAGGAAAAATTGTATTTATTGAAAAGTGTGCTTTGGTGACGTCTTAGTTCTGTCAAAATGTCAAACTAATGAAATTATACGTAAGGATATTGCAAAATCTTCAATTGTTTAAAAGTTATTAGCAAAAACCTAACCTCAAAATATGACACTTTTTCAAACGCCATTTTGAAGTTGAAAATAATGCAAATTTGATTTACCATTAATGAAAACATAAAGTTTAAGTCTCAACGAAAAAAATGATGTCCGGGATGATGTGATAACGGGAACTGGGTGAATTTGCACTTTACATTATTTATGTTTTTAATAAACAAATTGAATATCTGTTAAACCAATCAAAATTTTTTGATGAAATTTTAGGGGTAACTTGGGGTAATAAAAGACACATTTTGTCAAAGTTTGAAGCACTAAAGTGTTTTTGTTAAAGAATGAAAAATATTTGCAAATTGCGATAATTTTCGCGTTTTTTTGCAATTATTTAAACAAATCTTCAAGCGTTTTAAACGAAACACTTCTCAAATTAACCGTTTTCCAAAGTTCTAACAGTATCTACAAATTGAAAAACCTATCGTTAAAGATCTTTGAGTTATCTTTAAAAAAGTCGATTTTTTTGAATTTTTCAATAATAAGTCGTTAAATAAACAATGTTCCGGCGGTCAAAAAGTGGACCAAATACAGGGTCATGTTCGTAATCAATAAAACCATCGTTTAATCCACGTGGCATCCTGAAACGAATTACAATATGCATATTTTCTAATTCCACTGAACTAGTAAGCCCCTTCAAATAGTTGATAACAAACAAAATTTTGTCTATGGGCAGATTTTACATGCTTTTCCTGCTATGCTCTTTGTTTTTTTGTCTAATTTTTGTAGAATTAGATAGATAGATAGGATAGATAGTTTTATTTTCCTTTAAGACAATTACATAACAATTGTGTAAGAATAGTCAGAAAACAATTAAATAAAAAACTTGAAACTAATAAAATTTCATCATTTAACACAGATAATCAGTGACATTATAAAAACATTGATATTAAAAATTTTAATTTATTAAATAAATATCAAATACTGTTTTTCGTTAACATTATAGTATGACTCAGGTGTTCAAATTTTCTTTTGCATTTGCAATACTTCATTTAAAAAAAAATGCACTTTAAATATATAAGTAATGGTACTTAGAGCAATGGCAGATTCCCTACGTAAAAATATTACGATTTAATCAAACTTACCTTAGTCCAAAAGTTGATATTAACAGAGTTACAGGGTGTCAAAGGTAAATTTTTGTTTTGGTCTTTTTAAATATTTTTTTAAAAATTGAAATATTTTAACAAAATTTGGTGATTGGGGATTTTTTGAGGCGAGGGATTCAAATCTATTCATACTTTTGCTGTTATTTGTAGAGGGCGCCACCTACGGTAGTTTGTATGTCGTTTATGTCATATATTTTTGGCGATGTTTTTTTAATTTTATTAAAATGAACATTCCTATTTTCCTGTCTTCTTTACGTAAAAATGTTGCCACGAGTAACTGTTTTCGAGATATTTGGTTTTAATGTATTAAATGCAACCAATTTAAATTAAATAAAATATCATATTATTGTTTGATTTACAGAATAATTGATAGTATAAAAAAGTTTAAAATTAAATTCTTTTTTCTGAAATCCATCGGCAATGTCTACATTTTCGGCGCGATTTCAGATCGAAAAATGCACAATTCCAATATTTTAGTCCGTTGCTAAGAAACCATCAGAAAACAGACCGGAAAAGATCCGTTGCCAAGCAACGATCAACAAAACCGTTACTTTCCCGGCCTAGGCCGGGAAAGTAACATTCCCGTACGGTTTTTTATGTATATTTTAGACAGTAAATAAATACACGCAGACAAACCAACTCACATTAAAATTGCATTTATTAGTAAGCAGTTAGATTTTAATGAAGAAATGTTATGCATTAATACAAATTCTTTAAGTTATAATAATATTGATTACGATTTCAGAAAAAATAGTATGTGTACTTCGGTGTGAAAGCACATTCCCGAACTTCGATGCTTGTTGGCCTCGGCTAGCGCCTCGGCCAACAATTTGCATCGTCGTCTATTACTACTATTATTTGAAAGTCATTGTTATTCGTACTTTTTTTGCTGATGCTGGAAGTTTTAAAATTCTGAAAATAGTATATTGTGTATTTAGGTGTGAAAGCAATACATTCCCGGACGACGATGCAAATTGTTGGCCGAGGCGCTAGCCGAGGCCAACAAGCATCGAAGTCCGTGAATGTGCTTTCACACCAAAGTACACATACTATTTTTTCTGAAATCACAATCAATATTATTATAAATTAAAGAATTTGTATTAATACATAAAATTTCTTCATTACAATCTAACTGCTTACTAATAAATGCAATTTTAATTTGAGTTGATTTGTCTGCGTGTATTTATTTACTTCTAAAATATACATAAAAAACCGTACGGGAATGTTACTTTCTCGGCCTAGGCCGGGAAAGTAACATTCCCGTACAGTTTTGTTGATCGTAGCTTGGCAACGGATCTTTTCCGATCTGTTTTCTGATAGTTTCTTAGCAACGGACTAAAATACTGGAATTGTGCATTTTTCGATCTGAAATCGCGCCGAAAATGTAGACATTGCCGATCGATTTCAGAAAAATGAACTTTGAGGAACAGTTTTTATTTAAATACAAGTTTCATTTAAAATATAAATAAATAACAATAATTAATAAAAAAAGAGGTCTGTGTTCGGTAACGAATGTTCGAAGTGACAATGCATGTGACGATGTGTTTATTAAACGACCGCCTTATTTTAAATAATAAGTGTTCGTTTTGAAATGATTCGATTGCATGTCTAATTCTCTACAATAATTCGTCCCAAACAAACTCTTGATACACAAGAGATTTGGTGTTACTCCATACGCAAAAATCCAACGGATTTAAATCGGGACTCAGCGCAGGCCAAGGCATGTTGCTCCCACGACATATCCAGTGACTAGGAAAATTTGTATTTCTGACCGGTATAAAAAAATACAGTGGAGCTCCATCTTGCATAAAAAACATATTTTGTGTTAAATACAGTGGTACACCATCCAAGAACTCACCCACACCAAACGTTTATTTTAAATTCATGTTGAAAGTGGCGTTCGGCTACTTGATTGATTGATTGATTTACCAGCGTGCGGTAGGCATTTCTGCCACTCCCAAAGATTATACAGCTGGGCCTGCTACGTCCACGCTGGGTTGGACTAAGGTCATGCTTGTTGCCAGCAGCGAGTGCCACATGGCGCATGGTAAAGGAATGTGGGATGGGAGATGTAGGTATTTGTGACATGTGTTACCGCATTGTGTCGTGAGGGAGCATTTAAGCTCCCTTTTTTTTGTATTTTTGGTTCTGGACTTCTGCCTCTTCTGGGTCGTCTTGTGATATATGTTGCCGCATTATGTCGCTGCTGTTTGTGCTCCTATTTTTGTTTTTCTGCTTCTATAAATCTTCTTCTTCTTCCGAATCTTCTGATTCCTCCGTTTCTGATTCTGGTACTTCAATTTGTTCATTGTTCTTAGGGAGTATTCATCTATTTTGTGTTCCACTCCGTTGGTCCAACTCTCTTTTGTTAACGGCTCTCAATCCATTATTAGGCTTTTCTTGAAGTTTGTTTTCAGTCCAGATGTGTCCTGCGCAGACGTGTAGGCAGGAATGTGTTGGGGGGGGGGGGGGGCAACCAGGGGGGAACCAAATAAACACATAAAACAGTACAGTGGAACTTAAAACCTCACTTTTCTTTTTGGCATATGCGTAAAAACGAATTTAAACTAATATTTGGTATGTAAAAACACATATGAAATGATTGCCACTATCCCAAAAATTCTTAACCGCGCCGCGCCTGGGGGGAGGGCAACCAGGGGGGAACCAAATAAACACATAACACAGCACAGTGGAACTTAAAATCCTCACTTTTTTTGGCATAATATTTGGTATGCAAAAACAGATATTAAATAATTGTCACTTCTTAAACCACGCCGGGCCTGGGGGGTAGTTGCCCCCTTGCTCCCCTGCTTACGCACCTGGTCCTGCGGTGATTAGGAGATCATCGGCGTATGTGTATGTTTTCTTAGAAAATACCATTTTTCTGAAAGAAGCCTGCACCACGCATACCTCCGTTGAAGTGCTGTGAGAATCTGAGAATTCAATTTTGACGCCGTATATCAACAATGTCTCATTGATTATTTCGGGTTTAATCCAAATTAAATTCGTTGAAAATAAATTATGCCTTGGCATTTTAAACTTAATTTTGTTAGATATTTTTTAACAATACACAAAATGCTAACAAACAACAAGCAGGTTTGACAGATATTAATTTTGAAAGCGTCTCTTATTTTTTTGTTTTACTTTACTTTGAAAAATTGTACATCCCTAAATCATAATTTAAATTGGTTGCATTGAATACTTTAAAACCAAATATCTCGAAAACGGTTACTCGTAGCCCCTTAGAAGGTATACCTTTTTTTTACATAAAAAGACAGGAAAATAGGAATTTTTATTTCTAAAAAATTTTTAAGAAATTTCGCTAAAATTATATGACATATAAACGACACGCAAACTACCGTAGGTGGCGCCCTTTATAAATAACAGCAAAAGTATGAATAGATTTGAATCCCTCGCCTCAAAAAATCCCCAATCACCAAATTTTGTCAAATTTTTCAATTTTTAAAGAAATTATTTAAAAAAAACAAAAATTTAACTTTGACACCATGTATCTCTGTTAATATCAACTTTTGGACTAAGGTAATCTTGGTTAAATCGTAATATTTTTACGTGAGGAATCTGCTATTGCTCTATGTACCATTACTTATAGGACACCCTGCATAGTTTATTTTCGAAAGAGCGTAAAACTTTTGTTTTTCTTGCAAATATCTTAATGAATATTAATTTTAGCGAAAAAATGACGGAGAACAAAAATAATTCTTGCAAGCTAGTGATAAAATTATTTTTGTAAAATTTAACAAAGTTTAAACGTTAAATATCTCAGAATCCTAACGGATTTGCTTGTTTCTTTAGCACTAAAAACAAAGCAGTTATGATCGAAACAATGTGCGTGTTCACATTTTTTTAAATAATAATATCGCCATTTTATTACTGTAATCATTAAATAATTAAAGAAATATTTTTACAATTAATTATTTTTTATTTATTTGTTTCTATCATGATTAGAGAATATTATTTAGGTATTATGCAAATCACAACTTACACACTTTATTATTTATTATGAATATACCTACTTTCTGTATATTGTTGCCCTAATCTGGGCACGTTAATATACTAGTTAGGTAAATACTTTAAAACACTCATTATTGGAGAACCAACCAAAACAACTACTCTTCTAGCTAATACTGACGAAGTATTATGCTTCTTAGCATTTTAAAGTAAAAAATATATTGAATATACTTAAATCATTTATTCAAATTTAGTTATTTACACTTTTTTTAACATAAAATTATCTACTTTCTGTATATTGGTACCTTAATCAGGTCACGCTAATATACTTCGTCAGTATTAGCTAGAAGAGTAGTTGTTTTGATTGGTTTTCCAATAATGAGTGTTTTACATTGTTTTCCTAAGTAGTATATTAGCGTGACCTGATTAAGGTACCAATATACAGAAAGTAGATAATTTTATATTAAAGTGTAAATAACTAAATTTGAATAAATGATTTTAAGTATTTTCAACATATTTTTTGCTTTAAAATGCTAAGAATCCTATCATGTAATTCAATACTTCGTCAGTATTAGCTAGAAGAGTAGTTGTTTTGAATGATTCTCCAATAATAAGTGTTTTAAAGTATTTACCTAACTAGTATATTAGCGTGGCCAGATTAGGGCAACAATATACAAAAAGTAAGTATTTTCATAATAAATAATAAAGTGTGTAAGTTGTGATTTGCATAATACCTAAATAATATTCTCTAATTAAAGAAATATCTTAAACACTTTTTTTCATTAACATTACCTAGATGCTCAAATTACACAGCCACACAAAAAAAAAGTTCTGTGCAACGGATCAAATTATGTGGATATGGTGTATTTTTCGACGTCTATCGAACCAATTTTGTTTTTTAGTCAAAAACATCCCTTAAAATTGTGTAAAATCATAGAAATGATGTAATAACTTAACGAAGTGTGAAAAATGGTAAGTAGATGGTTTGTAGTCGAGAGTAGAGAATATAAATTTGAGCCACACTAAGCTATTCCCCTTTGGGGATCATATGGAAACTAAAAATGATACCTTTCACTATAAGAATAGCCCATAAAAAGTTATTATTACATACGACATTATTTCTAAATTTCGCATGTTTTTTGCCTCTAGGTACTGTACTATTATTAATTATTTTATCCACGACCACTATATTAGGAAGGTATAATACGTATATTTCCCGTGGATTAGAGGCACTTTAATACACTAGTGTATAAGAATTCATAATACCACGCTTCGATTTCATAGAATTTTATTTAGAATTATTATTAATATTAACACTGACATTTATATCAAGAACGATCTTCTTGTCATTTTCATCGGTATTAACAAACTCATATCATAGAAACGATTCAAAGACCTTCTATTTGTTTGCTCAAAATCAAAAGATTCTTAGTCAAAATAAAATCAGATTTTTTCACCTGCCCTCATACGGCTTTCACGCTCCTAATTTGGCCGTGTAGTCCAGTGAATGACTTATTTCCCGTATAATTTTGCCAAACAGCACCGATTCTCATAAAAATTTGGATTTAGGTTTTACTTACCCTCTACTCCAAAGTTGACCCTGTACCTGAGGTTGCTTTTACCCTGGGGGTGGATGCCACCCCTTCTCGGGGGTGAAACATGTTTCATTGAAAATAAGCGGGAATGGATAGATTGACTAATTCTAAGCAACTTTTGTTCTATAAAGTTTTTTCTGAAAGTCACTACTTTTCGACTTATTCGCGAGTGAAAGTGTCAATTTTTCAACCAATAAACCCACGTTTTCAGACGGTTTTTCGCGAATAACTTAAAAAGTAAGTATTTTATCGAAAAAATCATTCTTAGTAAAAATGTAGCTTATAAAAAAACAAAAAGAATGGTGGATTTATGGTGTCTGTAGTCCCAATACAAACGGAGTAATAGCTTGTTGAAGGTTGGTTCTTATTCGTCAAACGCCAAAATTGAAAGTTTCAACGTGAAGTTGCCAAAACACAATGCATTTTTCGGGGAAACTCATGAAACCTTTTTTGAAGTGCTTGAAAAAACCTTTATTTTTATTTTTTATAAAAGTACCTAGCATCAAAACTAAGCGAGTTATGACGAAAATAATGTTGGTCCCTATTTTTTTTCGATGTCAAAAAAATGTGAAAATCACCCTCTAATTACCACCCCAATTGAAAATAATCGTTACCATTTTACAATTTACTTTATTTATGTACTTATAACATGCTCTAGAAGTATTATCGGTTTATAGTGCTTAGTTTTGAAACAATTTGAGCTTTAGGTGAAAAGAGCATTTTTGTAATTTTGCAAAAAATTGCCTTTTCTTCAAAATAACTCAAAAATTATTAATGATACGCAAAATTTTGTAGAGTACAAAATTGAAGGTTTTGCTTTTCTGAAAATTTTCGTTTTATTTTATTTATTTTTTTTTTTTGATAAAACTTGAGTAAGATATGGCCGTTTAAAGTTTGCATATGTTCGTAAATAGTAACTTGTTCAAGCCCTTTCAGCTCAAACCCTTTCAAAAATAAGGGCTGAAATAAAATTAAATTAAATATATATTATAGCTCTTGAAAAAACCTACAAAATGATTTTTTGAAGGACTTGATAGCTTAAAAACTAAGCGAGTTATGGCTAAAAAACCAATCACATATTTTGCAGATATCAAAACACCTATATTGGAGCATTGATGAATACACATTATAGCTATATTTAGGCACAGCATACTTACACCTATTCATAAAAAACAAAAAAATAAAGGTTTTTTCAAGCACTTCAAAAAAGGTTCCATGAGTTTCCCCGAAAAATGCATTGTTTTTTGGCAACTTCACGTTGAAACTTTTAATTTTGGCGTTTGACAAATAAGAACCAACCTTCAACAAGCTATTACTCCGTTTGCATTGGGACTACAGACACCATAAATCCACCATTCTTTTTGTTTTTTTTAAGCTACATTTTTACTAAGAATGATTTTTTTCGATAAAATACTTAGTTTTTGAGTTATTCGCGAAAAACCGTCTGAAAACGTGGGTTTATTGGTTGAAAAATTGACACTTTCACTCGCGAATAAGTCGAAAAGTATTGACTTTCAGAAAAAACTTTACAGAACAAAAGTTGCTTAGAATTAGTCAATTTATCCATTTCCAGACTTATTTTCAATGAAACATTTTTCACCCCCGGTACAGGTTCAACTTTGGAGTAGAGGGTAAGTAGAACCTAAATCCAAATTTTTGTGCAAATCGGTGCTGTTTGGCAAAATTATACAGTATCGCCGTATTTTACCTTCAATGACTGGACTAGTGGTCGTGGAGAAAACGTTGAATTACATTCGGGGGTTAACAGCTTTTCAATCTACTCGAAAAAATGTAACTCTCGGTTGCGCCTCGAGTGCACATTTTTTCTCACATATTAAAGGCTTGTTAATCCCCTTATATAATTAATAACTATTAAATCGTTGAATGGATTGGAACGCTTACCCCTTCTTGTCGTATTATTCTCGTAGAGTAGGAGACGCCGAACGCACTTATTCAAGTTTTTCTATACAAGTACCGATTTTAAACACTTAACAACTTAGAAAGGTTCCACTTGTGGAACGGTATGCTGTAAATTGTGAAACAAATCTGTTTTCACGTCTTCTTTGCCTTTCTTCTCGCCAACTTTGACGTATACAGACCGCAGATATTAGTTTTAATTACACGTTAGTGGATGCCACCCACATTGCCAACGGTAATTTCATTAATAGATCAAAGGAAATAAATTGCCTTTTATTCGCTTAGAAAGTAACATATATGGCATATTTTATATTTTAAATCGATAATTATAAGATACCAGCAAAATGCCCTTACTCTGCTACGAGGATCTGTTAAAATCTTAAATTGACACAAAAGGACACCATATTGGAACCGCCATCTTGGATTTGGCAAGTTTTTGAATTCTTTGGAATCCTAGCTCGTCCTAGCTCAAACAATTCAGCGGAAAGACATAACTACATAGTTATGCTGTACTTCCATAATATACAGGGTACGCACGTAAAACTTCCCAGATTCGTATTTTTTTTAATTTTTAAGCAAACGCAAATATCCAGCACACCAAATTGTAGGTATTTTTATGTTCTTCAAATGCGCATATAGAACAAAATTTAAAACTTAGACTTTTGTAAACAAATTCATTTCTAGAGCTCTAGCACAACCAAATGACAAAGATTAAAAATTGATATTTTAATCAAATTTTCATTATTGATTGAATAAAATTGCACTTGGTTAAAAAGTATCAAAGTAATATTCGTCCAATGAATGGTATGCTTTTTTTATTAGCAGTTCTTTTTATTTCATTAACTTAACCTTTTCTAAACTTTTAATAAAATTGGGTAGATGGTTATAAATTTGGTCGACCACACTTTTCTGCACTAAACTTTTTGTCTTTATATGACGTAATTTTTCTTTATTACGCGTATTGTAATACTGTGTATGTTCATGTTTTAAAAACATCTAATGTGAGTGTAGTGTAGTGTAGTGCTCTTTTAAATAACTGGCACTTTCTAGGATGTAGATGCAGGTGAAGATAAGATAAACGTTGTCCCATTTGTAAAAATATTAAATTTATTAGTGGATAATCAAAGTTATGGTTCTTTTATCAAACCTATGAGAAACAGAAGTAGACCGGTGAGGAACGAAATAATTGTAAATGAAGTTGTCGCTGTCGTTAATGAGAATTCAGACACTTCAATAACAGCAGTCAGTGCTACCAGAAAATTCGACTTCAGTCGGAAAAATTCTCAAAGACGAAGGATTATTGTATTTCAACAATTTTGCCAAAGTGATTATAGATGGCAATCGATTTTATATTTGGAAACAAACAGATTTTCCGTATAGAATTATATGTAGCGACGAATCTTTTTTCACCGAAAGCAGTAGGATAAGTAGACATAATATGTACTGAAGTGATAGGAATCCTTGTTGGACGCGAGAAAGAAATTTTCTAGTAAAATTTCAAGTTAATTTATGGATAGGCATGCTTAGACGCAGACTAATATGACCTCATTCTTTTGAAAATGACTGAAACAGAGAAATTTATCTAGATTTTTTACAAAATGAGTTACCTACGTATCTAGAAGACGTTTCCCTAGAGGAAAGAAGAAATATCGGGTTTTATCGAAATGGTGCTCTTCACATATGCCCGTATTGTTTCGGATTATTTAAACACGGTTTTTGGAAACTAGTGGATAGGTAATTCGAACCTTTGCGATGGCCAGCGAGATCGCCAGATCTAAATCTAATGGATTTCTTTTTATGGAATTACCTTAAGAACTTTTTGTATCAGACTCAACCTTGGATTGGTAGTGGGGATGGATGAAGTAAAAAAAAAATTACTCCAATTTATCCTCCAGCCCTTCGACGAAATAAGATCAAAATATAATCTAGTTCCAGATCTCGTTAAAATACATACATTTATTGAATTTCAAGTCAACGTCTTAAACGGTTCCAGAGTAATCGTGCACACAAAAAAAGTTACAGATAGACATATCGACAGAGAGATAGAATTTTTTTTGCTAAAACTTAATATCTCGACGTTTCATGACATTCTAAGCATATCTGAACAATACAAATTTTCAAAATTTTTTTTCTTGGATGACCATACTTGGAAGTAAAAGAAAAGTATTTTTTATTTTTATGTTTATGTTCTTATTGATTTTGATTTTAAATTTGGTTCACTTTTGTATTAAACTGAGATCTGGAACTAGATTATAGTTGAAGTGTGGGGGTTAAAAGGGGGTAAATCGACAAGGCAAGCAAATAAAAGTACTTAAAATTGAAATTTAGTGTCTATACAGGAAGGCAAAATTTTTAAGAATCATCCAGTCCTATTGTTATCCCCACCCCATTAAAAGTTAAAAAAATAAAATTGTGATTTAGTGTGTGTGCAAGAAGCAAAGGCATCAACATGTTTTTTGGCCACCACCCACTACCCCCTTTAATAATGGGGTAGCAGTGGCAGTGGAAACTTATATAGAAAGAGAATTAGATAGAAAATCTGAATGTGGAAGTAACGATTGCTTAGCCAAACCGCTTTGTTTAAAATTTTGAAATACTGAAATTCGAGAAGTCAACCGCACCCAAAATTTTGTATACCAGATTTCCTCTTTGACGAAGATTACACAGATTCCTCTTTGATAAAAAAATGTTTGAAGAGTGGGGGGGGAGGATTTCCTCCAAATTTCCTTCTGAGTTTGCCCTTCTTTGAAATATATCAAAATAATTTTTTTGAAGTCTGTAGTTGCGAAGAGAAAAATTAACAAAAAGAAGCAAATAAAGGGGTAGGAAAGCGTAAAAATTGAAAATTGTGCCATCAGTTACTATTATTTACAAGGGCTATAGATGTTACCGGGAGATAGGCAACGCTTGGTATGGTAGGGTTTGGATTTTGAGTCATTCTAACCGCTAAACCACCATTTATTACACTTACAGTGAAAATCATATACCAACGGTTCGATATTACACTATTATACCTATTTGGTTTAATCAAATAGGTATATTATACAGGACAAATATTTTTAATGATCAACGTAGAAAAAAAAAAAAAAAATATATATATATATATATATATATATATATATATATATATATATATATATATATATATATATATATATATAAAACAGCATAATAGAATAGTTCTTATTGAAATTAGGCCATATCTCTCATACAGGGTGTTCACGAAAGGCCTGCAAATTCTCATTTTTATGTGAAATAATTTTATTTCAATTTTAGGGTAAAATGTTGCTAATATTTTTTATTAAGCACACAAAATTTTGAAAACGTGTACAAAATTTCTAAACCGCAATATACAGGGTGTCTCCCAAGGTCGAACCAACTTTATGTAGACAATTTTACCCTGTAATGTGGTATATGGTATTTTTAGTAAGACAATTATGAAATGAATAAAGTTGCAGTCGGGCGTTGCCGACTGTGAATATCTACTAAATGCGATAAATTCTGTTGGAATTATTTTTTTCTTTATATATAAAATAGCATGGTAAAATACTTCCTAGTGAAATTGGATCATATCCGCCATCCAGGATGATCGTCAGCAGTGTGATGTAAACCATGTGTGTCATATTTATATAAACAATATTTTCTTATAATTTCCAAAGGTTTTTGATTAAGAACATAAAAAAGATAAAAGTATGCAAACAGCAAATATACAATACGTCATTCAGGTTCAAGCGAACTGTACTCAGGTTAGACGATATGTCAGTTTTGCCTTAAAATGTTATTGAGATATTTTTAATAAGACTATTATGAAAATAATGAAAAAGTTGCAGTCAGGCGTTGCCAACGACGAATGTCTATTAAAAACGATCATTTCTGTTGAACATAAGATCTTTGTTTCAAATTTGATATATAAAGATTTGGCCAATGTAGTTTTATATATGTATCCTGAGATAAACGAGTGCAAGAAAGAAAACAGATAAATTAGGAAAAAAAGACATATATACTTCCACTACAATGCGCACGCGGTTAGAAGCGTTAGGTACCGATGCCCTGCGTTGATACGCAAGGTGATAAACGTATAAGATTTCACGAAGTATGGAGCACGCTGGGAACAGTATGTCCGCCTGGGGCTGGGGTTCGAATCCAGCCTATTCGCCATTCCAATTTTCCAATTTAAATATCATTTTATTTTATTTAACTATTATACATGTCATTTTATATAGCATTCATTTTATTTGTGTACAATATATAAAATAAGCGCATGACAACTAACGCGTAAACCGCGCGATGTCACGCAGCGGAGAGGTGTTATGGCAGAAATGCTTCCAGACATGATGTATAAAAGAATAAATTGCACATTTCTGTAAAACTCATTTGCGTTTTAATTATTAATGTTGACTTTAAATAATGAGACGATTCAAACTTTTGTCACCTTGTTATATAAGCTGCTATATATAGGGAATATAATAAAAAACCCTATTTAAAAAAGTCATTAGATAAAAGCGTGTTATTGCATAGATGTATTCGCCACTCGATACGCCTTAACTGACTGGGCTACCGTGCTGTGCGTAAAATATATACATAATGTAGGAAATATTATTTCACAAGTTTATTCATTCTCAAAGCATAAAAATTACGAATAAAAAATAAATTAAATAAATAAATTTCAATATTTCAAACAAAACGGTTTGGCATTGCCTCTTACTCTGGCTTAATTACCTAAAACGAGTTTTAGTTATTAACTTTTTCCTCAATATATAAAAAACCATTGTCTAAGAAATCGCTACTTCCACATCCAGATTTTCTGTCTAAGTTTCTTCTTATACAAGTCCCCACTACCACCCCCACCTCCACCCCAATATTAGTGGTAGTGGTAGTAGGTGGTGTCCAAAGCACATTTTGATACATTTGTGGAGGAAGCAATAGGGCTGGATGATTCTAAAAAATTTTGCCTTCCTGTACAGACACTAAATTCCAATTTCATGGACGTTTACTTGCTTGCCTTCAACGGAATAATATCAAAATATAATCTAGTTCCAGATCTAAGTTTAATACAAAAGTGTACCAAATTTCAAGTTAAAATCATCAAAAACAAACATAAAAACAAAAAATTACTTTTTTCTTTACTTTTACTTCCACATCCAGTGAACATTTTTATTGTTCAAATAGGCTTAGAATGTCATGAGACTTCGAGATTTTAAGTTTGAGCAAATACAAATTCTATCTCTCTGTCGATCTATTTGTCTGTAACTCCGAAGTTACCGTGGTTACACGAAACGCGATGGACGGACAGACGCAAACTGGGGAATTTTTCCAAAACTCATAATAGGTATTCAAAACATGCACTAAAATTATTTGAAAAAATGGTTCAGTACTCTTTATCTCTTTAGCTTTATCTGAAAATGATATCTTACTCTTAATTAAAGAGATGAGGGGCATTGGACCATTCTTTTCAGATTTTCAAGATATTTTTCAACTTTTCTGTCAACTATATTGAATCTACCATCTTGTTTTGGCAAATTCTAACATCTAATTGGTAATCAGCGAATCCAAAAACTTAATATTAATTTTTGTTTCGGCGCAAGTTTACTTTTTTTTTAGTAACACTTAAAAATAATTAAATCCGAATATGTAGCATTGGTAATAGTCCAGTGTTTGACGGTTTTTCGCTAAGAATTCTGTCGTACAAAACCGATTGACGTGAAATTTGGACAGTAATTAGGGAATGGCTCAGGGAACAAAAGATATATAGTGCCGATGTGTGATTTTACCCCGAGGGCGGATGCCACCCCTTCTCGGGGGTGGAAATTATTACATTCAAAATAACCGGAAATCGATAGGGGAATAAATTCTAAGCAAAAAATGTTCTATAAAGTTTTTTTGATTAGTCCACACACTTTTTGAGTTATTCGTGATTGAAGATGTTGATTTTTCATCTAAAAAATACTTGTTTTAGAATGATTTCTCACGAATAACTCGAAAACCTTACGTTTTATCAAAAAAATTATCATAAGCAGAAGTGAAGCTTATAAAATAATAAATCGATTGGCTTTTATTTTTATTTCTGTAGATGCAATACGAACCGAGTTATGGCACGTTGAAGGTGAATTCGAACCTTTCAACGTTAAATAACGGAAAAACGGGAAACTTTTGGAAGAAAACATAAAAAATATTTTTAAAAGTACTTGAAAAGACCTTTAAAATGAGCGTTAGTAAAAGCTGTTGTCATCAAAACTAACGGAGTTATGATGAAAATAAAATGATTGTCTCGTTTTTTCGGAGAAAAAATCAGCAATGAGACCAATGGCTTCACCGCAAGAATTGAAATTGAACGTAATCCATTTACAATTTACTTTATTTAACTACTAACAATATGTTCTAGAAGTTTGACCGGTTTGGGATGCCTAGATTTGAAAGAGAGTTTGATTGAAATTTGAAATGATTTTTGAAATTTCTTAAAAAAATTTCATTTTTTCACAATAATTCAAAAACTATAGAAAGTATGTAAAAAATGCTAGAGTACAAAAATTTAGGTTTTTTTTTACTGAAAATTTTGCTTCATTTTCATTTCTCTAGGATAAAAATTAATTGAGATGTCGCCGTTATAAGTTTGCATTTGAATGCGAGGACCACCTTCAAACTCAAAAATATCAAAAACGAAGAGTTCAAGGAAGTTCAACTTTACACGCCTTATAGCTTTGAAAATTCCCTGCAAAATGATTTTTGGAGCGATTGGATTCTTTAAAAATTAAGGAAGTTATCGTTGAAAAACCAATCGCATTTCTTCGGTGAAATTTTCGGAGCATGTAAATTGTTTTATTCTCGACAATTTTAAAGCATTTATAAATATATGTATATATATATATATATATATATATATATATAGACATATGAAGACTCAATACGAAGCCCAAAACAGCATATTCTGCCGCTTACTCGAAGCCCACAACATACATACGAAGCCCGCCTTCGGGCTTCGTAAAAATAAGCGTGTATAAAACCTAGACTATGTTATTTTCAACAAATCCCGCCAATTGGCAAAATTTCGCCCGGGCATCAAATTGCACCTCCTTTCTCTCAAAACATACGCGATTTAGTTGAACGAATTGATGTTCAGATGGCGCTACAGTTGTCGGTGTATAAGCGATATATACAGTGAATATATTTGACGCATTTTGCAATGCCCTATTTTATTCGATGCATTATACGAATCCCTAAATCTTGGCAACACTGTCCATCTGCTTGGTAAATATTATGCAGCCAACTAATGTGTTTGTATCTGTAATATTTTTGCTGTGGCAATGATAATTTGTGGCAATGATAATTAAATATTTTATGTTAATTGTGTTTATCTAATGGCTGGCTTAGAACTGGACTCGTAACTAAATAATATTTATATCTGCTATAAGATGACAAAAAAATTGTTGTTATTTAACAAAAAGTAATAATAATAATAATAATTATATTTATTTACCAAAAGAGCAGTATATAAAATACACACACAAAAAATATTTTACTTTTTTACTTCACTAAGATTATATCTTTCTTTTCCGTGAGTTCAGCAGCAAAAATCGTAATTATAAATATAATTAATTTGTGATTTTAAGTACACTTATACAGGGTATTAACTAAAATGTTGTAGATATTTCTAAGTAGATTCCTTGACAAAAATTAAGGAAAGTTTCTAGTATTAATCTTTCCAAAATTAGCCCTCCCTGGAAAGCCCCTTTTAAAGGGGAGACTCCAAATCTCCTCTACTTTATATTTGTTAAATATTTCCCATCTTCTTTGTTATTTCCGTTCATTTAGTTTACATTACCTTTAATCTGAATAATTTTGAGAGAAGCGTATTAAATACATATGGAAGAAAACGGTTTACTTTTATGCATGTCAGGATATTTTTTTTTTAAGCAAGAAGCAAAAAGTTTTAAAATTTTCTGATGAAGTTATAAGCTAAGTTTCAACCGTTAAGAACTGTTGAAAAGTCATAAAGGGTGGTTTATTTGATACATTTAAGGGATGCCACGGAGGATGAAAAGACTTTTGCATAAATATCATATTGAGTAAAAACTATTGATAAAAGCTTGCACTATAATGAGTCTGAAAAAAATAATTTCAAACATTATTTTAATGCACGCTTTAGAGAAGGGCGTAATTATCCAGGAAAAGCTAATTCAGCTAAAAGTTCATATGAAAGATCCGACTTTATTTTTGTCAAGTAATCTAGTACTTACCTAATATATGGTAGATACATACTATTCCGTAGTGTGAAAATAATAGTATATTAAGTATCATCAGAACGGTAACGGACGTTTACCGGAGACCGGTATAACCCTCAAGGTTCGCGATGCTGTACTGTTTTTTGCACAATCGTATTATATTGCACTTCAATTAAAATAGTTTAATTTCTACTAAATGAACGAAAAGGCGCGTTTATATTTCGCGGCAAGTACAACTTGTCAAATATGATATTTGTATTTTGACATTTCGTTTATTTACTAGAAATTAAATTATTTTAATTGAAGTATAATTAAAAACGATCGTGCAGAAAATAATGTTATTTTTCTTTTAAATACATAGAAATGACCTAATTTTTTGTACTTATTTTTGTGAAATAACGGTAATATATATTATATTAATTTTACTTACAAGTAAGCAAATTACTTACCGATTTAGCAATCAGTAAATATAACCTGACGTCGTGGGAACATATATTGTAAATAAACAAATAAGCTCGATCGTACAAAAAATAGAATTTTTTAAAATCGGAAAAAACCTCAAAATTGTCATTGAAGTGTTAAAGACAGTCACTAAAGTAATCCGACATTGTACGATTTCTTGTAGTAGTTGGAGGAGGTGACAGGTAAACGTCAACATAAATTGTCCATTGCTTGTGACATAATTACATTACAAAAAATTATTGAGATTTGACATTTAAATAATTATGACATTTCTTAATGTCATTTAAAATTATTTAATAAATAGAGTTGATTAACCTCAATTTCACAATTTCTGGGTTTCAAGAAAAACTTAGTTATGCACCTTGGCACTAAAGTTTCTTTTTATCATTTATGTGGTTTATTTAACTAAATTCTACATCGTGATAAAAAGTTTAACTTTCGTGCCTTGTTACATAAACAATTATTATCGCGTGTTTCCAAATAATTAATAAATTGTACCTACCTATTTTAGTTATTACTTTTTCCGTTCATCGTGTATTTGTAGCTTTGATAAATATATAAAAAATCGTTCATTAATAACCCCTATTAATGAATGATTTTCTATTAATATACGATTTTAGTTCAGGTAACTAAGGACATAATTGAAAACAATTAATATGACAATTAATGTCAACACTCAATTGTCAAACGTATAAAACGTGTATGAAGCTTTTATAATTTATTAGTTATGTACATCGAAGACATATCATTAACTCCCCCAGAAGTGCTAGAAAGTGCAAATGTAGCATCTCTAAATTTACTTCCAGATAAAAACAAAAAACTTTACGAGAAAACTTACGCGGATTTAATTTCATGGTGCAAAAAGAGAAGCAGGTATAGCGCAAGTCGGAATCGGTGCTATTGGCATATTTCTTCGATGTTACAAAAATAGGCCTAATGAATTTGTAATTGTATTCTTGATATTTTTTAAGTTCCATGTGTATTATCATAATTAAATAAATGAAGTAACACTTAGAATTCAATTTTGTGTCATAAAATAAAATTAGATTTTTTCCTATGTAATAATATACAATCAACGCGCAACGGAAATTTTTTATAACTTACTCATGTGTTAATCGGCGATTAATAATCTTGACAAATAATGCGCTCGCTAGCGCTCGCACGTTAAAATGTCTCAATTTATTAATCGCTCTCATTAACATACTTGTTTGTTAAATAACTATTATCTTATAGGTGTGTATTGTCTCTAGATATACGGTGGAGTGAGGTGAGAACAAATAGCAAAATAAAACATGTACTTATTTATTTTTAAATTTTTAATTAATTTTATTTGAAAAGAAATTCTATTTGAAAGGAAATTGACAATATTTATTTTATATTTATTGCGGAAAGGAAAAGTGGTAGAAAACTTCATATTTATTATAGAAAGCCATTAAAAAAGTTTTCAGGGAAATTCATTCAAATCCAATCGATTTTCTAATAACTTACTTTTTTCGTCTAAGAGCACCCCACTATTAGTGGAGTGAAAATAAATTTTGAATGAAACTGTTTGGCTGCAGGAATTTTATTGTTTTAGTTTGTTTTATGTATAATAACAAGAGCTATGAGCAGGATTAAATCGGTCCATTGCTTCTTGTAATATTTTAACAATGTACCTATTTTTAAACACTGAAATTTGCTATTATTTTCATTAGTATCTCCGGTCCTAGTAATCGTATCGTAAAAATAAAAATAGCGAATTATTCGCAATAAAATCTTGAATAAAACTAGGCCTATGCAAAAACTAGATGATATATATATAGTTTGTTAATTATAGTCCAATCAATGAATGCCCAAAAGGGGATTGTAGAGAACATTTAGGAGGGGAGAATTTTCCTCTTCAGGGATGTGTTGGGGGTAGTTAGAAGGCAGAAATACTAAAAGTCCCTGCCCCTAGCCCAGCCGCTTCAGGGGTGGAGGGGGGTGTAAAGGTTCCTTTTTTCGATTCTTCGCTTATAACTCGGAAACGATGCGTCGTATGGGAAAAGGTAATCTATGCAAAATTAAACGTAATTAAATTTTCCACAAGAATGTTTATAATCATTTTCTTCCTATGTGTTATAGTTTACGAGATATTCGCCAGCGAAAATCTATAATCTATAATTAATAAAAAAAAAATCAATTTTATCATTTACCATACTGGACGTATTTACTAACGTAATATTTTGTTGAAATCTATAAATTTCCTTAAATATACAGTGTGACTCACTTACAATGAAAATACCCTTATAACTTTTTCATTTGAATCAAATTTTACTCAAGTATAGAACAAATTAGGATATACTTATGACCAGAAAATCATTCACCTGCTATAAAGGGAAAGCCACCTGCGGTACCAAAATATGCTGAAAAAAATAAAACATTTTGAATGTTAGAAATTCTAAAAAATGCATCCGATCGGCGCCACAATTGTACATACACCAAAATTTGATTTGGTTATTGATGGGGGATATCTCATACATAAGCACATCTGGCAAAGGAGGTCCTCAGTTTCCACAATTTGTGACTACGTAAAATTCGTCGTTCGTAAGATTAAAAATCAATATGATTTTTAATATTTGTCCTCATATTTTGGTACCGCAGATGGCTTTGCCTTTATAGCAGGTGAATGATTTTCTAGTCATAAGTAGATCCTAATTTGTTCTATACATGAGTAAAATTTGATTCAAATCGGAAACAAAATGAAAAAGTTATAAGGGTATCTTTATTTTAAGTGAGTCACACTGTATATTTAAGGAAATGTCTAGATTTCGATAAAATATTACGTTAGTAAATGTGTGTTGTAAAATAAAGATTGTGTTGTGACTGTGATTTATTAGCAGACCACGGTAAACCGCTTTGATAGAAATATTAAAGGTACACAATTGATTTTTTTTTATTAATTATCGATTTTCGCTGGCAAATATCTCGTAAAATATAGTACATAGGAAGAAAATCAATATAAACATTCTTGTGGGAAATTTAATTAAGTTTAATTTTGCATAGATTACCTTTTTCCCTACGACGCACGCATCGTTTCCGAATTATAAGCGAAGAATCGAAAAAAGGAACCTTTCCACCCCCCCTCTCCCCTGAAGCGGCGGAGCTAGGAGCGGGGACTTTTAGTATGTTTACCTCCTGACTACCCCCAACACATTCCTGAAGAGAAAACTTCTCCCCTTCAAAATGTTCTCTACAACTCTCATTGATTGGACTATTAGTAAAAAAAATAAAAACCACCAAAAATTGCCTTTTTTTGATAATAATTTAATAAATATAACATAACAATGCATCAATTTTAACGAAAGTCCGTGGAACTAAGCCTTTTATTGAACTAAACCTGTGCTAAATTTTAGCGCAGAATATTTTTGAACAAAACTCAAACATCTAAAAACCAATAATAATTTCGAAATTTTTATCGCTTATTGTTTAAGTGCAGTGACTCGTGTGGGGTAAATTTTTGTTCAGAATGTAGGTTTTCACATGTACTTTCCAACAGTGTTAAGAAAAAAGAATCCTTACCTAAACCGTTTTTTCCTGAAAATTATTTATTATTTTCAAGTTACAGTTGCAAACAAATTCAAATAACTCGAGATTTTTATGAAACCAAAAGCGGGAAACGAATTATAAAAATAGCTGAAATATCTAACATTCAAAAAAAAAATTAATGATCTTGCATTTGGGGCCGAAAAACGTCATTTTTTGTGTTATACACTTATAAATAAACAAATCGATATTTTTTCTAGAAATTTGGACTGATTGTTTTTCGATGCTTATGTTTTTGTCTTTGCCGTTTGAAAATGGGTCAAAACTACAATTTTTAGAATTACATCGAATAAAGCGGCTTTGAGATTATAACACACATAGTCATTTTTTTTTTACTTTCTTATTCATTTTTGTCGCGGAAGGGAAAACAAACTTAACCTGAACAGTAAGTAATTCTTATGTCTATGTACACAGTTTTGTAACTTTTAATTTTACTGATACTATAAAAAAATCGCAGTTAGGATTTGAACCAGAGACGTTGCATTATGGAAAAAAAGTGCTGGTGACGACCAGCACTTCTTTTCACAAATCGCCAAATAGCTCTAAAGGTTATATTGTGGTTTTACAGATCATACTTCAGTAATAAGATAGTTCAGTGTGTAAGACGTTACACACTGAACTGTCTTATTACTGAAGTATGATCTGTAAAACCACAATATAACCTTTAGAGCTATTTGGCGATTTTCGGATCTCTAACATAATCGCTAAAAGTCCGACTATCGGGCCTCTATCTTTTTTAACAATTGTGCTTCTGGATTGTTCTCAACTAGGTGAGACTAATATTATTGAAAAATAACCAGTCCAAATTTTAAGAACATAATATCAATTTGCTTATTTATAAGCAACTGAGATGCAAACACTGACGTATCTCGGCCCCAAATGCAAGTAGATCATTATTTTTTTAAGAAATGTTTCATCTATTTTCATAATTCGTTACCTGTTCTTGGTTTGATAAAAAATCCACAGTTATCTGAATATGTTTATAACTATAATTTTGAAAATTATAAACAGATTTTAAAAAATGGTCTAAATGAAGATAATGCCGTTGTAAAATACATGTAGAAAACCTACATTTTGAAAAAAAATTCTACGAATCGATGCACTTAAACAATAAGCGATTAAAATTTCGAAATTTTTTTTTATTTTTAGCCGTTTGAATAAATGTTTTATGCTAAAATTTGGCACAAAGGTTTAGTTCAATAAAGTGCATAGTCCCTCCAACTTTCGTTAAAATGGATGCATTATTACGTTATATTTCTTAAATTGTCAAAAAGAGCAAATTTTGGTGGTTTCTATTTTCTTACAAATTAACAAATTGCCAGAAAGTTTTTTCATAGCCACTCGCTATTTTTATTTTTGCGATACGATTATTAGCATCGAAGATAATAAGGAAAAGAGCAGAAAATTTCAGCGTTGAAAAATAAATTGTTAAAATTGTTTACGCTGAACCGATTTAATTAAAAACTTCTCGGTGGCACTTATTATATCTATAACAAATTAAAATAATAAAATTGCTGCAGTCAGAGAATTCCTTATTCATCTATTTTGTTACTTAATTTGACTTCACTATATATGATTTAAAATGTTAACATATTTAAAAACTAAATTAAATAACTAAAAAATCAGAACATGAAAAATTTATAACACTGCACATTACAGCAAATTGAGAAAGTAAGAGTCTCATATTTAAAAGAACTAACTGTAAAAGGCCATTGTAGTGTCTGGCTCTGGCCTGGCCGACCAGATGTGGTCGACACTTTCTATCAATATCCCGCCAAATTTGTTTTAGATACCTACCTGATAGATGCGGCTGCCCCAAGTAGAAACACTGCATAAGATATTGACATAAATGGCTTTTACAGTGTTTTTACTTGGAACAGCCGAATGGTCAGTGCCACTTGTTTAAGAAATGTTAAAATCCACTATTAAAGCATTTAGAAATATTGTCATATAGATTAAATTTCGTTTTTTACTTCCCTTGCTAACCGAACGGAAGTAGGGTATTGTAATCGTAAAAATTACTCTCTGAGATTTATTCGGATTTTCGCGTTTCAGACTATGCAGAATACGGAAATTAAAGCCATTTAATTCCATCAGTCTGTCTGTCTGTCGGTCTGGTGTCTGTCTGTTGGCGCTATATATACAGCTATATGTATATGTTATGTGTACACATAACAATTATTGTAGTTTATAAGATATATATTGTGGGGAAAATATTACAAAACCATTTGACGCAGAAGAAAAATATTTGGTCGTTAGTTGACGCTACTGTCAACGAAGAATAGTGGACACCTGAAAAAATAATGAGGAAAATAATGTGACGAAAGACAGTTATATTTTGCGTGTAGTTAACACAACTGTCAAGGTCACTCTAAGAAAATAATGAAAAAATGGATTGCGGACAATAATGTTTCGCATATAGTTAACACAACTGTCAAAGAAGAAAAATATGAAAAAAATATACACCCAAAAATAATAATAAAAAATGAGACGGAGGACGACATTATTTCACATGCAGATATCACAATTGCCAAGTAAGAAAAATATGAAAATATACAAAAAAATAATGAAAGAAGATGTAGCGGAGATTTCGCATGTCAAAGAAGAAAAATATGAAAAATTTACAGAGTGGCCACTTTAAAAAGTAAGATACGACACAGGAAAATGATATTTGAAATGTAGTTGTCAGTCGCTATTACCAGGAAAAAAATCTGATATAGTTTTTATAAGAAAAAATATGCACGGTCGTCATCCAACAGAAAAATAATTCATAAATAAAGGATGTCAATCAAAGGGGGAAGAAAATACTTTAAATTTTAGTCCGTTCCAATATGGTAAAAAATTGACCGAGCAGTAATTTTTTTTTAAGGTATAGTGTTTTTTTCCTGCTCACCAAAAGTAAAATTTCGGCGCTCGTTTTTCGCGATTAACTCAAAAAAAACCGCTGCCCAAGGAGTCACTACTTCCACATCCAGATTTTCTAACCAAGTCTCACAACGAAAAAATTTTGTATGTGGGAATAATTGTTTATGGAACTTTGATAATATAATATTTGAAATCGTCTACCCCAAAAACCCATAAAACGAAATCCCATCGGTAGTGGGATGGCGGTGATGATAGGGGAATAGTAATAGGAGTGGATGAAGTAAAAAAATATTTTGAGATTCTTGGTTCTTGTACACACACTAAATTACAATTTTTTTTATCCCCTTTAATAATGCGGGTGGCTAATGCCAAAAAGTTTTTTGAGACCTTAGCTTCTCTTACATATACCAAATACCAATTTTATGGACTCTTACCTGTTTGAATTACCTATTTATCCCCCATTTACCCCAATTTACCACCCATCTCTTCGACGGATGAGGATAAAATATAATTTATTTCCAGATCTCGTTAAAGTACATACATGTACCAAATTTTAAGTCAATATCTTAAACGGTTCCAGAGTAATCGTGCGCACAATAAAAAGTTACAGACGGACCGGACCGACAGACAGAAATGTTTTTTCGCTCAAACTTAAAATCTCGATGTTTCATGACATTCTAAGCTTATTTGAACAATAAAAATTTTCAAAATTTTTTTTGTCGTTTTATGTGGAAGTAATTAAGGCTTGAGGAGAAAAACGTTGACCACAATGTTGAAAGATATTTTAATTCTCTACAATTTCTACAAGTTATGTCTTTTCTTTGTTCAAAAATTCGTTTATATGAAAATCGAATTTTGCGAAAATGTTTTCCTTTAAATTGCGTTCTAATAAAAAAGTTCATTTAAAGTTTTTTTTTAGTTTTTTAAATGGTTAATTAAATGGTATAGATGCCTACATTATTTTCCTTAAAAATAATTTATAACCTAAAAATCCAACCTTATTGTAAAAAAACATTTTATCCGTTTATAAGGAAACAAAATATTAGAAATTTTTGTTGAAAAATAAAGTTTATTCAATTATCTTTCAAATGGGACCAACCGATTTCATTTACCCTAATTACAGCGTCTTCTGTCAACACCACCTATAGACAAGGCCGACGCACAAAATCGATGAGTCATCAACACAAGACTGCAGTTTTGGTTGCTTCATAAAAATTTAAACAATTTATGTAGCAATATTAAATTTCTGCTATTTTTCCTATTATGTTCTTAGTCTTCATATCGCAAATAATAAAAAAAACTAATTTTGAATAAAAATAGACATAAAAAAACTTTCAGATAATTTGTTACCTTGCAAAAAAAAAGCATTATTAAAAATTGCCCTCTTTGTATAATTCGGTGAAATTATGCCATTTATTGCTTTATTTTTCAAGTTATGTTTAAAGACCTATCACTGTTTTTTTGATAAAATAGTAAAGTTAAAAACATCGTTCGTCTATTCAAATAATAAAGAAAATAAAAAAACCGCTGCCCAAGGAATCACTACTTCCACATCCAGATTTTCTATCCAAGTCACTCACAACGAAAAAATTTTGTATGTGGAAATAATTATTTATGGAACTTTAATAATATAATATTTGCCCAAAAACCCATAAAACAATACCCCTCATCGGTAGTGGGGCGGGGGTGGCGATAGGGGGTGGTAGTGGGGGGTGGATGAAGTAAAAAAATATTTTGAGGTTTCTGGTTCTTGTACACACACTAAATCACAATTTTTTTTCATCCCCTTTAATAATGGGGTGGGGGTGGTAATGGGGGTGGCTAATGTCAAAATTTTTTTTGAGACCTTAGTTCTCTTATATATATAGCCCGTCGGGCAGAGCGCGAAAAGCCTTCTCTTTCTTGACCCACCCAATACTGAAGTATAACCAGATGGGACCTTCACTACTTATTCACGCATGTTATTTTACATAGGGAATCAAAATTGACGACACTCTCCATTGGTCGAGACCGAAGATATAAGAAAAAAAACTAAAAAAAAAGAAATTTAGAAATTTAATTTTCAATCAAATATAACTTTAAAACTAAAGCACATAAAAATAAAATTGTTGTTTGGTTTTGACAAGTAAACCTTGCTTTTTAATTTGAAGTATAATTTATTGCAATAATAAAAAAATGAACATAAAAAAACTGGAAAAATTCAAAAGGATACACAAATCAGCAGCATTTTTCTAATTCTTAACTCGTCATAACTCGCTTATGTAATGAGCTATTCAATTTTTTCTTTCACCAAAAACTGCCAAATTTAATAGGCTTCATTTTGTCTCGATTAATGCTAGATCTAATTTTTTAACTAAAAGCGCTACAGCCCTTTAAACACAACGAAGCACACCACGGCGACGAAGACGGGAGGCTTCCTCTCTCGCTCCCGCTACTCTCGGCCCATTAAGAAACGTATCGGCTGCTCTCCTCATTATTGTATCTGAATAAGTATTAATAAGTGTATAATTCACATTTAGGCTATTACAGTTTATGTATAGGGTAGATTCATTTTTATCAGTGGAGAAAAACTACATGTTTGTTTTGCGAAACTGCTGAAAACAGCGAAAAAATCTAATAATAAAAAACCAACTGTTACTGGCATCAAGTCTATTATAAATTGTGCAAATGAAAGAAAATATGCTATTTCATTAAAAACATTTTTTTATTTATTTTTATTAGCACACTCTTCGATACCGATTTCATTATTCTTGTAGGACATCTTTTTGTAATAATAATAATATTAGCAGAGGCAATATGTATTGTCTGTGATATTTGTAACGCGATAAAAAATGCAAGTGAGCCTTCATGTAGTTATTTATAATAAAGAACAAAAAAATTAGTTTAAAATAAAATGTCATTGTCTGATTTGTGGAAAATCTAGAAAAATTAAGAACAAATTAAGAACATTTTTAAGTAGCAATTTGTACAGGAACGGGTGCGGAAACTAGAAAGCTGCAGTGTCGCATTATGATACAGAAATACAAGGCAGGTTACACATTTATTCAGATTTATTTGGGCTGATGGAAATTATTATAAAATTTGTTATGCAAAATATATTAGCAAAAAAAATTAAATGTATACAAACTAAACAACTGAAAGAAAAAATGAATTTAAAGTAGTGTTAAACATCTTATTTAGGGAGGTTTATCTTGCTGTTTTGCAAAAAAATAATTCTTAACTTTAACGTTTCTAAAAACACGCCTTAATGATATATTTGAAGAAATGACGGAAGAAGAATTAGATTATTATAGCAGCGGAAATATAAGAAAGAGATTAGAAAAACATCTAAGCAAACAAAGTGTTTTGAGAACACAAAGAAAATACAACAACAGTTCATTCAAGTGATAATAAAGCTAAATGGATTTTTGTTGTCAGTCACAGCTGAATCAGGCGAAGAAAACTAGGTTCATGAGAATGAATTGACAATTCTTGATAAAACTGCCTATCTTAAGTGAAGCTGCAGCTGGATATTTTAAACCTATAACAAGTAAAATTGAAAATTTTTAAAAACCACCGATCAATGTGCAATGTATCTAATCGTACCAGTTTCATATGACCAAATCAAAATGAGGCCTAAATCATGTTCGGCTACCATAATGTCTGCACATTTTCAATTTTACTGCAATCGGACAATTTCTAGAGAAGTTCAACATGGCGAATTCAAGATGGCGACCAAACATCAAAATCTAATATGACCTATAACCATCTTGACAAAATTCTCTTTCAAATAAAAAAAACTACATCAAAATCGGATCACCCGTTGAAGAGATATGAAGCCACAGACAGACAGACAGACAAACAAACATACAAACATATGCGTCAAACTTATGAGGTCGGGGTTAAAAAAAACGCGACTACTAATCGACTACTAATCTCAATGACAATGAACTGTAAATAAGAAGTTTCAGATTTGTTATAAACATTTATGTCGTGGATACTAAATATATCAGGACAGACAAATTTGATTTAAACGTTATTCCGATAGTAATGCAATTTATATTAATAATTGATATGAAAAAAAAAAAAAAACAATCAGCTTAGGCCATTTTTTTAATCCTATACATATTACTATATGTGTATTGTGACGACAGAAGAAAAAAAACTTTATTCTTTTGGCTATGGTTATTCCTACGTTATTCCTACGATGAAATACGGACATTTTTAACGTCTTTAGCTAGTCACGTATTAGTAAAAACTAGTGACGACATTTTTATACCACCTGGACTTCCTCCAGTAAGTTCTGAAGAAAACAATTACATTCATAGCATCGATAATTTTGATCAAAACGAAGACGTGCTAAATGGAAAAAATCCCACTTGGAATAGTATTATTTTAAAAAGAGAACAGCCTATTTACACAAGCATATTTAGATCCAATTTTAACCGATTTTAACCCTTCCAGTTTACATGAAAATAAAAATATAGTTATGTATAAAAATCCAACTAATCGTTCAGAGCCTCTACGAGTTAGTGAGAGCATGGCAAATAATTGTTTTGATTATATGGTTACCTCTGACACTTAATGGAAAATATTAAAATATACGAGGCAAAGTAAAAACTTTACTAGCTGGCATAAGTTTAACAATGACGTATCTGAAAATCAGTTAATCTCTGTCTGATACCTATTACTTTCCATTTATTAACGCACCTCCCGCGTTGTACGACACCATATATAATGGATTATTACAACTAATCATACTATTCAATTTGATTTGTTAATTGTATTATCTTACAATAAAGGAAAATGATTCTAAAGCTTTTGTTACGGCCACTGATGGAAGCATTGCGCGATTTATGGCGAACGCAGGATGTACCGGGAACGAGAGGGGAAGCCTCACGACTCCGCCGCCGTAGTACGCTTCGTTGCGTTTAAAAGGCTGTACCGCTTATATTTACAGAGCTAGACCCAGCATTAATTGAGACAAAATGAAGTCTATGAAATTTGGCAGTTTTTGGTGAAAAAAACATTCGAATAGCTCAATACATAAGCGTGTTACAACGAGTTAGAGCTTTTAAAAAAATTGACAATTTGTGTACCATCTAGCTTAACGTCAATTTTCTAATGTTAAAGTTATTATTTTTGTAATAAATTATACATCAAATTAAAGAGAATCGTTTGTACTATAAAACTAAAAAAAACATATAATTTTATCTTTTTTCGTTTGAAAGTTATTCGTAGTTGAATTTGAATTTTGTTATTTTCATTTTTTTTCGTGTTTTTCTTGTAACTTCAGTCTCGACCAATGGAGAGTGTCGTCAAACGTGATTTCCTATGTAAAAAAACCTGCTGAATAAAATTAAATAGGTTTTATTTGGTTATACCTCGGTATTGGGTTAGTGAACGCTAGAGCCAGCCATCCGACGTACTAATACTAAATACCAATTTTACGGACTCTTACCTGCTTGACTTACCTATTTACCCCAAATTTACCCCAATTTACCCCCCAACCCTTCGACGGGACAAGATGAAAATATAATCTAGTTCTAGATCTCGTTAAAGTACATATGTGTACCAAATTTCAAGTCAATATCTCAAACGATTCCTGAGTAAACGTGCGCACAAAAAAAAGTTACAGACAGACCGATAGACAGACAGAAATTTTTTTTCGCTCAAACTTAAAATTTCGACGTTTCATGACACTCTAAGCCTATTTGAATAATAAAAATTTTTAAAAAATTTTTTGTCGTTACTATACTTCCACTGGATGTGGAAGTAATTGAAGATAATTGTATCATCTACAAACAATTTTTTCGTCATAATAATAGAACTATTAATTTTTTAGAAAGTACTGTCTTCAAAGAGGTGTAGCTTTACCATTGCCACCAGTTCTTTTGACATTAGTTGGACTATTCAAGAAAACACCATGTGCTTTATAAGCACGATAACTGAAGGACCAAGAGTCCGATCGTATTTAAGAAAGTGCCACGTTGTTATTAAAAAAAGTCCAATCTGCAAATACAACAGTTAAGTCATCTTAAGCAAAAAATGCAAATATAAACTGTTGTAACTCTTGATAAGATTTAACAATAACAAAAATTCTGCAGAATGTAGCTAGAAGCTCTTCGCCAACCAAGCTGGCATCATCAGGAGACGATTAGAATTACAAATATAGCAATTATATCTAGAAAAATCAACTTATTTTCAACAAACTGCAGAATGTCATATAGAATGTTTAACAGTTATATATTAACTTCAGTATACTGGCGAACAATATTTCCATTCAGTTATTTCTTTTTGCTTTCTATTGACTTTAACTTTTATCATGCGGGTAGTTTGAATAGAAAAAAGAACATTTACATTAATTCTTCAACGTTTTATATAACATTGTTCTATTTTCAAACTTCTCAAACAGTCTAGTTCACAAGTTCAAACACGTGTTAATTCTTGATATAGCTAGTAAAAATATGAGTGAGGGCTCATTGAATTCGGAATGACGTCTAGAAAAATGTGCAAAAGTTTCAAACCCGCACATAAACAATTGCAAAAGTTATAAACAAATTAAGATTGAAAAAATAACGAGATTCGTTTTTTCCAAATAACTTGAAAACTATTAATATTTAAGAAATTTAAAAATAGATTCTTAAAGAGGAAGAAATTTCCAATAAAAAACTCCTGACACCCGGAACTTTATCTCTACTATTAATATAATTTTAATTTAATGTTGAAAATAGAGCTCCAGTGCTCTGAAACAAGTAAAAACATTTTTTTATATTATTAAATATAACAAGATACAATATCTCGTTGGAAAAAAATTTTTCGCCGATTTTTCATAAAATGAGCTTATTAATTAACAAATTTTTTTTGAGTTTGCGTTTATATTTCATGTCGGATAATTGTTAAACAAAAGCCACTAAAACTATTTCGCTCCGTGGAGACCTTATGTCAACTATACTTTATGAGATTATGACATTGCGATGATTTTAATTGTTATGGTCTATTAGTTATTAATCATTTAAGCTAACAAAAAACTAAGAAATGAAAAAGAGAGGTTGAAATTTTTTTTTATTAGTTTTAATTATTATTAGTGTTATTAAATTCAAAAATACTATAAGATTACATAAACTTTAAATTTTTAGTGCTATTTGTTTAAACAAATTTTATAGACAAATAGATAAATTACGTATTTTTGAAAAATATTTTTTTGCCATTTTATTTGTTATAAAATATTAGGCGATTTAAAATTTTTTTAACTGTTTGTAATCAATTTTTTCCTTTTTTCATTATATAAACAAATTATAAAAAAAAATGATTCTTAAAATTTATTATTTTTTGCAATTCTCTACAAGGGAAAAATTTTTTTGTTGTTAATTTATTTGTTTATTTATTAATAAACAATTTGTTATTAACAATCGCTGAACATGTTTATATTTTTTTTGATAGAAAAAAAAAACAAAAACAACCTTATACATAAACATGTAAAAAACAATTAATATTTAAAATTTAAAATTCTATAACAAAAAATATAAAAATTTTTTTTTGACATGTTTAATTATACGCTCGATTATACGGTTGTTTTTGTTATTTTCTTCCATAAAAAAATATAAACGCATTCGGCGATTGTTAATAACAAATTGTTTATTAAATAAACAAATGAATTTACAATAAATACAAATTTCCCACCTTGGAGAGAACTGCAAATAATAAATTTTAAGAATAAATTTTTTTCTTAATAATTTGTTTAAATAATGAAAAAAAGAAAAAATTGATTATAAACAGTTAAAAAATTGTTTTAAGAATTTTTTTAAATCATAATATTTTATAACAAAAAATTGCAAAAAATTTTTTTCCAAAAATGCGTAATTTATCTGTTTGTTTATAAAATTTGTTTAAACAAATAGCACTAAAAATTTAAAGTTTATGTAATCTTGTAGTATTTTTGAATATAAAAACAGTATTAATAATTAAAATTAATAAAAAAAAAATTTCAACTCAACTCATTTCCATTTTTTAGTTTTTTGTTAACTTGAATAATTAATAACTAATAGACTATAACAATTAAAAACATCGCAGTGTCATAATCTCATAAAGTATAGTTGACATAAGGTGTTCACGAAGCGAAATAATAATAAATTTAGTGGCTTTTCTTTAACCATTATCCGACTTGAAATATAAACGCAAACTATAAAAAAATTTGCTAATTGACAATAGGCTTATTTTATGAAAAACGGGGATCCAACGGGATATTGTTCCTTTAAAAGTGTCTAAATAATACCATAATTTTTTAAAATTTTTAAATTAATATTTAATAACATAAAAAAATGTTTTTACTTGCCACGGTTGGTTTCAGAGCATCACAACGGCTTTGCGTTCGCCGCGCGGAGCCTTATTTTCAACATCAAATTAAAATTATGAATAATAGAGATAGAGTTCCGGGAGACAAGAGTTCTTCTTTTGAATTTCTTAAATATTAATAGTATTAGAGTTATTTGCAAAAAACGAAACTCGTTATTTTTTCAATTTCAATTTGTTTATAACTTTTGCAATGGTTTATGTGCGGGTTTGAAACTTTTTCACATTTTTCTAGACGTCATTCCAAATCCAATGAGCCCTCACTCATATTTATACGAGATTTATCAAGAATTAACACGTGTATGAACTTGTGTCTTGTCTAAAAGAACAAGTACATAAAATTAATTTAATAATCATCGTAAAATGAAAAATGTTTATAAACAAACATAGGCAGGGTGTGGGCTTCAAGTAGGCGAGGAATATGCTACTTTGGGCTTCATTTTGAGGCTTCATATTTGTACAAAAAACCTATTTTAGTCAAACGTCAAGAATGGAATGAATACCTTGTATATTTTGCATTAGAATAAATATATCAATGGAAATAGTTTTAACATGCATATCCTAAACATAATTATTTATATTAGGGCGGCCCCTTTGGTGCCATGCGGCCGTGACCTACAACAATGCAATTATATTATTAGCACATCGACTACGCAATTATATTGTGGCACACAGTTATATCATGTAGTTAAAGAATTACAAGAGAAGTGGCAACTATGTACGGCTTCGTGTAATCTGAAACATGTATACATTTTATACAACGGGCTTCGTAATGTCACATAATTATAAAAGGCTTCGTATGACATGTCGTGTTGTTTTCAATCTGTATGTCCAAAAAAGTTCCCCCCTCTCATGTTGCTCGCGTTATTACTCCCACTTAAAACATTATTAACAGTTGTACACACTATTTAAATTACAAATAAGGCTGGGCTTCTGGTACCCTGTAATGTGTGGTGGGCTTCGTTTCATGCGTACCGTACGTATATATATATATATATATATATATATATATATATATATATATATATATATATATATATATATATATATATATATATATATATATATATATATATATATATATATATATATATATATATATATATATATATATATATATATATATATATATATATATATATATATATATATATATATGTTATATGCTAAACAAACTATTAATTCATTCAAATGCATAAGTATCTTATCCAACAAGTAACTTTATATCCTTATCTCGGTACGTGATATAATTTGATATACTTTATCTAAAGCGATAACAACTTCCTTTTAAGACAAAGCTTTCTCATGTAAAACGCTGGCACAGCATGATTTCTAAGAAATGCATGTGCCTACGTTGATAACGATGTTATAAATATGACCAAGAGACACATTTGCAGTCAGTCTGCATTTAATCTTTATACCTACAACATTTAACTATTGTAACAAATATATAATCATATAAAATATTTTGTAAAACCAAGAATAAAAGTTTTTAAAAAGTGAACACAGTTCTAAGTGATATAAAAGTGGCGCAGTCGGTAGGATTGGTAATAACGCCTGGAAGAAGAGCCTAACCAACGAAAACCTCCCCGAAGAATAAGGAACACCCCAAGAAGGGCCTAACTTCAGGAAAGGATCGCCGGAACAAGGAGACCTTTGACGACGGGCGGCGGATTCCAATCCCTAAATCAAGAAAGAACCTACAAATGAGGATTTATTACGTGTAAGTATTTACTGAATCATCCCGTTTAAGTGCAAATTTAATTAGAATTAATAATCGCATCATTTCTTGCGTATTATTCGTGGAAAGAACAGTTCTGTTGTCCTTTGCTATTGTAAGTAAAATAATCTAAGTTTCCAAACTCAAATTAGTTTATGCCAGTAACGACTAGAAATATGCACGCACAACAACAAAACCAACAACAGCAAGAGCAACACCAACAAATTCAACCTCAACCCCAACCTCAACCTCAACCTCAACCCCCTCCAGATGCTATTGAACCATATAAATTGAGCGAAATATTTTCAATTACTCCTGAATATGACGGTAATCAAATAAATTTAAATACATTCCTAAATTCATGCAGAACCGCTTATGGCATGCCGATTGGTAACCAGGTGGTACTTTTAACTGTTCATATAAAAAACAAATTAAAAGGCCGTGCAGCTGAACTAGTGAACTCTAGAAATCCCACTCATTGGGAAGAAATTAAGACTCTTTTAGAGAATCATTTTGGTGATAGTAGAGACCTAACCTCCTTGATACAAGACTTGCAAAGAATGCGACAACTTCCCGGTGAATCTCCGCTCACGTTTATTGCGCGCTTACAAACCCACGAAGCAAAAATGCATGCTTCTGTTCATAAACAGCGGTTAACAGCGGCACAAAAACAAGCCCAAACGCAATTAACTGAGGGCATGGTTTTGAACACCCTACTCACGGGACTAGAACCCAAACTTGCGCATGTTGTTAGGGCAAGCGACCCTGAGAATATGCTAAAAGCAATAACGAGAGTTCGAAAAGAACTCCAATTAAATTACTTTGAAACGCAAAAAACCAATCGCAACAATAGTGCAATCACTCCCACGCGTAACCAAAACTTCCCCTTACCTGCAAGACATTGTTCATTTTGCAAACGTACGGGACACGTCGCTAATGAATGTCGTCAGAGACAACAAAGTTCTCGACCCCCAAATTTTGGTACTCCCCAAATCTATCCTAGGCCTAATTACTATAATCAAAATCCTGGAAATTCGCAAAATTTCCAACAACAAAGACTATTATAACCAAAATCCTGGAAGCTCACAAAACTTCCAGCAACAAAGACCACCCGTCATTGCACCAAACCCAAATTTCAATAATGCAAGACCACCTGCGATTCAACCTAACCCTAATTATTATAGACCAAATTCAAATAGAAAAACGCTTCACCTCAATCAAAATACTGAACCCGAAAATCTAGAGCAACAAAATCAAAGTTATTACGTTCACGATAACCCTTACGAAAATATTAACGAGAAATATTATACTGATAATAACCCCTACACAAGTCCGAACTATTATACAGCTAATACTTCGGAATACGACAACAGCAACGAAGACTATTATACTGCTAATAGTCCCTCCGAAAATTATTACACGGACGAATCCACTTTCGATACAACACCTGTATATAATCGGGATTTTCGATCAGGCCCACATGCCCAGTCGGACCCGCCTTATCACAAAACCGGAGACCCCGAGATGACAGTATTGCAAACCCAATTTGGCAAAATGAACTTGGACAATTTCAACCCAAATCTCAACTTCCCGGAACAACAGTTCCTATAAGCCCCTTATTGTCTGTCAAATCCAAAAATTTGTATTATATCTATGACATCACTAACACGCATAGATTATTAATCGACACGGGCGCAGGACTATCCATATTCAAACCCAAAATTTGTGAAAATTATAGTAGGAGATGTCCAGAAAACATTACGATTCAAGGCATAACTGACCAAAAAATAAATATTAACGAAGCCGTCTTTATCCCGTTTGACAACAATGAACCATTTAAAATTTATGTATGCGATCTTGACATAGAATTCGATGGACTCCTAGGGTCTGATTTCTTAGAACATTACAATTGTATAGTGGATATAAAAAACAAAAAACTTGTAACAAATTTCAAAACAATCCCAATCCACAAAGTCACAGACCAGGGTCTGCCAAACATACAAAATTACGCAAATCCAGATAATCGCGATACCACTCGTAATATATCAAATATAATTTCAGTTGAACCACGTATAGAACAAATTACCAAACTTAAATGTCACTTGTCCAATACGGAAGCTATACTGCTAGCTACCGAAGTAGACAAGGTAAGACTTCCTAACGCGATAGTTCAGATAGACGATAAAGGTGAATTTATTACCTCTATATTAAACGTAAACGCGGTACCCAAAACCGTTAATTTTTCAAATTTGAAACTAGAGCCGATCCAAAATTTCTCACTGAATTATATAGACGAAGAAACCTCCCAAACTTGCGTAGACAGACATTATGAAATAAAAAACCAACTCCGTCTAGACCACCTAAACATGGAAGAAAATGAACTAATAACTCAACTTTGTCTAGAATACGCGGACATTTTTTATCTTGAAGGTGACCAACTAACTTTCACCAATGAAATTAAACACGCGATAGATACCAATGACGCGAAACCGGTATTCACGAAATCGTACCGATACCCTCAGATACACAAAGAAGAAGTCAAAACGCAGGTATCCAAAATGTTAGAACAAAATATTATTCGTCCCTCTAACTCCCCCTGGTCATCTCCAGTGTGGGTTGTCCCTAAGAAACTTGATGCTTCGGGTAAGCCAAAATGGCGTGTGGTTGTAGACCACAGAAAACTCAATGAGTTAACTGTAGGAGACAAATACCCTCTACCCAACATCTCAGATCTCCTGGATCAATTAGGCAAGTGCCAGTACTTCACAACATTGGACTTGGCTTCTGGGTTCCACCAGATCAAGATAGACCCGAAAGACATCCCGAAAAGTGCATTTAGCGTAGACAACGGGCACTATGAATTCGTTCGTATGCCCTTCGGCCTTAAAAACGCCCCTTCCACCTTCCAAAGGGTTATGGACAACATCCTCATGGGCATTCAGAACGAGAGATGTCTGGTATATATGGATGATATTATCATATATTCCCCGACAGTTCACGAACACATTTCTCGTCTCACAGAAGTGTTCAAACGCCTTCGAAATGCTAACTTAAAAATCCAACCTGATAAATGCGAGTTCCTTCGTAAAGAAGTCGCATACCTGGGTCACCTCATAACTAAAGAAGGAGTAAAACCAAACCCCGATAAGGTACAGTGCATCCAAAACTTTCCGCAACCCACTAATCAGAAGGAAATCAAATCCTTCCTCGGGTTGGCAGGTTATTATCGCAGATTTATAAGTAATTTCGCGAAACTATCCAAGCCCCTCACCAAATTGTTACAAAAGGATGTCCCTTTTGCTTTCGACTCAGAATGTCACAAATCCTTCGAGGAATTGAAACAAGCCCTCACTTCGACCCCAGTACTTATCTACCCAAACTTCGACGAAACGTTTCTACTCACCACTGATGCAAGCGCGTTCGCCATCGGCGCCGTGCTCTCACAAGGCCCAATTGGCAAAGACTTACCAATAGCTTTCGCCTCAAGGACCCTCTGTAAAGCTGAAACCAAATACTCAACAATAGAGCGTGAACTTTTAGCTATAGTATGGGCCGTGAAACACTTCCGTCCGTACATATTTGGTCGAAAGTTCAAACTAATAACTGACCATAGGCCTTTAACGTGGCTTTTTTCGATAAAAGACCCCGGTAGCCGCCTAGCACGCTGGCGACTGAAGCTTGAAGAGTACGAATACGAAATCGAATATAAACCCGGCCGCATTAATAAAAACGCAGACGCTCTTTCCCGCATAAAGATAAATCACATTCAAGATTCCTCTAACTTTCAAGCAGAATCAAAACTAGTAACGTACCCCATTCAAAGTCCCTCGACTCCAATAGAACCCGATCCTGATAGTCAGGACACGACAAGCGACACGACGGAAACAAACGAACAAGAAGATGTCCTGAACGAATTCGAAACTTTCGTAAAATTGTATAAAACAAAGTCACTTATCGACTATTCTAAAATTGAATTTTCGAACGGGCAACTCCTGGACAAAACCAACAAAAATATAGTGACCTTTTTCCAACAAAACAATCTCAAAGATTTTCATTATAAAATCCTTGAAGACTTGTTCGAAGAAAACGCAGACTTCCGAGATTTAGAATTAAATAAATTATCGAGTAAGTCGGTGCGACATAGAAACTATTTTATCGTGGCTCTACCATACGACCCCGAAACCGTAATCCAAAATCTATTCATCTCGCTATACAAAGGTCGTGAAGAGTTCGACGACTCCAAAACGTATTGTATCGAAAACAATGTCGAACTTCCTATTCTCGAAATTTTGTCATTTCTTTTATCGGAAAAAGACGTGAAACTCAAAATATGTCAAAACGTTACTAGAACACCTAGTGACGACGAAATCCCAATTATTATCGACCAGCATCATACTGGCAAAGCTCATCTCCACCGCGGAATAAATGAGACTATTCGTCGTATTCGAGAGAAATACAATTGGAAAGGATTGACAAAAGACGTCGAAAATTTCATAAAAGCCTGCAAAATCTGCCAAGAAACAAAAATCTGTCGCAAAAATTTAGATAACCCTCTCGTAATTACGGAGACGCCTAAATCCCCTTTTGAACGTATAAACATAGACGTCCTAGAAGTCCCAACGAAAAATTACGCGCTTACTATACGCGACGAACTTACAAAATTCACTCAAGCGTATCCTATCAAAGATAAATCAGCAAAATCAATCGCAAACACTCTACTCGTTTACTTCCAGCACTTCGGAACACCCCTTCGAATCCATTGCGATTATGGCCGAGAATTCGATAACGCCATCCTAAAAGATTTATGTCTCCTCTATGACATCAAAGTAACGCAGTCTAGTGTCGGACACCCCCAATCTAATGGTTCCTTAGAAAGGTTTCACGCTACCTTGTTGGAAATGATCCGAGCACACGTAGCAGAACACCCTGACGAACACCCCTTCAACATATTACCTTACGCGATAATATGCTATAATACCTCTACTAACAAAACTCACGGATTTACACCCTACGAGTTAGTTTTCGGTCACACATCCAGCAGACCACCTGAAACGCTATATAATCAGGAAGAACTAGTCACGAAATACGTCAGAGACTTAAATAATCGCCTCTCTTATTATTATAAAGTCGCGCGCGCCAGAACTGAAACACAAAAACAAAAAGCGAAAGTTCGGTTCGACGCCCACGTTTCAAAGGAAACCCCCGAATATCAGATTGGTCAAAAGGTGTATTTAAAGGAATCCCAAATCACCGATAAGTTACGTAATAAATATAACGGGCCATTTGAGATTTTGGAACTTCACAAAAACTCAGCCACCCTCCTTAATAAAAAAACAAAACAAAAAACTAAAGCTAACTTTGACAGGTTAAAACCATATATTGAAGCCTAAATTGCCTTACAGGTTCACCTTGCTGATCGGAGCAGCCATGTCCCAGTACCAAATAACACCCATCAATAACACCGTCGGAGTCTATTACCACGACGAAACGAGGATAATAATTTCCAATAATAAATGGACTCTGCTAGTCCATAAAAATCTATCAAGCCTCGAAGAAGCCTTTATCAACAACAACAAAATTTTAGAATCAATTGTCAATATATTCACCCCCGATACACGTGAAACGAAAGAATTCCTAGTCAAAGTTAAAACACACATAACACTCCTAAACCAAGTATCAAATTCCCTTAAGGTAAAATTTGAAGAAATCTTTGTTAACACCAAACGATTCAAGCGCGGTATATTAAATGGAGCAGGTAGTATATTTAAAGCAATTACCGGCAATCTAGATGCTGAAGATGGACAATTCTTCACAGACAATATTAACAAATTAAACAAAGATCAACATCAAATAGAAAACCTCCTGAAAAATCAAATATCCGTTACCTCTACCGTCATAAAAACCTTTAACGAAATGGTCCAAAATATGCAAATTAATATAGTAACATTTAACGAGGATATGAAAAAGATTCAAATCGGATTGCATAAAGTAAATGATAGAGTTGCACTGGTTCAAGCCGAACTAAAATTTATCGAAACATGTGAAAAATTGACCGAAAGTTACTTGTACCTCCAGAGCAACCTTGATGACATTTTGAACGCGATTACATTCGCTCGCCTGAAAATAATACACTCTTCAATTATTTCACCCGAAAGTTTGATTACTGCACTTCAGGAAATCTCTCAAAACTTAGTAAAAAATAATCTACCCCTACCAGTAAAATATTCAGAAATTCCCCAATACCTAGAAATTATCGAACTAGAAGCCTTTCAATCAAAATCAGATCTTGTTTTCGTTCTAAGAATACCACTAGTAGAACAGCAACTCTATACCCTGTATCATTTGTATCCTATCCCTATACTAGACAACAGAACTGGCCTTCACCATGTCTTGTCATTCTCACAAAAATTCATTGCGCGTAACGATGATTCACTAATGTACATTCCCGTCAAAGATCTGAGTACATGCAAACAACTAGATTCCCATAAGAAACTATGCTCAGACCTCTACGCCTACCCGATTGACAGCAGTGCAGCATGCGAAGCCCAGCTACTGAAAAACTTCAGAAAAATCCCAGAAAACTGTGTAAGTTCCCTCGTCTATGGACAAGGTTATAACGTTCAGAAACTACAAGGCAATGTGTGGTTAATAATTGTCTCTGAACCCATTCATATCACCATAAACTGTAATAAAATGGACACAAAAATTACCAGTGTTAATAAGAACTCTATATTAAAACTACATCCGGATTGTTACGCGTTTGTCGGTATAACAAAAGTGCAAGCAGAAAGTCGCAATACCATCAACATTACGGACAATTCACATCCAGTGGTTATACCCTATGACTGTTGTAGTGATATTCCCGAAAAACTCCAGCTACCCAAGTTGGAACCTCTCCAGTTCGATCATCTAAATGTAGAAAATCTAGATATAGCCAACCACAAACTCGAACAATACTCTAGAGATCTAGACAAACTAATAAACGAGCCATTTATAACTAAACATTTTTCCCTAAGCATGTATACGGTTATTGGTCTGTCCATCTGTCTCCTCGCCGCCTTCATCGCCTGGAAATGCAGGAAAAGATGCTGTGGTTGTAAGGAATCCAAGGACGCCACCCCTAATGAGATGCTGAAAAGAATTGGCACCCTTCTGAGAAGAAGACCTCATCTACCAACGGAAGAAGAAGAAATGGCCGATTTTCCCCAAAAAGTCGGTGAATAACACCGACTTTTCAAAAAGAAAGGGAGTTGTTATATGCTAAACAAACTGTATTAATTCATTCAAATGCATAAGTATCTTATCCAACAAGTAACTTTATATCCTTATCTCGGTACGTGATATAATTTGATATACTTTATCTAAAGCGATAACAACTTCCTTTTAAGACAAAGCTTTCTCATGTAAAACGCTGGCACAGCATGATTTCTAAGAAATGCATGTGCCTACGTTGATAACGATGTTATAAATATGACCAAGAGACACACTTGCAGTCAGTCTACATTTAATCTTTATACCTACAACATTTAACTATTGTAACAAATATATAATCATATAAAATATTTTGTAAAACCAAGAATAAAAGTTTTTAAAAAGTGAACACAGTTCTAAGTGATATAAAATATATATATATATATATATATATATATATATATATATATATATATATATATATATATATATATATATATATATATATATATATATATATATATATATATATATAATAGTACTTCAGAGCTGAAAGAAATTTTGGAAGCCGGTAGGTACTGCACAATATTACTGTACGGAGCTGCTAAAGAGATACAGTTAAAAAAAATTGAGCCTTGTCGAAGGCGTTTCTCCAGCAGATGCGCTATGAGTCCTTTATTAAGGCTACCACTAAAGACAGTGCTGCGAAATTATCATCCATTGTTCCGACAGTTGATCTAGTCTGGGGTCCAACAGTAGGAAATCGCTCTAAATTCCAAGTAACCTGTTCCGACATGACGTACATTTTTCAACTTCAGATTTGCAAAAAGGGTTATATAGGACACCAGAAATGACTTGTCGGATTCTTATCAGCTCTTGCATAACTTCTTAAATGATAAGAAAAGAGACGAAATGGTAATTCCTAAAAAAATGTTTTTTAATACATAACACGTCCTGTAAAAGAAACTATGAGTGCTATCCATCTAATTTTTTTATAGTGTACACTAAAGACATACGCGCTTGGATGCGGCTTGATGGCATTGTTTAAATATGTTTAGTTTTTTGGAAAAAAAAATATGAAATCTGTAACTATAAAATATTGTTGTAAGAATTTCGACATACGAGCAAGTACTTCAATTTTAAATTTTTTGTGTACAAATTATGCTAAAAAACATACCCAGTATATTGAAAATGTTTTTAAGACAAGAACTAAGTTGATATTGCATATAGTATTCGAGTTGTGAATTTTTAAAATGGGTGCATGATGCGGCGCATGTAATAAAGGCGACAGCCCAAAATTCATAAAGCACATGAAAACAGTTTACAGTGGAATTAACTGGTATGTTTATGTTTACTAGACGTATGTACTTATGTATATAGTGTGAAGTTATTTGTCTTAACATTTTAACATTATAAAAACGGTTTGTGTTTGATTGTTTAAATCGACTGATTATTGTTTGCGGTTCATATTCATTATTTACTAGCTATGCCCGCGGTTACGTTCGCGTGGAATTTTGAAATTGACTAAAAAGCTTCTTTATAAACGACGTTTGAGGTAGAATCACCATTCTGGAATATTTCAGAAAACTCACAAATTTTGTGGAATATTCCAGAGTACTCTCGAATTTTCTGGAATATTACAGAAGTTTAATCTTAAAAGTTTATGCCGTGCAAATACGCTTATTGTAGAGATCAAGCTGTATCTCCTGTTCTACTAGACCGATTTTCATAAAACTTGGCTTAGTCTAGGCCGATTTCGATGAAATAAGAACTAAATGTTACTCCAAGCTTAGATGAACCTCATTGGTTAAGTAGTTTCTGCGTGATGCGCGATCAAACAGACAAGAAAACAAACAGAGAAAAATTCCAAAATCTGTCTTAATGTATTCCATTAAGTACTCATCTTACATCCCCCCACATCAGTTTTTGCAAATATTTTCAATGTACATACACGTCAACTTTACAAATGTATTATATGCATGCGTTTGAAAATTATTAAAAGGTAAAATAATTTAATAAAAGTTATTTACGCTCCCTACAGTGTTGTGAACCATCATTCAAATTACCTCTTGCACAAAATTTTAGATGCAGAATTGGAAATCAGGAGCTGGTACCGATAATGTCAACAAAAAAAGTTTATCTGAACTTAAATTAAAAAGTGCCACTATAAAATAAAATGGGACACAAAATGTTCTTGTGAGTGGTATTCAATTGCGTGCTCGTGTGCTGCTTTTCCTGAAAATTGTTTTAAGGGAAAACGCAATATGCATCATTTTATAATGATAGTGATTCTGACTAACATGTAAAAATAGTTATACACAAAAATTACGTAATATACAGCATTAATGTTTTATTTAAAATATCTCCCTTTTCTGCTTTCTATTAAATATGCTAAATACCTAAAATAATATTTCTCACTAATGTTTTATTTCTTAAATAATATAAAAACGAGTAGAAGTTGTACTCAGGCATAGCCAATTGCGAATTACCTATTTGATTAATTGATTAACATTTTGCTCGAACACATAATTCACTTTGTATCGATTATTATTTTTTTAAATGAGTGGCCGCAATCGGCAACGCCCGACTACTACTTTCATTCGTTTTGTTGTATTATTAACATAAAGTAATTCAAATTTGCAATTATATTGAACAATATACTGCTTTTTATTGTTACACTGTACCAATTATCGTGTAGACTATTTTTATTTTAATGCTGCATAATTACGGGCCTCATAAAAAAAATCATAAAAAACTGTATACGTTATCGACAGAATCTTTTTTTAAAAAACTTTTTCAATGTATGTACTATATTTGGTAAGCAATTGTATATAAGAATTTCATAAATTTAACATAGTTGTCCGCATATCGCAATTTTTAGAACGTAAATATCAACCTTTTGATTTTAATTATTTTTTTCCAAAAAAAATATTCTTTTCAAAAATACCAATAGCTTAGTTAGCATCACGTATATCTTTTGAGTATACATACCAAAAATCAGATCGGTAGGTTACATAGTTTTTTTTTTTAATGGAGAATAACCATTGTAAAACATAATTTTGTAATTATCAATCCGCCATCTTTTTTGCGATTTCTGAAGTTGCGCAAGAGCAAAAATTAATCCGACAAGTGTTTTCTAGTGCCCCAAGTAATGCTCTCTTCATTAGTTATATCAACATTTGTACGTCATGTCGGAACAGGTCATCTTGAGTTTGGAGTGCTTGGACCCCGGACTAATCCTCTGAATGAGCACAGTAAGAGGGTTTGTTTACAAACCCAGATATTGCTTGGGAACAAAAATATTTTCCAACTGATTGGGGATGGATTAATAATGAAGGATCTTTACTACCAATCAAATGCTGAATATGCCTGCACCGGAAGAACTCCTCAAAATGGTATTTTGTAATTGCAGCTTGTAGCTGTCGAAAAGTTGGACTTCTTTTGTAACACAACATGCTCCGGTGACAAGTGTCAAAATTGTCCACCAATTGCAGACCAAGAAGAGGAGGTCGATAGTGATGATAGTTCTTCTAATGATCCATAGATTTTCAATAATAAAACATGATATTATAATGTACATACAATTTTCATTTTTCCCCTTTAAACTCATTTAATAATTTCAGTTTTTAATTTTAAGAAAACATAATAACATAGTTAATTTTTTCACGAGGGCGATTTGTAAGGAATAAAACGTTGGAATAAATCATAAATTGTATTATAAACAGTGACGGGATTTTAATTCATTACAATCGCACCATTAAAACATTTCAAGCTGTTGAAAACTAATTTTTTTAAAAATTTCGTCATAAGGGGTGGTTTTAAAGGGTTGAAACGTTGTAACACATCATAAATAATATTCCAGGACATGAAATAATGTTTATTCTACATATTTCAACTTGATTTCAATCTATGTAACGCTTAAATTAATGTTTTTAAATTTTTTCTCAGAAGGGGTAGTTTTCACCCCCAAAAAACAAAAAGCACACATCAGGAACATTTACAAATTTTCATCAAAACGATGTTGTACGAAATAATTCATATTTCTACCGTCAAACACTGGACTATAAGGCGGTATTCTTTATCATTTGAAGATAACTCCGATATTTGTGCCGAATTATGCCTTGCAAACATCAAATATTAATATTTGTAACACGCCTTTAAATAAATGTTTCTCAATATACGTTTACTTATTTCAATAGCTGCTTTTCGTGTTTTAACATATGCATTTAATAGTGTGCAATTAAAATAGTCATAAAACAACCAATTTCATTGTATTAAAGTTATTAAAATACTAAGGTAAAATTACGTACTTCTATACTCACTGCTTTATTTTTCTCGTGATTTTTGTCCTTCTTCCCTAACTCGATTTCATCAGTCACAAGCGCGGGATTATCGTAACTATTTTCCTACAATAACAATCACTGGTAATCTCAATTGCAAATCTACCTTATTCAAAACTTACAGGCATTTTTAATACACTGGACCATTGAGGGCTATCACTTTAGGCGATAAAGAAAATCTTTAAAATCGTTTAAACCTAAACTATAATTGAACTACGTACGAATTTGTGATTTTATGAGATTGCTTGTAAAACTGAACCGTTTTGTTCTTTCTGTGTGAATCTCAGTAATTACCTGATAAATATTATATTTGCTAAATTACATGACAGGGCCGGACTTCTAAGTCAGACTGGAAATGAAAATTACCTGGTCGGTATCCAACATTTGATACTAACATTGTTCTTGACAAATAAGCCCTGTATATAAATATTTAAATGCAAACTTGGTTGATAGTTCATTCAAAATAGGAAATAAAAAGTTAGTAAATAAAAGTAAAATTTAGGGGAAACTATAGACGTTCATTTCACTTCCACATCCAGTAATGTAAAAAAAATTTGAAAATTTGTATTGTTCAATTAAAATCTGTTTGTCAGTTTGTCTGTCTGTAGTTTTTTTGTGCGCACGATTATTCTGGAACCGTTTAAAATATTGACATCAAATTTGGTACACGTATGTATTTTAACGAGGTCTGGAACAAGATTATATTCTGATCTTATTCTGATCGAGGGTTGGGGTGTAAATTGCGGTCAATAGACGTAAATAGGTAAATCAAGCAAGTGAAAGTCTATAAAATTGGTATTTAGAATATATAAGAGAAGCTAAGGTCTCGAAAAATTTTTTGGCATTAGCCACCCCATTACCACCCCCCCCCCACCCAATTATTAAAGAGGGTGAGAAAGATAGAATTGTGATTTAGTGTGTGTAGAAGAACCAAAGGCATCAATTTTTTTTTTACTTCATCCATCCCCACTACCACCTCACTCCCACTACCATATATCGTTTTATGGGTTTTTGACCCTCTCTCCCGAACCATTCTGTTGTGTAGAGAGGTTTAGGTTAGATTTTGTTTTGTTTTTTGTCTGTTGATTAAGATATTTTCTCTTTCTTTTTCAGAGGGTGCTTGTCGTTGGGGATTGGGGGTGTTGTGTAGTAGTAGGGGGGAGCTTAGTGTGCAGCTTGTTCAAAAGAAAAACATCTAAACATGTGTACTAATGTAAACTGGTTCTTTAATAATTTAAGGGGGATACATGGGGGGGGGGTTGGGGAAGTTCTGTTTGGGGTGGAATAGATTATGTATTAAATATATATGATAAAAAAAAAATTCGAAATTTTTTGACCAAAAATAAAGAGGGGCGAAAACCGGCCTTGTAGGCCGTCCTCCTTTGGTCTCCTTAAAGCATTACTAAAATGTGCCAGAATAAGGTAAAAATGCCATATTTTCATTTATTGTGTGTGCACAGAAAATGAGCTCAAGTAGAGGTCGCTACCATAAACATGACGGGAGATAAAAGGTCGCGAAATAGGCCTAAAAATTTGTTATTTTTACTAATAAACATTTTTTATTCTGAATATCGCAGTTTTCTTCTAAATTTATATATCTTTCCTTAAAATAATAAATAAACTAATTAAATAAGATTTTATAAAGAATGGGGTTATTTCGTAAGTTGTATTTACATTAAATCTGCATTCTAGGACTAATAATAACTAAGTATATGTAACGGCAATTTTTTTTATGGACGTTAAATAATTTTAAATTCAATTTATAATTTGAAAATAGTTGTTCCCTCTAAAAGCCGTGACATTAATGGTTACGCATGCGCAGTGTAGTTCAAAGAGTAAATTTGTATGGCAGCCATGAAATACGAACTTCACCATTACCATGTTGACAGGTGTGACTGACATTTTGTTTTGCCGTTTTCGCTAAATGTCAAAAAATGCCACTTTTGATTCGTTCGTGCCGAGCCGAATTTTCGATTTGCCTTGTGCAGTTTACGATGCGGATCAACTAGAACTCCTCCTCTTTGCGTCGCGGCATCGTACGGCCCTCCCGCAGGTGTTTTTCGAAAAAAATTAACATTTTAAGATTGCATGTTTTTCCGCTATTTTCGATTCCAAATGCATGCTTTTCTTTAACTATTTTTGGCCGATATCTCTGAAATGGTAAGAGCTAGCCCAAAATAAAAATATCGTAAAACGAGTTCGTTTCATTACGAATCTTTTGGTTCCATCAGAATTTTGATTTTTTTTTTTTCGTTTCGGAGTTATTTACTGAAATATGTGGCGATGTCCGGCAAAAATCGCACATTTCTTGTTTAAAATGTTGGTAACTGCTTAACCTTGGCTCCTAGGCCAAAAAAAACTACTGTAACGAATTTAAATAGAATTAAGTTTGCTAAAACTCTTTTTTTATTTATTGTCTTGCGACAAAAATGAGGGAAATAGAAGGGGCGGAAATGAGAACTTTTTTTTTTTTTTTCGGTAAAATTTCGCCATTTTGTGACCGTAATTAATCAGAAATTAACTGAAATTGATCTCAATTACGATGTACTCCTAATATCATGTATTACCTAGGCGCTTCATTAATCTCGGCCCTTCAAAGCAAACGTTTCTGGGAAAATGATTTTTTTAAGATTTACATGCATTTTCTAGGAAAACGTAAAATTTCTTCCATATTTCCAAGAATCTCGCTAATTATCAGTTTTTTCAAAATATTTGTAGACACCAATTCTAAAGAAATTTAATCGAGCTTTCCGACGCTTTTTTTATTTTTTCTCTAACATACAAAACAACAAAGTTGTGGCCGAAAATATGTTCCTCTTCGCACTTCCTAAAATTCATACAATATTTATTTGCAAACTGGAAAACAATAGACGTCAAATCATTAGTATTACATTTGGTATTGACAGGGCAGCAATCTAACAACAATAAAATTACCTCTAACCATTGACGTCACCCGTTAATAAAGTATAAAATGAGTAGTATAGTTCGTGTGGATATCTGAATAATTAACAAATATCAGAATGATTTTAATTGCTATTACGTTATCCTCGTATATTTTACTGTTCAAATTAGTAGGTATTTTTAAGTTTTTACAAACATGAAATCACCCCATTGTAAGAGAAATAAATCATGTTTGTTATATTTTTATTTAAAAACTGTCTAGAAAAAATAATCTATTATGTATGTTCAGATTTTTCCATATTTTCGCTGTCCTTGGAATTTTGGAAGCAGTACGATCTGTTTCAATAAAAAGTTGTTTCTAAAACCCTGGAAAACGATTGCAAATGTACGTTTAATCTGAGTGTTTTATCAAAATAAATATTTTGAGGCTTTTGGTTCTTGTGCACACACTAAATCACAATTTTGTTTCATCTTCTTCAATAATGGGGTAGGGGTTGTAAAAGGGTGGCTAATGCCAAATTTTTTTTTGAAACCTTAGCTTCTCTTGTACACACTAAATACCAATTTTATGGACTTTTACCTGCTTGATTTACCTATTTACCCCCGATTTACCCCATTTTAACTCCTAACCCTTAGACGGAATAATATAAAAATATAATCTAGTTTTAGATCCCGTTAAAGTACATACGTGTACCAAATTTCAAGTCAATATCTTAAACGGTTCCAGAGTAAACGTGCGCACAAAAACGTTACAGACCGACAGACAGATAGACAGAATTTCCTTTCGTTCAAATTTAAAATCTCGACGTTTCATGACATTCTAAACCTATTTGAACAATAAAAATTTTCAAATATTTTTTTGTCGTTACTATACTTCCACTGGATGTGGAAGTAATTAAATAAATTATTAGGTGCAGTACAACAAATTACCAAAAAGTTTTTTCATAAGTCTCGTTTTATTCAAAATTTTATTGCGAACAATTTGGTATTTTTATTTTTGCGATGCGACTGGAGATAATAAGGAAAATAGCAGAAAATTTCAATGTTGAAACAAGAGTTGTTTAAATTTTACAAGAAGCAATGGACCGACTTAATTCAAAATTTCTCATAACACTTGTTACAACAACAAATTAAAACGGTAAAATTTTCTGCAGCCAGAGAATTCCCAATTCACCTGTTTTGATGCCTAATTGACTTTAAATGCTGATATTGCTGATCTATTTTTTCTAAACGATGTTGATTTGATAATGACAATTCATTACTCAACAAAATGCAACTGTAGGAACCTATATTGATCTGTCTTACACGTTCGTCGGTCTGTCACCACTATCTAATTTTTAAACTATGAAAACTAGTGCAAAATTTACACTATTTATGTACCAGAGCCGGCGCTATTTTGTAAAGAAAAAAAACATAAGTAATTGAGGCTTCAGTGTCTGTGAAGTTAGTATTTTTTTTTTAAATATGCGTGTGTTATAATGTTTAAAATATCTTCTTGACTAGAGTCCGTCATATTTTTTGGCAGATGTGAAATTTGAAATATGCGATAATAATGGAGGATAATGTATGAATTTTAGCACCCACCTCTGTTTTCCAAAATACATGACCTACAAATTTAAAAAAAATCATAACATCTTGTGTTTGAGTTTATCAAGACAAATAAGTTTCAACTGGATATTTCAAACAATTTATGAGGTGTCACCTTTTTCATATTACAATTATTTATTTCTTCGATATAAACCCTAATAATTTCCTCGTGCAATCCTATACATGCCAACAAAATCGCTCTCAACCGAGTTACTTTTTACTCTTATCTTAGTGATGTACTGTTGCAATAATTGGTAGAAAGGACTCATGTCATAAAACATAATTCAGCAGGTTAAGTTTTTGTGGCCTTAATGCCGGCGAATATTTTTCATTTTCCCTGCAGGAGTTAATTATTAATGCGTTATTTAACGCCAGAAGTTCGCTCCTGGATACTAATGGGTCTATTTATAATATTTACATAATTATCTGCTGGAGAGCACATATAATAATCGTAAAGTACACAAAATACGTATAAAAAATTCAACTACTTTAAATATTTGAATAAGGCGCGCATTGTTAGAAAAAAATTGTGTCGATACGTCCACTGAGAGTGTTTGGTTTGGATTTACTGTAACTTATATAATGAAGTCTTAGGACTAAAAAATTCGCAATTTGAATTGTCTGGTCAGGGTAATTTGTTTGTTTTAACGTGTTCAGGGTATCAACTAAGTTCACAGTTCAGTTTTGCAGAGTCTGTGAGGTCGGCGTATTGTTTATTTAATAAATTTTATTTTTCAGACCGTGTTTTCCATTGGTTTTCTTTGAATATCTCGAAGTCTATAAGTCCAATGGAAAATAATTACAAGAAAAATTTGCTTTTTAATGTTTCAGAATTGAAAGTTTTCTTGTAATTAGAATTACTTATAAAATGTTTCACAAGGAACCAACCACAAATTCAGTTAAATATATCCAATGGAAAACAACAAAAAGAAGAAAAGTGTTCGTTATGAGCTGCACAATAAAAGTACATAAACTATAATTCATTCGAATTGTTATTATTATTTAAAAAAAAATGAATATTACAAAATTATGTGTTTCTAAACAAGTACTTTAAGATCATGAAGAGAGAATTTTTTTTTCAAAATTTAAACTCTTTATTGCAGATGTTTATAATTTTCGGAATTGTAGTTATAAATAAATTCAAATAACTCTCTGGTTTTTTTATGAAATCAAAAACGGTAAAGGAATAATGAAAGTAGATTTAAAAAGCCAACTTTAAAAAAAAACCGCTGCCCAAGGAATCACTACTTCCACATCCAGATTTTCTATCCAAGTCACTCACAACGAAAAAATTTTGTATGTGGAAATAATTGTTTATGGAACTTTAATAATATAATATTTGAAATCCTCTACCCCAAAAACCCATAAAACGAAATCGGTAGTGGGGTGGGGGTTGTGATGGGGGTGGTAGCGGGGGTGGATGAAAAAAATATTTTGAGGTTTCTGGTTCTTGTACACACACTAAATCACATTTTTTTCATACCCTTTAAAAATGGGGTGGGGGTGGTAATGGGGGTGGCTAATGCCAAAATTTTTTTTGAGACCTTAGCTTCTCTTGTATATACTAAATACCAACTTTATGCACTCTTACCTGCTTGATTTACCTATTTACCCCAAATTTACCTCAAATTTACCTCAATTTACCCTCCAACCCTTCACCGGAACAAGATGAAAATATAATGTAGTTCTAGATCTCGTTAAACTACATATGTGCACCAAATTTGAAGTCAACATCTCAAACGGTTCCAGAGTAAACGTGCGCACAAAGAAAGTTACAGACAGACTGACAGACAGACCGATTTTTTTTGCTCAAACTTAAAATCTCGACGTTTCATAACATTCTAAGCCTATTTGAATAATACAAATTTTTGAAAATTTTTTTGTCGTTACTATACATCCACTGGATGTGGAAGTAAAATTAACGCTCTACTTACATTTGGAGCTGAGATACGTTAGTTTTTACGGTTAGGTCACTTATAAATAAACAAATCGATAGGTATTTCTTATTGAAGCTTTGGACTGATAATTCTCCAATGTCTATTATTTTGTTTCTACTACTTGAAGATAATCCAAAGCTAGAATTGTTAAAAGACACTGTATAGAGTTCCGAAAGTGGAGTCTTTCGCGATTTTGTTAGAGATCTAAAAATCACCTAATTAGGCTATTGTCTATGTACAAAAAAAGAGGGTTGAAAGAAACTAAAACGTTAAAGGGTTTTTATGGTTTATTATGTTCAATTGATATGAAAAAACCGCGGAGTGCTACCATTTAAAGTGGTGCGTTTTTGAGATCGAAGTAAAAAGGGCCACTTTTCATTTTTTTTTTGCTTGAAAACTATGAATTTTTTCTATAAACACGTCAATAGAGAAGTGTGTAGAGAATTAAATTTCCAATCGAAATGGCACCTTCAGAAGTCAATTTTTTTTTTTAACAAAAATACGTCCAAAAAACAAAACAAAAAAAAAGCGAAAAAATGCAATTTTTTATAATTTTTTTATTTTAGCCTGTAACTATTTTTCGGGTACATTTAGGCATATACATTGCTGCATAACAAAAAAAGCTGGCGTTTTACCCGTTAAAATGAGAGTAAACAGTTTTACGATTAATAGTGACTTGTTGGCAACTTTTAACTTTTTTTGCTAATTTTTACTATTTTTTTTCAAATTTCGTCCTATAACTTTTTTCTGAGTAAATTTAGGTGTAGACATTATTATATTAAAGTAAAAGCTGACTTTGCCCGTTGAAATGGTGGCTGGCAAAAGTCTCTACGACAAATAGAAACCTAGATACAGCGTTTCGAAGAGTGTTACTTTTATTAACTTTCTTCCAATTTTTACGTTCTTTTTTAAATTTCGGCCTATAACTTATTTGTCAAATGCTTTAAGTACAGATATTGCTACACTGAATGACCTCGCAGTATTCTTGTTTAAATGGTCTGCAATAGAAGATTTAACCCATCTTAAAGTATTGTTTTTTCTCCTTATTATCCTTATTCTTTCCAAAATCCAAGTAGCAAAAGACAATGTTGTCGTTGATGCGGATACACTATTTAGAAGGATGATGCTGTTATTCAAACCAACTGATTCAGAATTGGAAGAGTATTTTGATTTTGAATTATCTCCATATCCAACGTCAATCTTTCAAGAGGGAATCATGAGAAAAAATAAAAAATCGGATCTTTATGATTTTTTCGAACCTATAAATGATGTTTCTCTTTCTAACATTTATTACATTATCGATGGTGGATTTTTATTGCACAAAATAGTTTGGAATACCAACGATACATTTGAAGAAATCAGTAAAAAATATATTCAACACTTAAAACATTTTTACACGAATTGCACTGTTGTGTTTGATGGCTACCCTAGTGATTACGATAATACAGGTACGAAATCTGGAGAAAGATTACGCCGGACCAGCAAGTTCAGGAGTTCAGATTAACAATTACTCAAAGCCATTATCAAAACCTGATAAATTTTTGGCAAATGAAAATAATAATAAAAAAATTATTTCATATTTAATAAAAAAATTTGAAGAAAATAATATTGAGACTGGGCAAGCTGAAGAGGATGCAGACGTACTAATTGTAAATACTGCAAAAGATAAGGCATCCCAATCAGAAAATGTTGTTATAGTTGGTCAAGATGTCCTATCATTATTACCAGAAGAAAATGAAAATATATATTTTTTTAAACCTAGCATAGGAAATGTAACTGCCAAATTATATAACCATAATAGTTTCAAATTTAATCATCTACAAAAATACCTTGGCTTCGTCCATGCATTCAGTGGCTGTGATACAACCTCTTCCTTTTTTGGTATTGGTAAAAAGAAATTCTTGAATTTCATTAATAAGAATATTTTGCTTTTGGAAAAGTATTTAAATGAATTTTTGTGTGAAAATGCAAGTCCAGCAGCCATCGATTCTGCTTCTGAATGTATTGTAACATTACTATACGGTATGAAAATAGATGGCCAAAACACCTGTCGCTATAAGTTATTTCAGAAGTACTCAACAGGTGCGAAATTCTCATTGTCCCGATTGGTTTAAGAACTTACTTGCAAATGCAACATTGGAAAGGAAATAAAGGAAATCCTCTCATCTGGGGTTGAAAAAGTTCAGAAAATGGACTAGTACCAATTTTGACAAATAAACCTTCCGCACCACAAGTTTTGCTGGAAAAAATAACCTGTAAATGCACCAAAGGATGCAGAGGAAAGTGTGGTTGCAGGAAATTGCGAATGAATTGCTCCATTTTTTGCAAAGAATGTATGGGAATGAACTGTGAAAACGCTAATGTACCTCAAATAATGGAAGACGATATTTACATAGATGCCGATGAAGAAATCGACTTTGATTTTGAAAATATGTTAAATCCAGCATTTGAATAATTTCATAATGTAAGTTATTAATCTAAGTTATTTGAACAAAAAAAAAACACGTGATATAATAAAGTTCAGAAGTGGAAAAATGTAAAAAGTTATTTTTTAAGTACAATAATCTACTATATCTAGACTGAATCTTGGTTACTATTGATCACATAAACTTCTATTGCAGACCATTTAAACAAGAATGCTGCGAGTACATTCCATGTAGCAATATCTGTATTTGACAAATAAGTTATAGGCCGAAATTTAAAAAAGAACGTAAGAATTGGAAGAAAGTTAATAAAAGTAACACTCTTCGAAACGCTGTATCTAGGTTTCTATTTGTCGTACAGACTTTTACAAGCCACCATTTCAACGGGCGTAAAGTCAGCTTTCACTTTAATATAATAATGTCTACACCTAAATTCACTCAGAAAAAAGTTACAGGACGAAATTTGAAAAAAAATAGTAAAAATTAGCAAAAAAAGTTAAAAGTTGCAAACTTTGAAACGCTATATCTCGGTCACTATTAATCGTAAAACTGTTTACAAAATCTCATTTTAACGGGAAAACGCCAGCTTTTTTTGTTATGCAGCAATGTCTATGCCTAAATGTACCCGAAAAGTAGTTACAGGCTAAAATTAAAAAAAAAATAAAAAATTGCATTTTTTCGTTTTTTTTTTGTTTTGTTTTTTCGACGTATTTTTGTAAAAAAAAATTTTTTTGACTTCTGAAGGTGTTATTTCAATTAGAAATTTAATTCTCTACACACTTTTCTATTGACGTGTTTATAGAAAAAATTCATAGTTTTCGAGGAAAAAAAATATGAAAAGTGAACCTTTTTACTTCGATCTCAAAAACGCACCACTTTAAATGGTAGGCACTCCGCGGTGTTTTCATATCTTGGGGTCAATTGAACATAATAAACAATAAAAACCCTTTAACGTTTTAGTTCCTTTCTACAGTACATGGACAATAGACTAAATATGTCAAAATGTTATATTATGTTTTTACAAACCGGACTCTAGTCGTTAGATAGCTCAGTGGGTAGTAGCACTTTTCATTCAGGATGCGGACGTCTCGGGTTCAAATCCTGCCCCCAAATTATATTTCTTTTATTGTATCAGTAATATTAAAAGTTTTACAAAGCTGTATACATGAACATAAGGGTAGTTGTTCGAGTTAGGTTGGTTTACCATTTTCGTGGCAAAAATTAAAAAAGTAGAATAATTGAAAATGTGCATTATGTTCTCAGAGCCGCTTTATTCGATGTTATTTTAACAATTGTAGCTTTGAATTATCTTCAAATAGCAGAAACAAAATAACAGGCATAGGAGAATAACCAGCATGTAAAAACTGACGTATCTCAGCTTCAAATTCAAGTAAAGCATTAATTTTTTTTCAAAAGTTGGCTTTTTTAATCTACTCTCATTACTCGTTTACCGTTTTTGATTTCATAAAAAACAGAGAGTTATTTGAATTTGTTTATAACTAAAATTTCGTAATAAAACAGGTTTAAATTTTGAAAAAAAATTTCTCCTTGATCTTAAAGTACTTATATAATGCTACACTTTGAGCCATCGGACACATTTCTTGATCTTGATAGCAGGATTTCACAAGGTTGCAAAGTTTTAGCAACAATTGTATATTTGAGCCATTTTAATAATCATTTTGATTTGAAATTTAAAGTGGTGATTGTACTTTATAAGAGCTATATTTCTTCAAAATTTCATTGAATATTATACATTATTTTTGAAAGAACAGTGATTTGTTTAAAAACGCATAATTTGCAATTTTCAACTTTTTTTAAATAATAGTAACAATTGGAATCAATTATAGTTTATGTACGTTTATTATACAGCTCAAAACGAACATTTTCCTTCTTTTTATTGTTTTCCATAAGACTTATAGATTTCGAGATATTCAAAGAAAACCGATGGAAAACACGATCTAAAAGACTAAAACTGTTTAAATAAACAATACGCCGACTTCGTAGAAACTGCAAAACTGAGCTGTAAACTTATGTAAACCTCCTGTACACGTTAAAACAGAAAAACTGCCCTGACCAGACAATTCATATTCAAATCCTAATTTGTCTCCACTAATAATATTGGTTAATTACTAGACTAAATCGCCAAATATTAGGCAATTTTTTAATACTTATAAGACATTTATAACAAAATACATTCCGCAAATATCAGGTCCCATTTGCCTCATAGTGCTTGTAGTACACCATCACTTGGGTATTAGAGCATTTAGTGGCAGTTCTCTGTAGTAAAAGTTACATCTAAGAGTTGCAGTTGGGATACAGTTATATTTCGTTATAATGCAATTTACCTGAATTATAAACATTGGTCTGATGTCACCAAGAATCTGACGGGAAGACGCGCCCAACAGACAACCCCGACAGGTGACGTGATGCTATCAGACGTACAATACAGCAAAACCAGGCCTAGAATAATGGGTTACAAAACATGTGCCAAAGAGTTGCGAATACAAGTTTATTTATTCGTAAAAAACATCGTTTGTATTGAAATTAAATAGTTTTCATAAACGCCAACATAATGAATATTATGCGACCATCATGAAGGTATGTTTAAAATTGTTCTGATCCCTAGCTGATGCCTACTGTATAGGCGTAATCCGCGTCGTGTACAGTGTGCAGTGTTTGTTTGTAAAACATACTTCAGTGTCAGTGCCGATCAAGGGTTCCACTCCTATTAGAATCTTGTATATTATATAGTGTGATCATTTTTGAATGCCTAGATTTCATTACTTAAGTTTTTACACATGCAGAAGTATACAAAATTATAAATACTAATATTAGTCCATACCAAAGTTGCAAAAATAGGGTTAAACCCCAAAAGTGCAAGGGTAGCTACCAAACATGGCTATCCCCCGTTTTCGAGGGCGGCCAACACGATGGTAATAGCCCCACCCTCCACCCCCACCCCTCAAACTACCACTAAACGCAAAAAACCTTTTTCCCATTTTTCGTTATCAGGCATGCGAGGACTTGTTAGATCGGGTTTATTTTTTGAGGAAACTCAATGTATCCTGTAAAATTTCGCAACAAGATATCTTAACGACCCCCGGGGGTTGAAACCACCCCCTCCCTCAATACCGAGACATGCAGAAAACATTCAAACGGGCTGAAAATTGAATGATAATGTTAGTGACGATGAGACTGACGATAGTGATGATGATGATGAATGTACCTAGATGGAAGCAAGTCTCATTTAAGTGAAATATCTATTCCGATTGACCAGAAAATGGTGATCTAATTTGTAAACGGCGAAGAATAAATTAACATTTAATATTAATCACATATGACGCATGCCTAGCATAAGAATAAAAATCATGTACATAATGTGAAAATAAATATATAATAAAAAAAATCGAGTATATAAAATTCGTCTTAAGTTGCAATAAAAAAATTCTCTCCCTAGAAAACCTGATTCAATGAGCGCTTGTGATTTCACTATACCGATGGTTTTGGGCATGCAAGGGTAGTTTTTGAGGACTAAGAGAGGAAGTGATGTCACGATCGTGTCCTCTACCCTTGAAAACTGGGGATACCTTCTTTAAAACCTTCTCTTTGAGGGACACATCAGGATTGAGGGAGGGGGGTGATTTCAAACCCCGGGGGTCGTTAGGGTGACTGGTTGATAAATTTTACAGGAGATATTGAGTTCCCTCAAAAAACTCTGATCCAACAAGTCCTTATATATATATATATATAAAAGAATACCCTGACTAACTGACTGACTCACTGATCTATCAACGTACAGCTCAAACCGCTGGGTCTAGAAACTTCAAATTTTGCGTAGAGGTTCCTTGAATGGCGTAGGCATCCACTAAGAAGGGGTTTTTCGAAATTCGACCCCAAAGAGGGGGAAAGGGGGGGGTTGAAATTTTAGGCTTTTTCGGAAACGGTTATATCTAGGTGTGTGAAATTTGCCAGAAATATTTTTTGTTGAAATCTATTAGATACGGGTAAGACGAAATTTCGATTTTCGCTTTTTGAAGGGGTCAAAACGGGGGTAGTAGATGGTTTAAACACATACGGTGCAAACGGCAAATTATATTATTTTGACACTGAAATGATGTCTATAATTAAGTCATTTTGACACATCAGAAGATAAAATAGTATTATTCTTCCATATACGGTGCTATCATTTCCAATGCCTCCAATGGTTGCAAGGATTGGGAAATCTGTGAATTTTTCCTTTTTTTAACGAAATGGCTAAAGAAAATCTAAGTATTAATGGAGAAGTTGTACAACATACTGTTGTCCCAATTGTAGATGACGGAGCCTGTTTATTCCGTTCCCTTCCATTCTTGATGTACGGCTCAAGGTTAGTAAACAAATAGTCAGCTTTGTGTTAGACAACTGGAACGAATTTTTAATTAACAGTGAGGGCGACAATTACTCATATGAGCTGAGGTATCCGTATCTCTGAAATTGCGTAAGTCAGAGTGACGGGATCTTCTGAGGAAATAAGGAGACACATATTCGATGGTTTTCAAAAAGAGACCCCCAAACAGGTGAACGGAAACGGAAACGATTAGACCTAGAAACGTAAAATTTGGCAGAAATACTCTTTATTGTAATCTATTAGACACGAACAAGACGAAATTTCAATTTTCACGTTTTGAAGGGGTGAAAACGGGAGTGGTAGATGGTCTAAAGGGTACCCGTACCTCTGAAATCGCATAAGTCAGAAACGTGATATTTCAGCGACGGGCTCTTCTGATGAAATAAGGACACGCATTCGACGGTTTTCAAAAAGAGATTCCCCCGCCCCCGCACGGGTGAACAGGGAGGGGGATGTTTTTAAGCATGAAATTTGACACATACCCGCCCATGTGCTCTCTTGTCGATTAAAATAATATTTGTTTTTCGTTTAACTCGCTCTAACACAAAAATAGACAAATTGCGATGCACAGTGGGTTTCCCCGAGTACTAGAGATGCGCAGTAGGTTTCGTCGAGTACTATGGATACGCAGTGGGTTTTCTCGAGCACTATGGATCCGTAGTGGGCTTCCTTAAGTGCAATGAATGTGCGGTGGGTTAGTATGTCAATGTTCCTAATTAGACGCGGATGAAGTTTCACGCGGACGAAGTCGCGGGCATCAGTTAGTTTTTAATAAAAAGTTACTCGTTCCATTAAAAAATGTTGCAGATAACAGGCAGTTTGCGTCCGAGCGTTTCGAACAAATAATATAAATATTAGAAATATTAGAAGAAAACACAAATTCATAAAACATTTTAATAAACAATCATATAATAGATTGACAACTTACGGATCACAATTTTCAATTGACATGTTTAAAACATAAAGGTAAGGTTCTTTACCTTTTGGATTTTAATAACAAGTAGTTACTGCGACAAACCCTCATTAGTGAAGTTAAAAAAATAAATTTTGAATGAAATTTCTCTGCTGCAGTGATTTAAAATAATAATAATAATAATAATAATAATAATAATAATAATAATAATAATAATAATAATAATAATAATAATAATAAATATTATTTTGGGTATTCACCAGATAACTATCAAAGAAACCATTCATTCGTTCCTTTAATATACCACTGGTCCAAGTCTGACCAAGTTAGCATATCAACAAGAGTTCCCCCCAAGAAACGACTTATTTTTTGTAACAATAATAATAATAATAATAATATGACTTTATTTCAGGCGGAGTCTACCCTCGCTACTCAACTTAACCTGTGTTGATTTTATTTTTTTTCTTTTCGGTGTGATAAGTGTAATGAGAAGTTCTGGATTACATTTGACTATTGCTTCATAAAAAACAATTTATGTTGCAATGTTAAAGTTCTCTGCTATTTTTCTTATCTTCAGTCCTAATAATCGCATCGAAAAGGAAATAAATTATTCGAAGTAAAATTAACCTGCAAGAAATGAAAACCATTAAAAATGACCCTTTGTGCATAATTTAAGCAATATAATGCAATACCCATAAATATTAACAAAGGCGATTGAAACTATGCATTTAAATTGAACTAAACCTTTGTGCCAAATTTTAATGCAAAATATTTATTTAAGCGGTTAAAAGTGAAAAATACCGCATTTCAATCGCTTATAGTTTAAGTACATCGACTGTTAGGAGGACAATTTTTTTAACGTAGGTTTTTATAAACATTTTGTAATGGTATTATATTAATGAAACATTTCACTTTTACTTATACCACTTTTACTTCCATATCCAGTGGAAGTATAGCAACGACAAAAAAATGTTTGAAAAGTGTTATTGTTCAAATGGGCTTAGAATGTCATGAAACGTCGAGATTTCAAGTTTGAGCGAAAAAAAAAATTCTGTCCGTCGTCTGTGACTTTTTTTTTGTGCGCACGATTACTCTGGAATCGTTTAAGATTGGTGCACGTATGTACTTTAACGGGATCTGGAACTAGATTATGTTTTTATCTTATTCCGTTGAAGGGTTGGGGGCTAAATTGGGGGTAAATAGGTAAATCAAGCAGGTAAAAGTACATAAAATTGGTATTTGGTATATACAAGAGAAGCTAGCTTTCAAAAACTTTTTTGGCATTAGCCACCCCCATTACCACCCCACCTCATCATTAAAGGGGATGAAAAAAAATGTAATTTGGTGTGTGTACAAGGACCAAAAACCTCAAAACATTTTTTTACTTCATCCACCCCCACCCCACTACCGATGTGGGATATCGCTTTATGGGTTTTTTGGGGTAGACGGTTTCAAATATTATAATATTAAAGTTCCATAAACAATTATTTCCACATACAAATTTTTTTCGTTGTGAGAGACTTGGATAGAAAATCTGGATGTGGAAGTAGTGATTCCTTGGGTAGCTGTTTTTTTCATTAGTTTATCTTTTGCGAGATTGAAGCAACTGCAATATGAATGTTTTATCATACCAAAAACAGTAAACGAATTCCTTAAAATATTCTTTTTACCTACTTTCCTAATTATGCGCAGATAAAATACCGATATTAAAAAAAATAATAATCTACTTGCATTTGGAGCTGAGATACGTTATTTTTGCGTTTGATTACTTATTAATAAACAAATCGATATATCTTCTTGAAATTTGGACTGGCTATTCTTTAATGCTTATATTTAGGTCTCAGCTAGTTGAACGCAATTTAGAACAATTTTTTTTTTTTTTATTTACCACTCATCAAGTTTTGCAACTAGACAGTATCTTCCTTAATTTTCATCGTATCGGGACATTATTTTCTTAATTAATGGCCTTCCCAGACTTTGATTATTTTATTTTATTTAACATAAGAAACTTGGTTTAAGTTTTATTTAGACTAAAATGCAGTAATTTTTTAATTTTTTTAAATAATTTTTAAGTTCGTTTCTAAGTTTTATCTAATTGGAATGTTTTTATTTGCTTCTATTTTTGCGTAGATTTTGATGTTCGCTTTAATTTAACGTCAGCTAATTTTTTTAGCTTTTGTTTATAGAAATGCAATAAATAAATTTTTTAAATTTTCTTAATTTTTGTCCTATTGGAACATTTTATTTTAAATTACTCGTATCTTTGCGTAGATTTCGATTGTTTACTTTAATTTCACGTAAATTAACTTATCAAGCTTTTGTTTATGAAAAATACAGTAACTTTTAAATGGTTGTAACTTTAAAAATGTTTGTCATATTGGAAAAAAATGGTATTAAGACCTTTGCAAAATATATCTCAAAATATTCATTAAAAAATTTCACTCCTACGGAGTCGATCACTTTGAGAAGATCACTTTGACGCGATTGAGATGTCGTTTTTATTTTTTGTCGTATAAATAAATGTTTTAAGCTAAAATTTGCCACGATGGTACAGTTGGCACAGTTTCACCTACTTTTGTTGAGATTTATATATTTATATTTACTAAATTAATACATTTTTAATGATTTTTATTTTTTTTTGATAATTTATTTTCTATTTTTATTCGAAATTTTATTGCGAAGTTTGTTCTTTTGCGCTGCGAAAACTAGGGCTAGAAATAATAAGAACTTTTTATGAATCAATTTAATCAGATTTACTTTAAAATTTCTCATTGCACATTGCACGCTGAAATCAAATTTAAACAATAAAATCTCTGGGGTAAGAGAATTTCTTATTCACCCTTTTTATGCTTAATTTGACTCCACTATATGTCCCATGATTACAAACTTAGAATGTTAGCTGCTATACAGTTGTGTTAATGACACTAACACGAAAATTTGAATCTAAAATTAAAGAAAAGAAAATTTAAATTACAGTGATTTACCTAAAAAACAAACACTAAATATACATTTAATAATTTTATACTAAAGACCTTATGGCAAGATATCAAATTTTATATAAAATACCGTACTGTTATTTAACAACATATCGGTGATTTCATTAGATAATGATTGAGATGTTTTCATTTCTGTTATCATCCTCTATTAAATTTTATACAGAATTTGATGCCATAACATACAGATTTATTTTCCAATCTGATTCACAATCATCATCATTTTAGGTACTGTTAGCATTATTACCTTATCTTGCCAAATAAATGGAAAATATTTACAATTTGAGCAAGAATGTAACTTCACAATAAATTATTTTATTACAGCAATTACAAATACAGTTCTGTTTAAACATAACATCGCGTGTCAAAATATAATATGTAAGAATAATTTTTGTGTATGTGCAAATATAACTTTCAATATTTACACAGGCACATTAATTTATTTGCTAAATTATTCATAAATTATTTTACACACCACCAGTTTAATTATTATATGCTGAAACAATTTTTTGGAATAAAACGTGACAAAAGTTTCCTCTGTTCGGTATTTATCTAAGAATCAAGGTTATTTCGACAATAAGGCAGTGCATCTAGTGGTATATATTTATGTGCCAAGAAAGTTATATTTTTCATGAATTAAAACAAGTTAAAATTGTGCTGGAGAAAAGACAAGTTGAAATGACGTTATATTTTTAGTAGGTACTATAGTCTGTTTTTAAACCAGGAGGACCGTTTCAAATTTACCGCGCTAAATCATACATCTGTGATTGGATCCGCCTTCGCCAGTTTTATATAGGGCATTTTGACATATAATAAATTTTAATTTCATGTCATAAATTATTTTGTTTTAATTTCTATTTTATCACTTGCACATTATATATCAGTTTTTAATCCCTTTTGTATAAAACTGAAGGTAAAAGTGGCTAATTACTTGGTGCCTTTTTATATTGTGTAAATGGTATGGATGGTGTATCAAATACATTGAGGTCAAATAGAGGTCGATGCATTATATAATGTAATAAAATGCACACAAATATACCGTAGTGGTGTATTATTGGTTGCTCAAAACGCCAAAAAGGTTCTAGTGTATTTTCTGGTTACTTCGATGGTGTGAATGGGACTTCTATATTCAGTCCTCCTGGTTTAAAAACAGACTATAACAAAAACACAGTTAAAGAAGATCTCCCTAAAAACCCTGAGTCCAACATCTTTTTATAAAATATATACAAGCGGCGACGATAAGACATATTAATAAAACAATTTTATTAAAATCACACTTATACACAAATAGCTTATAAAAGTAAATTGAAAAATTTTGCTAATATCAACAGTTACATTAAATATGTTCCCTAGGTTCATCATTAATATGACTAAGCGGCAAAATGTCCTTTCTAGTTACAGAATAAACATTATAAGGTTTGTTAACGATAGTGTGAATGCCATGAAAACAGTTTATCTTAATATTATTCTTATTATACTCCAGATATTTTTGTACAAAAAATCTATTTAGATCATGAACCTGCGGGTGGCTCAAATACTCATCGATGTCCATCCACTTGCAATCCATAATTTCACGGTTGCATTTTTCTATGTCTTCGGATAAGGGTTTAAGACTGACAACGGCGTATATATCTGAGCAATCAAACATTCCTCCGTGGGCATGCCTGAGAGTTAGCACTGATTCAAACTTGGTGGTAATGCCAGTTTCTTCGAAAACTTCCCGAATTGCAGCGTCTATCATATTTTCACCTGAAAAAATTGGTTTGATCAATCGAAATTTGATTTAATATATGTCAGTTTGAAATTATTGTTGGAAATTTATTGATATAGACTGAAAAGGGAACCGGACCAAAAATTGAACCCTGGGTAACTCCCAAAATATAGATCTTGCGAATATTTATAATATGTAAAATGATAAAAATAACTCACAGGACATAACATTTTGGCAATTAACAGAAATGAATATTTTGATTCTTCATGATTTATCACTCACTTGGCTCTACGTATCCTCCTGGTAACTTCCAGTAGTGATTACTTCTTATGGAGTATTTCTCAGTCACTACTAGAACTTGCGACTTATCGTTCACCACTACAGCTCCTACACCGATCATAGTATGTGCATAGGGAGGTATGTTGCAGTCTTCTTTCTTTGGCAACCACAAGTACATCATTACGAATTCTTCTTTTGCGTGATGGAACTTGAAGCCTCTCTGAAACAACACAGAACTAGCAGAATATTTTTGGAAATAAGTGCCTTTAGGTTTTGGTTATCATTTGAAGAAAAAAAAACGGTAGTGTAAGTACAAGGTAAGTAGGTACAGTAAACACACGTGAAGTGATAGGAATTACTGGAAAATAATACAATTTGTGCGCCAATCATACGAATACTATGTGTAAGCTACTGTTCATTTTATATTGCACCAACAATATGAGAAAAGCATTGCCTCGTTCTGTGCTAAATTTCCCCACGCTCGCTAGCACTCGAGCATTTATTGCAGTAACAGACCCTATTGTGAGTAGGCGTAACTTTACCACACACTCATCACTTCTCTTTTTTCAGGCGACGCGCCTTAACGAAGCAAAGAGCTTCATTCATTATGGCGGGAAATTCAACCTGTACCTAATCTAAGTTTCAATCCCAGATCTCAGCTCACAGATAGAATATAATGGATATAGGAGATCGAAAATCTGTAAACACGTTTTATTGACTCTTCACCTAATATAAGGAATTCATTCTCCCATTTACACCTTAGCCGGGAAAGGAGGATAGTGTTGATTTAAACACAATGTAGCAGATTTTTTTTTCAGCTAAATAAATAACATTTGCTTTTTCTATGTCTGAAAATACAATTTTTATGCAAAAAATTAAATAACTCCAACTCAAACAATATAAATGCAATAACTTTAACGTTTATGTTAAAGCCTATTTGAAATCTTTAATGTGTCATTCAAAAATGTATGATTTTGATGGGTTTTATTTAATAAATTAATTAATCAGTCAATTTTTTACCTATCTTAAAAACTAAACGTCATTGTATAGCTAGAAAAACATAGCTTTAACAAAATTTGAAAATATAACGACGTTCCATTTCAAAATCAATTCGAAAAGACGCCATTTTGTTAGATTTCCAGATTTGCTAAAAAAATTGAAAGTAGGCTGGAATAAACTTGTGACGAATTAAAACAGTAGTGAAAACCCCATATTCTTATATCAATCCGCTTAACACACAGGCCCCCCACATCAAATCATGGGCCCCGGTAACAAATTCACTGGCGGGCCCCCGCGCTTAATAATTGGTGGGTGAAATTCATTGATTTTTTTGTAAGTGGTTTCCCTTGTAGGTCTATTCCACTGTCGTCATTGTCGGTTTCAGTCGTCGATAGGGTTTTCTTCAATCAACTCATCTTCGGTAGGTGAATTTAAGCAGCCTTGTCCGTGACAGTTGGAGCACATGGTTGAGCAGCGTAATCCTATTTTTACACACCCGCATCGTTTCCTGCAACCCATCCTGCAGTTGCAAGATATAAGTTGTAGAACGGAAGACGGAGCTGCTGCCTCAGGTGTAAAAATGGGTGAAAGAACGGTGTCAGTTTTCTTCCAACCCCATTGTGTCGGATCAAGGTTAATTCCTCTCCATAACTGAATTTGATGAAAAACCCTACAAGCATGCTGATGAGAAGCGGCAGGCGTTGGCGGTAGTCTCGATAATAGTACAGCGTTACTTGATTTCCCAACCAATTTATTGAATGAGAGAAATCTATGTCTATTTAAAGATTTCTCTTTCTTTGGAGCTTTATATAACGCCATCGTGAAAGGCTCTCCAGCAGTTGCGACTTCTTCTTTTGTTGATTGAGGGTTGTTAAATATAGGCACAATGTCATCCAAATCTCTTCTGTTATTAAGTGTAGTTACAGTTTGTGCTTCGCCTTTACCGAACAAAGCAGAAGTAGTGTCGCAACCAATAAATGCATGTGCAAACAGCACAGTTTCCTTACAGTTTCTCAAGACATCCGAACTAATACGAAATACGCACCGAGCCTAACAACGGTATTTCACAACTAAATATTCGAGTAGAGATGAATTGCTATTTAACCTGTTATTTTATAACTGTTATTTGTAAATAACATTAACAGACTGTTATTTCTGTTCGAAAATAACAGGTGAGAAATTAACAGATAAGCAGCTGCGGCAGCAGCATGATGTATGAGATAACGTCTCTGAACTAACATTTGCAAACTGCGCGCTGCGGTATGCGCATGTCAGTACTTCTCAGCGATCTGTTATTTTTAGACTGTTATTTTAAACTGTTATTTCAAAATGGCAGTAGCAGTTTAGACTGTTATTAAAAATTAACTGCTTTTACCCATCACTATATTCGAGCGTCGAGAATGGACAATTCATACCTGCCCCCCTTCCTCACATTCTCCAAACCGGAATCTGTCGAGCAGCTTGACAGAATCCGAAGGTCAAACATATACTACGGGAGCCCACCCTGAGTGTCCGTGCACCCCCCCCCCCCCCCCCCGGATCCTTTAGGACAATGTTTTTCATAAAGATTAAAGCTTAAGGAACAATTTAAGACATGTCCTAAAAAAAAAAAATTGGCTGCACTTTCAAAATGGCGTCCGTTTAAAAAAAGAAAATTTGCAAATATGGTTTTTGTCATTTAACACAAAAACTAAAAAAGATGGAGAAAAACTTTCTGCACAAAAAACAAAGTGCATACAATTTTCTACAATTTTGTTCCTATACAATATTTGCATAGGAGTTACCATTTTCCAGATAAATGATTCATCTCTTAAAGTAAAATATAAAATTCAACATAAAATGTAACACTACGGAAGCCCACCCTAACTGTCCGTGCACCCCCTCGATCCTTGGGGACAATGTTTTTCATAAAGATTAAAGCCTAAGGAACAATTTAAGACATGTCCTAAAAAAAAAAACTGACTGTACTTTCAAAATGGCGTCCGTTTAAAAAACAATGCAAATATGGTTTTTGTCATTTAACACAAAAACTGAAAAAGATGGAGAAAAACTTTCTGTACAAAAAACAAAGTGCATAAAATTTTCTACAATTTTGCTCCTATGGAATATTTGGATAGGAGTTACCGTTTTCCAGATATCATTGTTACCGTTTTCGAGATAAATATCTGCAAATTACAATATTATTATTATTATTAATTTTTTTCAGTTTATTTTATTTTATTTTTATGTTAATAATATAAAAATATATTATACGCCTAACAATAACTGTCACAGTTATTTCCTCTAAGTGATTTACCGATATATGAATTTCCATGTTTTCTTAATTTCGGACTCATTTATCTGGAAAATGGTAACTCCTATCAAAATATTGTATAGGTACAAAATTGTAGAAAATTTTATGCACGTTATTTTTTGTGAAAAAAGTTTTGTTCATCTTTTTTAGTTTTTGTGTTAAATGACAAAAACAACATCGGCAACAGTTTTTTTTAACATATGGCCGCCATTTTGAAAGTACAGCCAATTTTTTTTTTTAGGACATGTCTTAAATTGTTCCTTAGGCTTTAATCTTTATGAAAAACATTGTCCCCAAGGATCGGGCGGGGGGTGCACGTAAACCTAAGGAGGGCTCCCCGACTAATAACAGTGCCGTGACGTTTTCAAAGAATTTGGGCGAAAAGATATAATAAATATTAAAATTATGATAAAAGCGAGAAAGTTCAACAAAAATAATAATAAAAAAAGAAAAGTACAAGATGAATTTTGTAGAGGAGATTCCGCTCTCAAGTTTCATTATAACCATTTTTGACGTCAAAGTAGCCATTCGGAGATATTCGCTGTGAAAAATCGCGTACCACCGATTTTTCGCCGAGCGCTCCAAACTATCCCCTACTATGAACGTCGATAGCGAGAAAACGGCGGGGAGTACGCAAGAACTTTTTTTGTGTAGAATTTAATGACGAATATTTTTGTTCCTATACCTGTTTTTGGTGGTAATGACGGATTCGAAGGAAACTGAGAATAATCGTAACTAACTCCTGTCTAGGGGTGGTTTTTCGCCCCAAAAGGGTGTTTCCATCAACGGGTAAGGTGGGAACTTTTCGAATCCTTACCCCCATGAACTATGAATGGCCTAAATATAATTTGTATATGATTTTTTCTTCTATTCGCTACTTTTTCGTCTAATTTGCGTGGACTATTATAGTGAGCTTATCAGACAAAACTCATCGGTTTTACCTGAACTATAAATCAAATCGTACTTAAGAACATAGCTTTAAAAAAACTTGAAAATATAAGGATGTTTCATTTAAAAATCAATTCGAAAAGACGCCATTTTGTTTGATAGATTTCCAGAATTGCTAAAAAAAATTGAACGTAGGCTGGAATAAACTTGTGATCAATTAAAAAAGTAGTGAAAACCTCATATTATTCTTATAACAATCCGCTTAACATATAGCGCAGTTGAATTGATTTTTTTCGGCGACAACATTCCACCTGAAATTTTATTATTGATTCTTATGTATTATGGCCTCCTGATTGTGCCCAAAAATTCCTTGTGCGTCAAAAGTTATATCCACTTTTTGACGCGCTTTCACGCATTTTCAACTTATCTGCTTAATGTATCTTGTACTAGTAATCGGATGGGAATTTTAAAAATATTGGCTTGGCAAAAATAAAACTCATTCATGGTCAAATACAATGCACCAATCCCGGACACCGTATGTCAAATAGAACGGTCAAAGATGGCGGACGAAATAAAATTTTTAATTCTTCGTCAATCAGGAAAGAGGCATTGTACGTCATTATTTTTCTTTTCGATTGTATGTTATTTTATGTACTTTTAGGGGATGGAGTTAATTTTTTTTTATTTTTCAGAAAAAGTGCATCTTTTTTTATTTAAAAAAAAATGCATTTTTACAATTTTCAAAAATGCATATTCTTTGACCCTCCTTTTTTTCACCCAATTTTTATCGACACAAAATGAAATATACTATAGGTCTCGTATAACTCCAAAAATACAATACAAAATGAAACTTCATTAATTTGAAAACGAAATTTATTAAGCATACGCATGGTAATAATGATAATATATGAATATGTGATCAATAATCAGAACCAAGCAGTCAGGACTAGAGTAGTATAATTTTTGACGGGTATGCCGACGAACACAATAGCACTAAGAATAACGAGCGCATTCACGTTTAGAAAAAAATGTTTGCGTAGATATTTCAATCACAAGTGACATTATGAAATACTCGATTAGTCAAAAAGAATTTCTAGCTAATATTAAAAATAAAGATAGCTTTATCAAATTATTGCGCAAAGAGTTAATAGATAATGACTTTAACGTTAAAAGATGCAGAGAAGACTCCGATACTACAATCATTGAAACTGCTATTGATTTGAAAACCGAAGACAATCAAGTTATAATAGTTGGTGAAGACATTGACCTTTTGGTTATAATGACTCAACTAGCATGGAATCATCATAAAAAAATATATTTTATTTCGTCCGCCATCTTTGACCGTTCTATTTGACATACGGTGTCCGGGATTGGTGTATTATATTTGAACATAAATAAGTTTTATTTTTGTCAACTTTGGTGAAATTACTCCTTCTTATAGAAAAGATATTCAATTTTGTTTTTTTTTTCGGCCATTTTTGGTGTTTTCTATTTTTTCCAAGATGGTGGATTGATCAATACATATCGAACAGGTCTATATATTTTAAGAATTTTATTCCAAATAAGCGAGTATTTTTAAAATTCCCATCCGATTATTAGTACAAGATATATTAAGCAGATAATTTGAAAATGCGTGAAAGCGCGTCAAAAAGTGCATATAACTTTTGACACACAAGGAATTTTTGGGCACAAATATTTTTTTCGTAATCAGGGGGTCATAATACATAAGAATCAACAATAAAATTTCAGGTGGAATTTTGTCGCCGAAAAAAATTAATCAATTCAACTGTACTAATTAGTGCAGGCAAATCCAGTTTTGAGTATGAACTATCTGGGGACAGCTATTTCTTTATCGAAATGGATAGCTCTATTCTTGTATAATGAGGATATTAAAGTCCCGAAAAATCCCGATGTGAGCTAAAGCCACCATTTAGAAAAAATGGCCGCCAGAACCGTTTCTTTTAGAAGGACATATCTCAGTAACCATTGCTCCGATTTTAGATTTATTTTTTGTTCTCTTCCCCTTTTTATGTACAATCGAAAGTGTTATTACATCTTTGGGCATAAAATAGAAGATAACTGAAGAAAATAAGACTTAAGTTCTTGGAAATATACAAGGTGTCCAGTTAGTGCTTCCTCGGACGATTGTGCAAAAACGGGTAACTTTATAAAAAAACTTTTTTAACAAAACTTTCAATGTTTCATCTCTACTATAACGTGAAATTATTTTCAATTATACAAAGTGTCACAAAAAGGAGTTACACAAGAATGTATATTTTTTTCAATGTAATACTCTCTAATTTTTTGACGTCAGTTAAGCATCTAAGGGTCCTGAATTACATCCTAAAATTTTTTGCCAATCGGATGCAGCGTTGCCAAGTTATAATTTTTTTCCTGTTTTTTTGGCAAATTACAAACATTTTTTTGACTACCATATCTCCGTGATTTATTAACTGTTTTTTCTAAAAATATAGGGTGTTATTCGATAATGATGCATTTACTGAAAAACATTTTTGAAATAAATTATTATTATACCGGGTGTCCAAAATATTTGTTTACATTTCTTGTTATTTTATTATTATTTTTCTCAAATTTTTTAAATGGAATGCCTATATTTTTTTTACATGGATGAATGAAGCATAAAATTTCCCACATGCTAATATTATACACTTAATTTTTTTATTTCAAACCGTTTTTGAGATATGATTATTTCAAATAAGTTTTGCGTAAATTGAGGTGCTTTTTATTTTAGCATTAAAATCTAGTATGGCTTTGGTCTTTTGTTTTGCGCTTGTTTTTCACTCTATTCTATGACATTTCTCTAATGTGTTTAAGATTATCGTGATTAAGTTGAATTAATATTGTTAATATTTAAAAATACGAATTATAATTATTGTCAATAAGATTTAATATCTATGGTAAATGTTATGTTATTGGTGAATATGATGGAAACTGTTTATTGGCATCAAGAATGTATGGTCAAAAATATCCCTATAGGAGATGTTCTGATGTGAGGTCTCTAGAAAATTTGAAAGAACGTTTTGAACGTACTGGAAATTTTGCATATGAAAAGAAGGCGAGACGACGAAATGTATTGTAATGAAGAAAATGAGCTGGCTATAACTTTAGCGGTAATCGAAAATCCTACGGCACGTGTTCGGGACTTAAATAGGGATTTAGAGGTCTGTGAATCTAGTGTTTCCCTATGTCTTCGTAAAAATATGTTTCACCCCTATCGAGCTCAGATGCATCAAGAGCTTTGGGATGTGGATTTAAATCGTAGATTAAATTTTTGCCAGTGGGCTCAAAACCAAATTGGAGGAAATGAAGAATTTTTCAAATTTGTATTGTTCACGGATGAATCAACGTTCTTCGCAATGGATTTGTGAATAGGCACAATTTCCATTATTATGCTAGAGAAAACCCTCATGTTGCACAGAAAAATCAGAACCAGAGTTTAAATGTAAGGGAAGGAATTGTACATGATTGTTATTCATCCTTCTTAGATTTTACGCAAAATACGTTTCCACAAATAATAGAGCATATTCCTGATTAATTACAAATAATATGTGATTACAACTTGAAGGTGCACCACCACATTTTAGTAGAAATGTTCGTCAGGCCATTGGTAATCAGTTTCCTGAAAGGTGGGTAGGAAGAAGAGGTCCAATATTTTAATAAACTGTTAAACAATATCTAATTTATTATTTTATTGAATTATGTTAGGTCTCATTGCGTGGCCACCTAAGTCACCCGACCTGACTTCAGTGGGTTTTTTCTTTGGGGATTTGTGAAGTCAGACGTTTATAAAGTAGAACCAACGACTCGAGAAGATATGGTGGAAAGGATTCGTCGATGTTTCAATCGTATAAATGTTGATATGTCACACTGTGTAAGGCCCTCATTTATCAAGAGACCTCAGTGTTACCTGAATCAAAATGGTGGACCTTTTGAGCAGTTGTTAGCTTAGTTTCAATATCGTGAAAAAAAATTATTGCTCAAGAACCGTTCATAAAAGAAAGTGTATGATATCAAAATGTGAGAAATTGTAAGCGTTACTCATCCATTGAAAAAATATATAGGCATTCCATTTTAAAAAATTGAAAAAAATGTAAAACAAAATATAGATTTTAATGCTAAAATAAAGAGCACCTTAATTTACGCAAAAATTATTTGATATAATCATATTTCAAAAAACGTCTGAAATAAAAATAAAGAGATATTAAAATGTGAGTAATTGTATGTTTTATTCATTCATGTAAAAAAAGTATACCTAGGCATTCCATTTAAAAAAAAAATGGGAAAAATAATAATTAAATATCAAGAAATGTACGCAAATATTTTGGACACCCGATATACTAAAGATTTATTTCAAAAATGATTTTTAGTAAATACATCATTATCAAACAACATCCCACATTTTTAGAAATAACGATTAATAAATTGCGGAGATATGCCAGTCAAAAATGTTTGTAAACTCCCCAAAAAACAGGAAAAAATAACTTGGCAAAATATTTTAGGGTGTAATACAGAGCCCTTGGAGGCTTAACTGGCGTTAAGGAAATGCAGGCTGTTCTATTTAAAAAAAATATACTTTCTTGTGTGACTCGTTTTTGTGACACCTTGTATAATTGAAAATAATTTTATGTTGTAGTAGAGACGAATCATTGAAAGTTTTGTTAAGAAAGTTTTTTTATAAAGTTAGCCGTTTTGCACAATCTTCCGAGAGAACACTGACTGGACACCCTTTATACCTTAATGTACATTATTAAAAATGATTACAATTTTATATATAAATAACTATTACTCCGTTAATATTTGAGTTAGTATCATCGGCCAAAAAACAAATGAAACCTAATTGTGTGCTCTAGAACTTTTATTAAAATTATTTTTTCAAAAAGTGACTAGAAATTTCAGTACAAACGTCTCGAGTTTACAAAAGTTTAAATTTCCGTAATATTTAAATTATTTTTAAATTTCCTAAGTTTATCGTTTAATTTATCGTAAAATATGTAATCAAACTTTCTGTAAAATGTGAAGTGAGGAATGGAACAAAAAAAAGAAATCTAAAATCTGAGCAACGGTTACTAAGATATATGATTTTAAAGAAAATGTCTCTGGCGGTCATTTTTTCTAAATGGCGGCTTTAGCTCACGTCGGGATTTTTTGCGGCTTTATGTACTTATCCTACATTAATAGAGCTATCCATTGCAATAAACAAATAACTGTCCCCAAATAGTTCACGCCAACCCATTTTGCACTGAGATTTTGCCTGGTCTATAATATATTAGATACTAAAATAGTAGACTTCATTTTATCTTCTACAGCTTTGGGCAAATAAAATTATCACGCATATTAAACAAGGGCGGTTTTACGGGCGGGGGGGAGGTTAATGGTGGAACCATGCGCCTGTCGGCGCCGGTGCAATTATTTTTGCTCCCGTATTTGCGGGCGCATTTCTGCATATGACGATAAATTTAAACTAATATTGAACTATTTTTTAAATTTCAATAGTTTAAAAAAAATTCTTACCCCCCCCCCCGCTCAAAAAATGTTCTTGGATTCCTACCTTTGCTCGCTAAAAATTTTTTTGGGTGGTTTCTGCCCCTGCTCATCAAAAACATTTTTTTTTCTGATTTCTTCCCTCCGCTCGTTAAATTTTTGTTTGGATTTCTCCCCCTCGCTTATATAAAACTAAATTTTTTTTGGATTTCTACCCCCCTTCCCCCCCGCCTTCAAAAAATGTTTTTTTTTCGGACCCCCCGCTCATAAATTTTCTTCCATGGACCTGCTAGTTACTACTCTCCCGCACAATGTACTGACCTAGAACCACCCCCAACAAACACAAAAGATCGGCCTATCAACGGGCCATCACTGGGCCAGAAATGAAACTTCTGGCCCTGTGATGGCCCACTGGAGGGCCGACGTTTTGTGTTTGTAGGGCCCCTGATATTAAAGTTCCCTCAAAATTTTGTATGACGCGTTGCTGTACTCAGAGCTGGGCAAAATACTCATTTGAACTACTTCAAGTACTTTACTTGAAGTAGTTTCACCATATGCTTTGCACATAAAACTACTTCAAGTACTTGATACTTGAAGTAGTACTTTCCCCAGCTCTGGCTGTATTCCTCTTGTTTTCTATGTTATAAATTTAATTTTTTTTTATACGTCTTGTGTCTTATGTGTTCTACATTGTGAACAGATTTTTTCAATTACCCACTAATTATAGTGAGCTTATCAGACAAAAATCGTCCCCCTTATTTAGACTGTAAATCAAATCATACTCCACTGGAAACAACGTAACGATAATAAATATATAGATTTTGGACATCGTGCTGCCACCTATCCATTGCTTGCTCAACTTAAAATTTTATAGTGAAAGATTCTTCTTTAAACTTTGTTTTCAAATCTGCTAACAATGCTTTTAGTAATTAATTCCTCGTGTTAGTGATTAATTATGTAAGAACACGCTAACTAACCTTGGTCAAAACAGGAACCCAGTCCGATTGATCCAAGTGAACTCTGAACCATATCCCTCGTTTACCGTTTTCCGTCCAAAACTCCAAAGAGTCTGCAAATTTCAAAGTAGTAGGTAGTGAAATAAGAGTTTCTTAAATACCTAACAAAACATTACCTTCAAGTTTTTTGACAAATTCATTTATGTCGTTGCATTTTTCTTGGTCAGAGTGAACGGTGACACCTTTAAATCGATCTGTTTTCCCCTCAAATATATTCTTGTCAATATTATTTGCCATTTTGCACAATGTAGAGCTACAACACAAAAAACTGCTTCAGTCACTGTGATAAGATATTTCTCCTTATCTCACTTTCCCATGACATTTGCATTGCAATTATTGGATTTAAATTTACGTATTACAATGGTTTTTTAAGGACATACTTAAGTTTTATACGACATAACCTAGATTTGCGGAATAGAGGAATTAATATAGAATTGATTAGTGGAGTCATTAAATTAAATGTAAAATATATATGGTACACTGTCACATCACTACCACATTCGATCTAATACAAAAGAGCGACAAACAAAATAATATAAAAATAATCGGATAAAGTTGGTTATGTTTTGATGTGCTGACATTGACATTAAATAATACCAAAATAATGTGTGTTGAAAAATTATAAAAACCCAAAAATATATGAAAATAATGAATAGATCACCTGTTGTTAGTACGTGTGAAGTTATTCAATTATTACTAAGTCATGCGTTTGTCATATAATTATAATTATAATTATTTTATTCGTATTGATTTTATGATATCAAACGTATTCATTGTTTAAATATGAGGAGTGTGACGCCATCTCGTGGATTTTGTTTGAATTACTGAATTTAATTTTAATGATAACTACAATTTCTAAAAACGATTTTACCTCACTCAGAGGCGGCACATTCTGGTTTTCAGTGTGAAGCTATTGATGTAAGAACCAGTGACTAAACTAGCATCTGAACTAATCGCTGTAGGAATCTTGAATTTTCTTTCAGTCGATGAGCGGAATATCGTACACAGCCAAATTTAAAATAAACAACTTTGAATAGTCTGATAGTAGTCTCTTCCAAAACAGTGGTAAAAAGTGTCAGAAAGCTCTAACGGGTCTGAGCTCCTTCCAGAGAAGTTGAAGCTGTTCGAATGTGGCTCTACGAATCTTTGCCTAAAACTTGTTTTGACATCAATAACAACTAAATAACTAAAAAAGCATGCCACGGGCGTAAAGGTAGATATTTATTTATCGACTTTTAGCGAAGAAATGGTACACAATTGACCATATTTTACATTTAATTAAACAGAGCATTACTGTCAATATTTGCACTTTTAGTTGTCGACAGGGGTATAGTGAGGAAGGACTATCGATAAATCCTCACAAAACTACAGTCGTCACCTTCACACGAAAAAGATCCTTTGGAGGCCTAAAACCCCTGAGACTCAATTTCAATTGCCAATGAGGCTAAATACCTAGGAGTCATCTTTGCCCAAAAACTGACATAGAAATCCCACATCCAAAAAGTCACACAAAAAGCAACGATCGCCCTGGGAAGGTGCAGGCAGATGTGTGGAAAAAACCCCAAGATGATGTTATATACTAGGGTCGTTAGACCCAAAATAACCGATGAACCGGTGATATAGTGGATCAGGACACTGCAGCTGGGAACAATAAGGCTATTAAGTGGCGTACAAAGGCTTGCTTGCTTATGTGCGATGAGGGCCATAAACACTGCCCACAAGGCTGTATTGGAGGTCCTCCTAGATCTGCCACCACTATGCATTTTTATCTAGTGGGAAGCCCTACGGGCCTCGGATTGAAAACTGTATTCTCGACCAAAAAAAGTACATAAATAACTATTCCATAGATGATGTATAGAAAACTTAGGTAGCATAAATTTTGAGCACTTTTCTCATTTGACTGGTGTAATATAGGAATTATTGCTTATACCGTATGTGTAGTCGCGGGTTAGGCATGGGGAGTAGAATTACAACATCGCGTGTGCCAGCTGGCGGAAATGAAATAACAGAGCTGGAATGCTCCACCGGTGGACGAATTTACGGCTGCCGTGTTATGTTTCTCGCACTTCGTGAATGTACATGCCTAATGGGAAATTACACGCACGGTATGTTGTCCATTCATTATTACAACTAGTAACAGCATTCTGATCACTGATTAGTACGATAGGAACACTAAACCATTTGTACACACAAACCATAATTTTCTTTACGTTTCCAAAATCAGCTACGGACATTACAGCTTCCAATTCTACAAACGAAAGGACAATGTTAAAAATAGCTGATTTTTGGCCCCCATCGCGGAACGCATAAAACCCAGAGAAAATGGGTTTTATGCGTTCCGTCTCCGTATCATCAAAACGTTTGAACAGCTTTTGTTTAGTTATATTTTGGTCATCTTATTTTAGTCACACCCTAGTCGTAGTTTAGCGTAAGATTTAAAAACGAAATAGACATGATGATCTCTTTTTAGCTATATACTGGTTATATATGAGCAAGTAATTAAATAGCAACAATGTTAAGTCCTAATACTGCCGTTCTAGTTATAAAAATGGCTAGAATATGTTGACATGGTTTTTGTTATTAATATAGTGTTGATATCCAAACTATTACTAAGAAATTAGCCTAAACATGACTGTATCAGTTAGGCTTTATTCTGGCGGTTTTCTTAGCTGTTATTACCGAATCATGACTGAAACAATAATGAAAAATAAGGATATTTTAAGTGACTATTTTAGAAGTAATTGTGTAATTGAGACCAAACGGCAAGATAAAAATATAACCTAAAAATAAGTATTGATAATGGTGAAAACTTTATACATACGAAAATAAGTTTTATACCTATCAACAGAAAAATAAGAATGAGACGTAAAAGAAAATATAGGCAGCAGAGTTCCACATATTATTGGAAAAGGAATGTCGCCTACAAAGTAAGTTCAAAAATTAGGTAGGTACTTATATAGCGGCATAAACACTTTTTACGGGGTGTTTTCGTGGACGTTTGTATGTATAAAAGCTTATGCATTAATAGGTATACATATTTAGATTATTAAAGTAAAAGTGTCAACCTATCTTCTGCATCAGTGTCTAAGATATTTCATTAACATTTTACTATTATTCCTTTTTATTGTACACGGTTGCTGGAAGTATATTTTGTCTGGTTTTGAATGTGGATTAGTAAAAAATGTATGTATGCTTTTGTATTTGACCAGTACAGTTGCTTATTTACTACCTACACTGCACAAATTGAAAGAACTGCACTAAGGCAAATTTGCTCCTCTATGGTTTCGTCCACGCAGTAGGTACATTTTCAGAAACTTTAGTAACAAATTTTAATTTGGTTGGAGAAAGGAACCCAGGCAGCAAGGTGCCGTCATTATGACGTCGTTTTTTCGGCATTAATTACGTCAATTTCACCTTCAGCATGACGTAAAAATGACGTGAAAAAGACGGCACAATGTCACAGCCCAATGACGTCATATATATGACCCCAATATGACGTATTGGTAATCAGTGAATTGTGCGATAAGGGATGCAAACCGCTCATTATAATATTTTTCCACAATTATTAATAAAGTTTTTGACGAAAAAAAAACCGGAACGTGCAGGGATCGAACCGCGAACCTTTTGCCTCGCCACCTAACAATTCAAAACAAATTTATTAACAATTATTCTTTACAACAGTGCGCCTCGGTCGAGGTACGATTTAGAGCCGACCACAGCACCACGGCGCGCAACGCCGTGGTAGATCTTAACTCACTGAACCATTGACCATCTTTATTTAAATATGTTTAAAAGCTGTATACCTAGTTAGAAATAGTAAAACAAAATTATTATTACTATGTGGCAAAAATTGAACTAGTCACTAAATACTTCTATTTATTTTTATTTTATAATGATTAATTTCACGTCATTTTAATGACGTCAAAATAATGACCTAAAAGAAACGTGTATTTGACGTCTTCATGATGACGTCAGAAGTACGTTATAAATATCACGTCTCTGGTACGTCATTTATTGGGACAATAACGTCGGCGACGAAAAATCACCTTTAAAAGACGTCATAATGACGTCACCTTGCTATCTGGGAAATGTAAAAACGATGGAGAAAAAAAGGTCAAAATACCAAGTAACGCGTTCCACACAAAGGCAATCCAAAGAAACGTAAAAAAGAGAGGTTATGTCAAGTTATGTCTTTCATAGCTTAGCCGTATTTTGATGCGAAAACTCGTTAACCACTTCAACAAATTTTCTGGTAATAGTTTGGTCAATATCATCGGTTAAATTTGCAATTTGACGAAAAAAATTTATTAGACCTTTTACAGTCATATTCTTTCTTATTTCCAGCATCATTAGCGAAAGCATATAAATGCCAAATGATGACAACTTGCTGCCATGTTTCCTATCAATCAAGAAGAACACAAACGACGGCCATTACGTTCATTTTCAATGCTTTATTAATTTTATCTATAAAATAACGTTTTGATTTACTAATTCGATATTTTAATAAGTTTTAATAACCTTACCATCGATTGTACTTCTTGAAATTACAAAATGTTTATATGTATATATTTCAAATTAATTTAATTATACCTAAAATTTAGAGATTTCTGGAGGCCCCTTTGTTTTATATGAATATTTTATATAAGTTTACAGAAATAATTCGTGCGTTGATAAAATTTAACCCTCTTGATTGACCATATATGCAATTATGATGTTCATATAATTTTAAAGATGGACAAAGTATACGTCTATTTTATCTAACAACATATTTGCTTAAAGCCAAAGGATGGCCATAATATAGTGTTCTTGTTTTATTTTATGCCTAAAAGTCATGATTTAGTCACGGTGAAATAGATTTCGCCATAGGAGCCATTTCATAACCAGTAGGTAATATGCAGCCACAAAAATCAAAAAGAGAGCCAAATGAGTTGCACATGCATTATGGGTTATGGCCATTTGGCTCCAGTTGCGTTTTGATGACCAAGATAATGATCCCCCATTTTCGTCAACAGTACGTCTTCAGAACGTAATAATTCAGTTTTAATAATCGCCACTAAAACCAAATAGCCATCATTTTTAGCTACTGAACATTATGATGATCAAAATACAACTACTTGTGCTACTTGGCTTACCCAAAAGTACCTTTACATGGAATACCCACATCCAAAAGAAAATAAACTAATCATTTTCAGTGATTACAGTGATTAGCTATCTTTATTATCTGTCTACTAAAATGCACAAATCCAGACATAACAACCAATAGAAACCTTTCATTTTATTTTAATTTGCTCTGCAAATATTCTGTACTAGATGCTATTTTTTTACATATCTAAATAACGGCAGTTTTTCTTTAAATGGACACTATTAAGTAACCAGTATAAGTGTTGATATAATATTTTATTTTGATTCTATATATTTCATAAAATGAAAATCTTTTTTCTTTCTAAAGTGCCTGTGATCCCAAAAATCAGCTATTTGTATGTTCTTTCTATGTTGTCTGCTGCTAAACCGTTGGTGATTTTTTTCTGCCGGTAAAGATGTCGCATAAATAAAACACATTTTTCGCTATGTTCACATCAGATAATTTTTATTAATTATTTATACATATTTTGACATATTTTACAATATAATTGTCTCGATATAATTATACAAGAATACACTTAATACATATCATAAAATATATTTATATTTTATAAACTAAAAACTTGTGCAAGTTTTCTACAATATCACATTTGCGTTTGGAACTCATGCTTCATTTTTTCGTAAATGTACCATAAATATATATTACCAAATTTCTGGAAATAATTCCATACCCGAAATCTAAATGGTTTTCGTGTCAGTAGAGAAAGTGAAGAATACTTTTAGTATAAATCAAAGCACAACCAATAACATTCTTAGCCTGGTAATACTACCATAAGCTAAAAATTTGTAATACTTCGAACTTCGAGAATTGAATTTAGTATGTTGGTTTAATTATATCTCACGGAGAAAATAAAAGTCTAGTGCTATTACAACAACTTCTATTTAGTCAAAGCCAGCACACCTACACCAATTCTGACTTATATAACTTGTAAAAGAAGACTGTTTCATTTTAAATTTAAAATGTGGTAGTTGTGATGTTTTAATATTCTATTTTTTTTTAAATCATAAATAACATTGATAAAATGAAGACAACTTAACGACACCGCCGCTGTTAGTTTCTACACCTTCGCAATGAAGAGTTCGTTTATAGACAGCGTGCTACATCAGCCACAATTTCAGGCAAAAAATAGTATGGATACAAAATATCGGTCTTCTTGGAGAGTTAAGCGACTTTTAAAGCTAGCCAGCAGATAAACTGCCCAGTCTTGGACAAAAGTCCAGCACAAAAGCACCTATGTAGGGTATTACAAGGTCTTCAACACTGAAGGAGCATTAGATGTTGATGTAGATAAACTCAGGAATTTTTGAGAGGGTCAAAAAGCCAAGGTTGACGTCAACTAATTAGAGCTGTGACAGAGTTCTGTAATCTTAGGATTTGGAAACGTTATTAAGGTGATTGGATATGCCGACGATCTGGCAATAGTAGTCACGGCCAGAACGGCGAGAGAAATCGAGGAGGAGGCTAACATTTCCATTGCAAAAATAGAGAGATGGGTAAGGGGCAAGAAGCTGGAACTTGCCCCTGGAAAAACCGAGCAGGTGGTCATAACCAGAAAGAGGAATCTATCTGTCATGAAAATAGAGATGGGGGAGCTGGAAATCGGCCCGAGTCAAGTGATAAAGCACCTGGGCAAATGGCTTGATTCGAAATTGACATACAGGGTGCATGTGATGAAAATGGAGGGAAAAGTTAGGGGAGTGGCAACGGCCATAGGCAGGCTGATGCATAACACCAACGGACCGAAGGCCAGCAAGAGGAGGGTGCTGTGCAGCGTAGTGCACTCCTGTACGCGGCCCCGGTATGGGTAAGTGCGATGGCAGTGAAAAGAACGCGAAGAAGACTGGCCATGGTACAGTGATGTGCGGCACTGATAGTCTGAAGTGCCTACAGGACGGTCTCCTACAAGGCAGTGCTAATAGCTTCTAGCAAAGGAAAGGTGGGAAATATACGAGGGAAGTGGCAGGAAGGAGGCCAACGATAGACTCTATCAGAGGTGGCAGGAGAGATGGAATATCTCGAGTAAGGGAAGATGGAGGAGGAGACTCATTCCAGATATTAAAGATGGGTGGAGAGAGGACACGGGGAGGTTGCGTACTACCATACACAGGCCCTAAGAGGGCATGGATTCTTTGCAGAGTACGTTTACGACATCGGGACGATCGAAGATCGAGAATACTTGTACTGTGGGGAGATAGACAACGCATACCGTATATCGGTGTAGAAGGTGGAGAGAAGAAAGGCAACGAACCATGGATAGGCTAGGCGGCCCAGTTGCACCCGATGACATGGTGTTGAGGATCAGAGGAAAACTAGCAACTCTTGGAGGATATGAAAACCAAGGAAGTAGACGAAAGAAACTTGAACCTCTAACAATTTCAATGAAGTTGGGAAGTCTCTGCGGAGGCAGATCATTTCTAACACCTAACACTGAGATTGACCTGATACTCTGACGGTAAGCGAGAACGGTTCCAGGATATGAGGAAGCACTGAAGACGGGGGTGGGGGCCACTATTCCGGAGGTCGGTTAGAGTCCAGCACTACCCAGCGTGATGATGGATCCCCCCCAGCACAGAAAAAAGGTCTTGGAAATGAAACTTTTGACATCCTCAGCGGTAGCACAATGGGCCACAAGTCCTGAGTGCGGCGACCCTTCGTCGAACCGCTAAAAGAAGAAGAAGCTATTCTCAGGTGTGAATAGAGAGCAGGAGGGATAATTAGGTGACGGTCTACTTGTGCGAACTACCCCAAATAAGTCGTAATTCTAGGTTTTTCTGAAGACATAGTTACAAAAATAATGGCATAAAATTAATATTTTAACATCTCAAATTATCGTTAAATTGTCCATTTTGGTGACACTGTTTTGTAAAAAGTTATATTTATAGATAGCACTTATTCTGACGATTCTGGCATTAGCTTTATATGAGCATTAATGAATTGTTTGTATTGTATTGTATCACAGGTGTATTTATATATTTTTTACTTTTATATATTAACATAGCACATCAGAAATTGCGCGAAGTTTCCATTTTTAAAAGACAGGACGGTCAGGCTAGGAATGGACGTTAAGGAACTTGTGTTGGTGGGATTGAAACGATTTAAATTTCGAGTATGAATTTTTACAGAGAATTTTTACATGGTTAAAAAGTCTCATATATTGGGACAATTAATAATAATTTGGCAATTAGTTATTTTGGCAAATATCTGGTACACCTTCAAGCCATTCTTGAGCATATTATTAAGAGTATTTATAAGATACCCTTTTAGGTAACATCAATGTCATAAATTATCTAAATTAAGTCTAACATACTTAGAGATTTCTATATAAACACAAACTTTATACAATTCAACGGCTTATATAGGAAAATCGTCAGATAATCTCTTTCAACTGTTTTTCCTCAACAGGAAACAAAAATAAAAAAAATATTTATATAAAATAATTTATATTCTTATTTTAGTAGAGATATATTTTAAAAAATAAATCTTTTTTCTTACAATATATTTTTATATGTTGCAACAAAATCTACTTATGTACAAGACACTACTCGACATGAATTATATTCCACAGAAAAACACGGAAGCGCAAAAAATCACAATTGCTTTTTAACAAAAAAGTTCAGACTAGAGATGGGTTCGGTTCGAATATTAATAATTGACTTTTTTCAGCTTCACCTGATCAACAAAATGAAAAATCTTTTTTTTCAAAAACTTTTTTCTTTAGGATCACTCAATCAATCAATGATAGTTTAAATAGTAATTCAATTTAGATTAATAGGGAACTCGCATAAAGGTTTAAATAAGAAAATGATTCTAAGAAACAAAGGTCACATTATATTAAAACATATATTTCACAAGAAAACATATACAAAAATTTTTGTCTACATGTTGCAGGTAGAGGATTAAAAATTCAAAATTTATCACACGACTGACAACAGTCGTGACATCATGCTGTACAACACGTTTGACAGCCAGCGCTCAACAACCTGTTCGAAACCACAGACATTATAAAGTTAGACTAGAAATGTGGGTGTGGTTTTCTATAGTAACAATCTGAACTTGCGGACTAGTTGTGCTATAACACGTTTGACAGCCGGCGCTCAACAACATGTTCGAAACAACAGACATTATAAAGATAAACTAGAAATGTGGGTGTGGTTTTCTGTAGTAACAATCTGAACTTGCGGACTAGTTGTGCTACAGCTCCCTATGGTTAACTGTCAATTTGAAAATTGTTAATGTGTTTGTAGCTTTTGTCAGTGTTTTGTCTGAACATTAAATAATTCTGTGTGTATGTGTTTAACGCGGCCCCGGAAATGTTACTTTTACTTTGTAAACTGAGTACAGGGGCGAATCCAATCTAACGTTCCACATGTAAGAAAGCGGAACTTTAACTTAATGTTAAAGAATTTGTTGACAATCTAAAAATGCATAAACATTTATTTAGTTTTTAGATTTAGTTTAATTTACAAATACTTTTTAATATACCTAAATTAATTTGACAAATTGAATTGAGCTCAAGTAATAATAGATTATCAACAAATAATATTATTTATTCAATAATCGAACCCCTTAAAACTGTACCCCACTGCAGCTAGGGAAAATAAATTCACTCCACCATGCCCCTTGCACAATAACTGAACGACCAAACAAACTATACATTATTGAATTGGAATTGCTCCTCTATCTTTTAGCCTTAATGCATCCTGTATAGTATCTTGCAATACAGGGTGTGATGAACACAATTAATTATCTATCTTGGTTATTCTTGGGAGGATTCCCTTCCAATTCGGTGGATATTAAGGTATCCAGAGTATACTTAACATATATATACAAATTTTTCTCTAGATCATCGGCGTGAATATATGACGTATGTGTACATATACCAAAACACACAAAAAGTAGAATTTTTCCTCTTAAACTTTGTTTATAGACGTTTTAGGATATTTTAAACAATTTTGGCGAACACAATTTTTTCTGCAATACAATACCTCTCATATTGTGAAAGTAGTTACCCAAGTATAAGTGACATATTGTACCCTTTTTGTTATATATGCGCCCGAACACATATTTTAAAGAAAATAATTTTTTCTAAGGTGATAAAATTTTAAATTTTTTTTAATTATGCCACACTTGTCAATGTGACAGGTGAAAACTTTTTTCTGCCAAAGAAGAGAAGTGAAAATGCTAAAAAATATTATTTTTGAAAATTAAAATCAACCTTTATTTATCACAAAAATATTTTCTTTCGATTTAACTTAATTTATTTTGTACTTCTGAAACTTATCAAGGTATGTATAAACAAACAAACGCGGTTCTTTGTTCTTTACCCCTTTAAAACAAATAATTAAGGGTATGTCAATAATGGAATGATCTTCGCCCACATAGAGGGCGTTAGTGTTTTGTGAATTCTTTTTTTTTTAATTACTTTTACGTGTTCTTAGTCATTTTGACTAACGTGCGATGACTCCGATCTTCTGGTAATTTTAACGGTTGTATCTATGAAGACGTAGAAGAGCCACTGTAGTTTTCATTTTATAATTTACACTTTAAACTAGGAATTATGCATAACTTCTAGCAAATGAAATTCCCATTTTAAAAGATAACTGCGGTTTATACGCACAGAACACAGTTTGTACTTAGTATGTATAGAAACATACTAAGTATGTGGACAATTTGCAGTTTAAACTGTAACTCTACAGAATCTCCAGTTAAAAATGTATTTATACATAAGTTCCAGTTCAAACTGAAAATTATGTGTAATTCTCAGTTTAAATTGCAAACTAGAAAATAAAAATCAGTGTCCTTTCTATGTCTTCGTAAGTATCTTTATCCAAAGGTACAATGCAGTATATAAAATATATATTCATTTTTCATTTCAAGTAAGTTATAACAAGTAGCTAGTTAACTAAGGTGGAAAAGGCCACGTGTGGCCATGTTTTTTTTACAATGTACACTTTACACTGGGAATTATGCAAAGATGTTTTAACTCCTAGATCGCTCAACCCTATCTCAATTTTGTATAAAACATATCCCACTTTTTCAAGTAAAGAACCGCCCATAATCTCTCCCACTTTGCTTCCACTCCGGGCCCAACTACAAACACTCGTGTTGTCTATGCGCATGCCTCGCATCTAGTTGGTGTCCTGTCGCAAACCTTCGCGACGTTGTCAAAGATCAGAGACAAAAGTCGCTGAAAGCGGGGAATTTTGAAGTGGTCAAACGCAATAACGTTGAGCGATCGGAAAATGTAGAGAAAATGGTGACAGTCCGGCAACACCGCTGGTTGCTTCGATCAGTTGTTAGTGCCGGTTGAGATTTGATTGCGTTTGCGCTTTAAGAGCCTAAAATCTTGTTGAGAAACTCGAACTGACCCGACAATAGCAATGGTAAAGTCCGACAATTCCAACATTGGTGTCTCGCTTTTTGAGGCGTGTTAATATTGCTCTCTCCGTTGAGATGTTTGCTGCTTTGTCATATACGAATTTCTTATGGGTTAAACCATCTAGTAGTTAAAGATCTTTGGAATTATGTATGATTTGCAGTTCAAACTGTGAATTATATATTTTGTGACAAGCCTGTAGACATCTGTGGGAGTTCCCTCTAAGTTCCATGTATACATAGCAGAAAACTAAATTAGTTGATTGGTTCCACTGTCGTCCTAGAGATGGAGCAAGCGGTGTCGTAGTCTGGGTATCTAGAAACATCTAGAAAACTGGTGAATCTGCTGGAGCATGGTGAATATTCAAGAAACAAATTACCTGGGACTATATAAATGTGTGGACAGTTTTAGTACAGTTCAAATAGCAAAGTAGTTCAGTTCAGTTCAGTTAATGAGAACGGATTAAGAAGTAAACAAAGTCATAAAGTGATTGAAGTATTGAATATATAGTTTAGTGTTACCCTGCATCCACGATACAGGGTGTAAACACGTAACAATGGGTGTCAGAAACGGAATTATAACAAAAGATTTCTGGATTGTTCGAGACGGTTTCTACAGTGTTTTTCTCGGGAATTAGTGATAGCACGGAAAATTGACTTGTGTAAGGACTAGTTTTGAACTAAAAAAAAATTGTGAAAAGTGCGTTTTGGGAAAAAGTTTCAGAACATTTTATTCGGAAACTAGTGGAGATAATCAAATTCTTTCAACTGGAAAGTAACAGAGATACTGAAAAGGACTCATTTGTGTTAGTTCGCGAAAGTTTCTAGAACCTTATATTCAGAAACTAGTGGAGATAATCAAATTCTTTCAACTGGAAAGTGACAGAGACACTGAAAAAGATCTCATTTGTGTTAGTTCGCGAAAATTTCCAGAACATTCTATTCGAAAACTAGTGGAGAAAATCAAATTCTTTCAACTGGAAAGTGATAGAGACACTAAATAAAACTTATTTGTGTTAGTGTAAGAAAATTTCTGGAACATTTTATTTGGAAAGTACTGGTGATAGTGAAATTCTAACAACTGGATAATGACGTAGACTCTAAATAAGACTCTTTCGTGCTTTTTCTAGAAAGTTCCATTGGAATTATCGACAAGATACTTGGATTTTCCTAACACTATTATACAATGAGTTCGGTTAACGTTATCGTATGCCTATAACAACAAGAAGCATGGCAGCAGAAAAACAAATGCAGGAGATTGCGGAGTTTAGGAAGTGATGGAGCAGCAACGTCAAGAAGATAAAGAAGAGCGAGAAAGAACACGTCAAGAAGAAAGAGACGAATTGAAGAAAATGATGGAAGATCTGGAAATAAGACGCTAAGAAGAAAAATAAGAGCTAGAAATAAAACATAGAGAAAAAAAGAAGAGCAAGAAAGAAGACGTCAAAATGAAAAACCGAACTGAGAAAAATGATAGAAGAACGAGAAAGACGCCAGGAAAATTAAGGAAAATTCTAAGGGATCAAATTAAAATACAACAGGACGCTATCATCTCCAATAAGGAAGTAAACAGTGAGATCAAAGAAGAGTTAAATAAGGTCGAAGATAAAGTAGGGGAAGGCAAGGCAGAAGTCAGTCAAGTCAAAAGAAAAATAAGTGAAGGAGGTCGAAGGAGAAGTGCAGCGCCTTAAAAGATAATTGAGAGAAAAAGGAGACCAGCTGTTAACATCATCAGGCCCTTGATTAATATCTTCCTCATTTGACGGCCAAAACTCAGGGACAACATACAAGAGACAATTCGAGGCCAAATCACCATAGCCAGCGATCGAATGAAAGCTCGTTATGACCGTAAGTCCAGTTCAGGAGGATTCAAGGCGGGAGATCTGGTTTGGCTGTACAATCCTCAGCGAAAGAAGGGAAGGTCCCCGAAGCTTCAGCCGTCTTGGGAAGGACCGTACTTTGTCATCACCCGAATCAATGACGTTGTCTATCGAATTCAAAGAAGTAAAAAGTCGAAGATGAAAATCATACACTTAGATAGACTGGCTAAGTACGTTGAAGAAACTGAATTACCTGACCGGGACGTTCAGGCTTAAGAAGAGGGCAAGTGTTACATATTTTTACCCCCAGAGACATCTGTAGTTCCATGTATAAGTAACAGAAAACAATTAAGTTAGTTAGTTTGGCAATCGGCCCCGAGAAGGCACGCGGTGTCAGAGTCTGGCAGTTGTAGAGAGCCTACTAGAAAATTACAGAATAGGGAGAGAAACTTCTAGGGCTCTCGTCTTTAGGTATATAAAGAAATGGAGAAGCCGAGTTAGGATAGTTTAGTACAGATAGTGAGTTGAGAAACATTAAGAAGTAAGCAAAGTGACTGAAGTAGTGAATTATAGTATTTAAGGATATATTATAAAGTAATTATTTGTTGTAATTAGTACGTGAGTTAATAAATTAGTGTTCAGTGTTACCCTGGTGCTATAATTTCCGGATCCACGATACAGGGTGCTTACCAGTTTAAACTGTAAACTATAAAATAAAAATCACCGTGACCTTTCTATATCTTCGTAAGTATCTTTATCCAAAGGTACAATGCAATATACAAAATATATATATTTTTTTGCCTTACAAGTAAGTTATAACATTTTACATTATGTTTAAAAAGTATCTAATCGAAGATATTTGCATAATCGTAGACGCATACAAGTCGGTAGTTAATGAAAGCGTTAAAAGGCCATGGTGCTTTTTATCTTATAATTTGCACATTAATCTGGGGATTCACAGTTTAATTTATGAGATATACATTACGTATGATTTGGCGTTTAAACTGGGAATTATGCATAGTTTACAGTAAAAACTGAACACCAAAGTAAAAACCGGACATTATTAGACTAATTTACAGTTTAAATTGGGCATTATGTATAATTTATAAAATATACATAATTTTCCTTTAGCTAATATAAACTATTGTGATCTTACCACCATAGCCCCAGGTGTTCATCCGCTATCGTACGATATGACATCACGAACCATTTCGCTCTTGACACTTTAATTATTTATAATAAATTAATACTGATATTTAAAGCGTCATATTTATATATCTTGTTTTTTAACATAATTGAATATTTTGCAGTTAAAAAATGCTAGTTCAATGCGTTATTAGATGATAAGATCCTTATTTCAGTAATCAAAAAGTCAAGTAAACTTTCTTAATTGAGATTTTATACATATTCCTTTCGTCGTCAAATGAAACTGAAAAATTTTAAATTCTAATCTAGTGACAAGCTTCTCATCTCTACTTCCGACACAACCGACCAAAATAGGCCTTATTATTAAGATATGCACATTTAGTTAAAAAACCACCCAGATGTTAGATGCCTTAAAAGAATCTAAGGATAAGTCATAGATCGTTGAAGAAAATTTGTATTTACTTTAAGAATTGACGAAATGTTTTTTCATATAAAAATTGCACGAACCTTTCCTGCAAGTGATACCTCTCATTGAACTACGTATACCCTGTGTAAAATGTTTCTGAGTGGTTTTTTATTTAAGTAAATATATAAATATATAATATTTATATAGTCTCTATATCCTACCTTACGGAAATTAAGTAAATATAACTAGGAAATGGTCTTTCGATACTTAAATAATGGAATGTTTGCGAAATTCAGGGTGCCCTTAAAGTACAGGAAATTTTTAACTTAAAAGATCAGACTTAACCTCACTTTACTGATGCTTAATTCTGTCCATGCATCGCGATGCACACCACAACTTATCGATGAAAACTCGATTATCCATCATAATTATTCAACTACTCTTCATTCGCAAAACTTATTTCTTTATTTTGCATCTTCTTCGCCTCTCTTTTGTCTTCGTGACAATTTCTACTGATTTGACACTTTATGCACACCCTGCAGCTGATTGAAATATAAGAACTTTACATGAAATTTAGCGAGAATTCACCATTGTGTTTTCTGGATGTGATTCTAGGTTTTGTTGGTACATGTTGTTGTTATTCTGCTCCCTGCTCGGTGTGTCTTCTGTTGTATTTGTATCTATCTCTGGATTACTATCGCTTTCTACGTCTTGGACAAATCTGTAACAAGAAATGTATTAGTTTCACTTACGCTTTATCTAAGTAATAATGCTCTTAATTTTTGCATAAATACTTTATAATAATAATAGTAAGAGAGAATGTTCCATGGATCGAACAAGAACGTAGGCAGCACCAAAGGAATGAATCCGATGCGTCGGATCAAAGCGTGGATAAAATTGTGGAGATAATTCAACAAATGCACAGTTAGAAAGCTCCTGGACCAGACAGAGTACAAATCTTCTGGCTAAACTAACTTAGTGGTCTGCATGAACACTTAACAACGGCTGTCAATAAAATCATTAAGACACCTCAAGGAAGCAAGCGAATGGTTAACCATCCATCCTTCAGTTAACAATACACAAAGTCATCACTGCTGCACTACCGAATAAAATCTACAACCACCCATTAAAGTACAAAATATTCTCAGAGGAACAGAAAGGTTGTAGAAAGGCTTTCAGAGGCTGTATGTATCAGCTGCTACTGAGTAAAACCATTACATCGATTGCAAAGAAGCGGCACAGAAATCTATGCATGGCATGGGTGGACTATAAAAGGCATTTTTTAGCGTTCCCCACACATGGATTGTTGAATCTCTGAATGTATGCCTAACAATAACAGAATTCATGGAAACCATAATGAAGGGATGAAAAATGGAATTGTGGCTCTACCTTTCAAAAGATCTCACGGAACATGCAAATCGAAAGAGTAATTTCCATGGAGAATCTCTCTTGCCTTTAGCAAAAAACTGTTAAATTTCAACCTTGAATATCTCGAAAAGGGCGAGATTTTGGGAAAAAATGCAAAATATCAATCTTGTAGATAATTGTATTCTCTACAACTTTTGTGTTAACTTTATTGCTGCCCGATTTTTTTTGGCGCGAGATATTCGCGAAAAACTATGTTTTTGAAATTTTGACCTTGATTATCCCGAAAAATGGCGGGCGGTTTGGTAAAAAGAAAAAAGATAACTTGTAGATAATTTAATTCTCTACAACGTTCACATTGACCTCATGGGCATCCGATGCATAGGACGCGAGATATTTGCAAAAAACTTTGACCTTCAATATCTTGGGTAGCCATATTGGAATTTTTGTGGATTTGGGTTTGGGACACCTCAAAGAATGTGTGTGCAAAAATTCAGATTTTTACTAATTTTGTCTAGGTCAAATGTAAATTTCCGTGGGCTATGGTCTATCGGGAGTATCGTACCAAAAATTTTATTTTTACTAAATTGTATTGCCCACAAAATCGGTTTAGGTAATTGTTTCAAGTTGGTAACAGATATATTCAACGCACGAGCAAACAGTTATCTAAGTCATACATTCCATATATATCCATCCGGTATACTCTGATAAGATTTAAGAAGAATAATAAGTACAAAGAGAAAGTCCAATAAAGTAATAATTTCATTAATTTTATGGCCAATAAACGCGTCTATTACCTAAAATTAATAAACTGAACTTACGTGTAATGTTTCTCCTCCCCCCTCATCTCGCATATGACATTCGTTAGTGCCATTATGTAATTTTTCGCTAACGTTAATGTTTCTATTTTTGATAGTTTTCTTTCCATTTTTATATGTGGAATTACTTCTCTAAGTTGCTGAAACAAAAACATATCGTTAGAAACTGGATTATAGTATACAGGATGAATCACAAAATTATTAATCAAACTTTTCCACAAAAACATCGTTGCTGTTATTTCGCTTATTTCGATTGTCTCCTTTCTTATTAGTTCTAGCCTAAAACTAATAGGTGCTTTCCATACATAACAATTCACTTCGAATAATTCATTAATGTGAAGTAATACATAAATATGATAGCCTAAACGCATTCATATTAATTAAATCGTCAGATTAAAATAAATATTTAATAAACAAATCAAAATTTGAATGATTTCGAAAACTCCACCTCATTGGGTGATGATACTAGTGACGTCGTCTCGTATATCACGTGTTTCTGACAACAAAGCTTTTATGCAATGCCAACTTAGGTGACCCGTATATGTATACGGAATTTGTTCGTTGTTAGAATTTTAAGTTGGTACTCGTACTTTGTAAAATCAGAATATCACTAGCGATGACGTGACCGCTTGGTATATTAATAATCATAACCAAGCAAAATTTCATTATAAATGTTCAGGGTTGGCATGTTTAAAACATCGCACTGTGTTTTCAACAAATGTTTAAAGCATATTTAATACACAACGCGATGTTTTAAACAACTGTTTAAAACACAGTTTAAAACACAGTCTGATGTTTTAAATAAATGTATTATTTTGGACTTGGAAAAGCAGGAAAAGTGCCGATGATGATCCATTCCAATAAATAATTCCGATATAGTGGTCACGTGCACTAAACTGAGCATTTTATTTGTAGAAGGCTGTAAAATCCATTTAAGAGCGCCATCTGACATCAAGTAGTAGTAGTAGACATAGTGTGCCTGGCACCATTTAATTTTTACAAACATACAATTTAAAACTTAAAAAAACCTGTTTTAAACAAAAAAAACTGTTCAAAACAAAAAAAACTGTTTTTTGTTTAAAATGAAAAAAAACTGTTTTTTTTCCAACCTTGTAAATGTTCAGTGCTGGAAGCTATATATTAGTTTCAATTCAAAATTAAACTCATACCATTACAAGCACAAATTTAAGGTAAGTGTATATGATCTATTTACAATATTGAAAATAATAGGCCATCTGGTTATCATCAAAATAATAAAATGTTTATTTCGATTTGGGAAAATCGCGCCTTTCTGCATTAAACCATTTCACTTTGTTACGGTCGATTTTCACATTTAATAATGGCCAGAAATTTATGTACTAATTTTCGTTATTTTCCCAAATTTTATTGTGCATTTGAGCCTATTGATACCGTCTCTCGCCAGTAGATATTAATAGAGTATAACTGGTTGCATAATAGCACTACTTGGTTCACGTTTGCCATTGAATGCGTTTCAGATATTCATTAAGAGAGTGCATTGCAAAAATGCCCTTTTAAAGTTTCTACAATGGCTAGTATTGTCGATTAAACCTTCTTTTGGTGGATAGATTTATGAAGGGACGGCTTTCAGATTATATTATGATAATATTTGTGGATATAAACGAAGTTAGGAAAATCTATTCTAGTTGTGGGGTACGCCGTGGAGTGGAAATTCTGAACGTACTGAGACGGAAGACAAGAACTTGACATTTTGATAGAGAACATTTTCTTGGTCATTTTTCCTTTTGCTGTTAGAAGATTGAGTCGTCTGAATACGAGTTTTAGCAATATTGTAAGTTTTGCTCTATTTATGGGATTTAGTATTCATCACGACAAGATTAGTTGTATTTTCATTTGGTTTTGAGTATCGTTTTGGGGAAAATGCAGCTACGGATTTCCGGATAAAGTCAATTTTCAAAGCACGTGGCGTCGTCTGAATGCAAGATTTTGGAGTGCCATTTTGACGGCAAAGGACCTCTTTTAGCCCACATCACATCTCAAGTACGTCTCTGAAAACCCACTTAAAGTTGAAATAGATTTGTAATTTAGGTTATTTTATTGCAGGGCTGTTTGGTTGTTTGTTTGTTGATCGTTTGTTAGTTGTTTCCTTGCTAAGTATATTACAAGTATTGGGATCTATTTGTTAGTTTATGGCTATTTGGATTGATATCTTATGGTTTTACTTGGATCTGTTACTCGTATTCTACTTGAGCTTTTATGTCACATTCTATACTTTACGAGGGACTTCCATCCTGACTCTGGTTTCAACTTCTAGTCCAGATTTTGGTGTCTAGATGGTGGATTATTGACTGACATCTTGTGTATGTATGGTACTGGGGATCTCGGCACGTTACCTCGTAGATGGTCTACCACCTGCGGCTGTTATCACCTGAACTACGCTACCCTGGTAGGACGGGAAAAGGTATTCAGACACTACCAAAGGTAAGCGGAATCATATTCTCTTAACGAGGGATCCGGTACATCAACTCAACGTCCACGGGGCAGTAAAATAAATTTTCAAGGAATATTGGTAATATTTTGCTCGTAACGTAAATCTCAGTAACATTTTAGATTTCAGTAATATTTGGTGTATTTTGTATATCGTTACTTCACTAACCGAATAGTTTTGCCTTATTTTACAAATAGATGTCAATAATTTTAAATAATTTTATGTTTTACCGTATCTTGGGTCACTTGTAGTTTTTTTGTCACGCTTCTGGCATATGACCTTTTGTACATTTATCAAGATTTATTAATTTGTAAGATATTTTGTGTATATTAGGTTAAGCGTGTGGGCCCCACTTATTAGTTCACTTATTAGGGTATATTGTGCTACTTGTACTGCGTATTGAGTTATCGGTGATACCTAATTGTGAAATATTTTGTACTACGTACCCTTATATTTTATTAAATATTTAATTAGAACGACGTTGTCTTTTATATCTGACCACCTACACCACCCCAATTATCGAAGCCACCCCCAAGGACCTGACTAGTCGGCCGTGTGAGACTCCCTCCTCACTAGTGTATTGCAAAGGGGATACTGCACGTAAAATATTAAAATTTTGTTCAGGGCACAGGGTGACTACCCTACCCTGCGTTAGAGGTTTAGCAGCCTTTGGGGCCCCCTTTTATAAGTGGGCCTAGGCCCTGTAACAACTTTCCGCGAATAATTCGTTATAGGAACACTTAGGAACTTTTGATTTGAAGCATTTAATAATATATTTCTGTATCTTGGCACAAAACACCACTTATTTGATGCACTACTCATGTTTCTGACTTATAATAATAACATAACGTCATTAAGGTTAGATTCTATAATGTTTGACATCTCAGTCTGACGTTTATATAGAGTGACGTCACATGTTTTTTGACGGGGAATATTTAATTTGAATTTATATTTCTTTTAAGATTATAAAAATTTTTTTTTTGCCGAAAAATTGTTTCAGCTATAATATATACCATAAGTATTTTATATTTTTCGACTTAAAAATAAAAATGAAAACACCTTGTTATTACCAGTATTGTAGAGAAGTAAAAAAGCTACGACTTTCATTAAAACAGTATTTTTCTGTTAAAATATGCAATTCTGTCATATATCTCTTGGTTTCCAAATTGTACGATTAGTAGTCCAATTAATGAGCCGGAAAATGTGGAAAAGTGGTGGAACAGCACCGATTTGAAAAATTCCTTTTTTCACGTGTTGCCTAGACCTCCAGGAACATTAATCAGCATTGACCCCCAGTCTCCGGAAAAGAGAAAGTTAGGGTGGTTTGAAGTGTCCCAAAAAGTAGCTGTCATAAAAAAATTTATAAAATTAATATTTCGTCTCGGAAATGGGCTCTACGAGGTTTTTTGGCTTGCTGATCATGAATCCGAAGTCCAATACTGACCACTTTTCCACATTTTACACTTTTTCCGGCTTACTTACTGGATTATAAGATGTGCGTTACTAGAAACACAGTGTGCTTGCAAAAATCCTGGTGCAGGAAACTCTGTTTAAATTAAAGGAGTCCTAATAAAGTCAAGCAATATAAAGTCAGTGACTTAGTACGGTCGATAGGTAGATTCTGATCTGAATAAGTGCGGAAGTTTTGAAACTCTGAGAGTTTGTAGATTTCGATGCTCTGAATGAAATAAGAAGAAAAAATGTAAAATGTGATCTCAGCTGCCGGTGCCGCCATGTTGAAAAAATGCTTCACAAAAACAGTTTCTTTGAAATATCTCGCTTCGGGTGCCTCGTAGGGCATACAATGTTCTTATGTAAATAGAAGAACATTAAATTTTCTACAAAATATATCCTAGACATTTTTTCGTTAAACTGAATAGTTTCGGCGCAGAAGCCGAGAGAAGTCAAGCATTCTTGACAAAATTATAATTTTTTGCAATTTCTCAATTTAGTGCGACTTTTATGAAGGAGGATTTTTGTGTTAAGAGACAAAATTTGTCTTCATACGTGAAAATCCTCAAATATAGTGGACTTTACTTGTCTGCAATGTTCAATACTCGTTTCCACACCACCTACCTTGAAGTAGAGTATATGGCGCGTTTTATTTACAAGGTTGTCCCCTATAGGCCTAATCCACACTAGCCTGCTTCTTGCGGCGTTTTAGGTGCTTGATGTCGAAGGTCCAGATTCGTTGTAGTTTTCAAGAATATTTTCTTCGGAAATTGCTTCCGTTGCGCTGTCCACTAATTCTACGTGTTGATTGTTCTCCTTGCTTGTGAGAAATGTTTCTTCGTCATGAAGCTCGTCGACTGTTGTTGGTGCATTGTCGCAGCTTTGTCCGTTACAAAATTTGCAAATTACAACATTTTAACCCCGCCTTTCTACAACCACATGGTGCAGTGCACCCTTTCTTGCATTTACAGGAAAGAAATTTAAGTAGCTGCTCCTGAGCAGGATCTTTCAGCATTGTTACTGGTGTAAGCCCAACTTTGCTCTGTTTCCAGCCCCATTATTCAACATCTTTACAAACCTCCTGAAGCTCCTGGACTTAATAATATGTCATGAATAAATGCTGCCGTGGTAGAGACGCGATGTTAAACTTTCTTTTTGTGAGCGATCTTAAGAAACATTGGTAAGGATAAGCGTCCGGAGAGATATTGTCTCCATGTTTGGCTCCATACGGTCCCAGAAGAAAGCGTTCTTTTTTCATTTTTTCTTATTTCGTTCAGGGCATAGAAATTTGCAAATTCCAAAAGTTTCAAATCTTCCGCACTTATTCAGGTTAAACTCCCTGATTTACGCCCTCACCGCTGTATAATTTGTAAATAATATGAGCGGGTCCCTCCAATCTGCAATCACAGTTGTGTTTGACCATTTGTAATAAATGCTTAGCTTCATAGTAGAAACTGTGCAAAAAGAATACTTTGTAGAAAATACACTTTGGTACAATTTGAGTATTATTGCTATTGAGTTTATTGCTTTATTTGTTATCTTTGGAATTTTTATTATCGTGGTTGCTTATTGCATTCTTTTTGTCTGTTTTGTCTTATCAACTTTCTTTTTGCATGTCGCTTCCATTCATGGCCTTTTATGTGTACAATGCAACTATATTTGAGGTAAGTTTTCATATTTTCCTTTCTTGGTGCAGATATGGACAAATTCAATTTTGCATCTCAGTTCAAGAAAGTTTCCAGATAAGGTCGGAAAAGTGCGCCAACTGTTGATATATGTGGACAATGCTCTAGCAAATAATGTAATAACAGAGAGAAAGATTCCATTGGAGAAAAATCTGGGCGCCCAATCTGTATGTAACTGGTTTTACTTTGGGCCCGGTAAAGTCCAGCACTATTTTTTAATTACAAACAACATCTTTACGTTAGAGTAGCAACCGGAATATGCGAATGCAGGTTATTATTTCCAGGAATGGCTGATGGTGAGGTTAAACAATGACTTAAAGAAACTTTTTGAATGACGATAACCTTGATCTTAGTCATTGGCTAGACCAATTTAACTGAGCATTGAAAGACCCACCCTAAGTTATACCCGTTTATTCCTTCTGTCATATATTGACTTTTTTGTGTTTATTTTCATCATTCATCAGTCATACTCTTAATGCGTTTTGTTAACATATAGGTAGCATGTTCTTCATCTCCTGCTAGAACAACTTCAAAAGTAGTGACAGCAAATACTAGCGCATAATATATTTCTTCACAGAAAATTCATTGGAATATCCCACTTCAGGTTTTACAAAACATACAACATGTTCGCAAAATTTCTTCAGTGCATTAATGTATTAATATATATATGTCACGTTACAATACAATATTAAATTATCGCACAGCTTTTCAAAGAATATTTGCTGGTATACTGTCGTATGCTTCTGTTCGGTGTAGTAGCTCAATTTCATATGCGAATGTCTTCCCATCATTTGTTCCAAACAAAACGAGTTATCAACGCAGGATCTGCCGAATTTGAAACCATTCTGTTCTTCACATTCTTGTTTCTCCATTCTTTCTCTAATTACCCACGCATACTCTACCAGTAGATTAGTTGCGTTCCAGCCTCCATAGCTAAATTTTAAATGGAGGCATATTATCATTTCTCTTTCATGTGGCCAAGGAAACTATATTTAACTTTGCTATACAAAGTTTGCATATTTCTGTAATGATGTTTTATCTGCTTTTTTAATTTTTAATCCTGTGAAGAAAATTATTCAACATATTCACGATTATTTAATCAAAATATCATCATAAATTATTTATTTAACACGTTTATTCAAACCACTCCATACCTGCTGCTTTATTTATAAAATAGTTATATAATAATTGTAAATAAACGCGTGGACTTCATAGAATTACCATTATTTGTCGTAAGACAGAGTGAGGAATACAATTCATGTTATTTCATTACGCAGCAAAATTTGTTTTTAATTTGAATTGTATTTGTCTTTGTTATTCATTTTCCGTTAGCGTTTTGGCATATATTTTGCTTGCTACATGTACGCGCTAGGGTTTTCCAAGGTTGTATTTATATTTATTTTAAATAATACAAATAAAATTATTGAATGGCCTTGTTAAATAATACAAAATGTTTATCCAGGCCTCATTATTGGAAAATTATTTAAAAAATTGCATATAAATATGTGTATTATTATAAAATACCTAAACTATTATTAAGTTGAATTTAGTATTAGTTACAGCGTGAGGTTAATGTGTGTGAATATATATGCTTTAATTAAAAAATGCGAACCAATAATAAATTTTAAATCAATTTGGCTTGTAATATTTGCGTTTGAGATTATAGGCAGATACATCGCTTCATCTTTAAAACTATCTTAGCCAGTAGAAGCAGTTATTTGGGTCAAAATTTAAGTATTAAGTTATTTATTCTTTAACAATGACAATTTTTTTAGAAAAATATAACTTGTTGACACATTGTCAACATGGTTTTAAGAGTAAATGTTCAACTGAATCGGCAGCAACCGAATTGGTTCAAAGTATAATTGAAAAATTAAGTTTATTTTTTGATCTCTCATGTGCGTTTGACACACTGAATATACCCTTTATGACAAATAAATTAGGAAAACTTATAGTCTAGGTGCCCGCGTACATAAATGCAATTTATACATATCCTCGTATAACTTCTTGTACGGCATAATTGCGCCTAGTCTATCACTTTTTTCTTCTGCGAAAATTTTCGTAAACGCGGCATGAAAAAGACGATTTCCACGCGTCGGACTGGAAAATCGGCAAATATATTTTGTCGGACAATTTGAGAATTGGATTCTACATATATGTTCTATATATTTCTACAAACTGTCCGACAAAAATTTTGGAACGTTAAGGGTTGGCCAAAATTTGGCTAATTTCAACATGCTGGTAAATTTGTAGATGTGAATATTTTTATTCCTAACTTTTTCTGGATTGAAGTACTACCTTGAACTAAAAGATAATGCATTTATAATTTATATTAAAGTCAGTTATTTTTAATGGGCCTGTGAATAGTTAGAGACGCAAAAAATTAAGAGATAACTATATTATATTGTTATTATTATATACTAATAAATATCAATAGCCATCAAAAATGGCAACACAAGAGAGTATTTTATACCATGGCATATACAACAAAATTACAATAGGACTTTTTTTTAGGAGATTAGTCAAGCTTTCTTTTTTATCTTGAGCAATTTTTTTATATCTTCAACGGTTAACGAGTTATCAGTAAAATAAGGCTTTTTTCACCGAAGGGGTGGTTTTTTGGGGGTTGTGGCTCCTCTCCAGAACGGATTTTTGTGGTTTTATGATGTATAAACCCTCCACTAACAGTTACTGAAGGAAAATCTCAGATAACATTTTTTGTGATGGAAATTTTTATAATTATTGGACTACTTTCCCACCTGATGAATGAAAAATTGTGTACCAATATCCTAGAGATCTCATAAACCAAACTTCTCAAAAACGAAAGAAAAATTATAGTTCTAGAAACAAATTTGTGAACATTTTCTTTACGAATTAGCAAAAGCAATCATACAAGAAATCTGTAACAAAACAACCAGCCAAACAAACAATATTACGCTAATAGAGTAAATATTTCCATAAATTTGGGTGATATCATGATATCATATTTGGCTTCTAATGGACTGAAATGGACTTGTCTTTTATCTATGAACCCGTAAAAAATTATAGAGCTTCAAATTCTTAATACCATATACAAACCAATTGATTTCATTTGATTGGTCAACGATCATTTTGAGTCCCGTGACATATATTCTCCTTGATCCCTCCATTTTATGAATTTGAGAGTATAATAATAATAATAACTTTACTTCACTTGATTTAAAAAAAAAGCATTGGAATACAGTCAAAAGTATAAAACTATAACTAAGAAAACAGAAACAAATAGAATAAATAGAATAATAACTATCAAACACAGACAATGCAAAATAAAATTTGAATATCAGGTAAAATAGAGTAAAATAAAATAGGATAAGGCGGCAGCTTAAAATAACATTCCCATATAGAATTTTCATTGATGTTATGAAATAAAATTATCCTATAAATATTCTTCAACTGAATAAAAGGAACATTTTAATAATAAAGAATTTATTTCTTTCTTAAACAAATGAATAACATTTATACTCTTTATACGCGATGGTAACTTATTAAACAATTTTATAGGCATTACTTTAGAACTTTTTGCTAACATGGATAAGGAATGAGATGGAATGTTTACAGAGTGATTTGCTTGAAGATTATGACAGCTACTAAAACAGGTATCATGTCTACTATTAAAATTTAAGTTATTTTTTACATGCAATACAGATTGTAGAATGTATAATGAAGTAGCTGTTAAAATTACTAATTCACTAAAAAGTTTTCTGCATGAATATTGTGGTAGCTTGAAAAGCATAGTGCGACTTATTTTGTTTTTTGAAGTATGAATGCTTCATTAAATCGGCTGCAGTTGTCCCAACAGCCAAATAACAGGACACTGGGTAGATAGCTTGCTAACTACATGGTCTATGTGATTTCCCCAATTCAGTACAGGATCTACATATATATACACCGAGGAATTTAACATTACTGCTTTGGGTTATGGTGCGATTACCAAAGGGCATAGCAGGATAAGCACCTGTTAGGTGCCCCCGCACCAATCGGGTCGAAATTTTTAGCATAAGTTGATAGTAATGTTAGATGAAATTTCCCAAAATATTATTTTTGGAGAACCATTTTTACGGGAGTTATGGGGGTAAAAATAAAAATGAAAAAAATTTTTTTTCTCGAGAACGGATAAACCGATTTTCATGAAAAAAATATATGTTATGGCTTTTGATGGTGCAAATGTGGGGAAAAAATATTGAACCCATTTGTCGAAAAAAAGTGGTGAAAAATTTTTTTCAAAATAAAAAAAATTTTTTTTAGGGGATGTTCCAGAGGCACACCCACCACTTTCTTCCAAATAAATGCTTATATGCCCCTTTAAAACATATCCAATATGTTGTACCGGGAGGGTACAACATACTCAAAATTGATAATCATTGGCAGACTGCGGGCGACGCGTAGTCTATGTAATGAAGCATTTATAAGACGACTTTTTTGTAAATATTTCGTGCAAAGACGAGATTACCTCCCCCCTTCGTTTTCGAGGGTGCTGAACACGATGCAGGTGGTGGGAGAAGTTTTTGACCGCCGAAACCCCCTGAAACGGCCATCCCTCTTATGGATCCCTTTATGTTCTCATATATAAACGGGTTTGGGGAGTGATTTATCAACGGGTTATACTTGAAATAATATGGAAGAGGGTTATAGAGCAAGTAGAGTCCAGACAGCAGGCCTATGGGGTTGATTAAACCCTCCCGAGATGTGTAGGTTTTTTTTTTCAAATGATTCGGTTCAAATACGTATACCCTTTTTTGGGGTCGCTGATCACGGGAAAAATATTTATTTTTAGCTCCAACCCCCTCAAACGGGCAGAAATCACCTCTCACTCACCGTTTGAGAGATGAAGAGGGGTTGGAGCTAAAAATGAATATTTTTCCCATGATCAGCCCAAAAACGGGGGAAACGCGTTTGAACCCGAATTATTGGATAAAAATGATTTTCCACTCCTCGGAAGGGTTTAATTAACCCCCTAGACCTGCTGTCTGGACTCAACTTACTCTATAACCATCTTCCATGTTATTTCAAGTATAACCCGTTGATAAATGACTCTCCAGACCCGTATAGAAAACATAAAGAGATCCACAAGAGGGGTGGCCGTTTTAGGAGGTTTTCGGCGGTCAAATACTTCTCCCACCACTTGCATCGTGTTCAACACCCTCGAAAACGGACGGAGGAAGGTAATTTCGTTTTTGCAAGAAATATTTATACTATTTCTGCCTTTATTACATAGACTAGCGGTTCATTACTACATCTTACTACAACGGTCACTGGCGGCCATTACACCCTACCATTTAAATCAGTATCAAACTTCAAGAAGTGTGGTGCAAAAATTCTCTGACGTCAACTGTGGGGTCAAACAAAATCTAGTTTGAAAATCTGAAGATTTTGCAAGGATGACGTCCGCAGTCAGCCTACGAAAGAACTAGTTTTCAAAGTCCACTACGAGGAGGTTACAGTGCCTTTCACTAATGAAGGTGCCTGTTTATTGTGAGTCCCCTTGCCTCTCACGAGTCGGGGTGTTTATTTATCGTGAGTCTCCTTGCCTCTAACTAGTCGGGACGCTTGTTTATTGTAAGTTCCCTTGCCTCTCATTAGTCGAGGTGCTTGGTTATTATGAGTCCCCTTGCCTCTCACAATTTGGGTTGACTTTTTTGCGTGAGTCCTCCTGCCTCTCACGAATCAGGTTACTCTATATTGATGAGACTTTTCTTAGTCTTCATTCTTCGAGAACATCCCATAAAAAAAAATTTATTTTGAAAAAATTTTACAAAAAAGTTGCAGGGGGTTGCGGCGGTCAAAAACTTCTCCCACCACTTGCATCGTATTCAGCACACTCGAAAACGAGGGGGAAAAGGTAATCTCGTCTTTGCACGAAATATTTACAAAAAAGTCGTGCCGTGCCGCCCGCAGTCTGCCAATGATTATCAATTTTGAGTATGTTGTACCCTTCCGATCGCTTTGAAAATTGGATATGTTTTAAAGGGGCATATAAGCTTTTATTTGGAAGAAAATTGTGGGTGTGCCTCTAGAACATCCCTTAAGAAAAAATAATTTTTTATTTTGAAAAAATTTTTCGACAAATGGACTCAATAATTTTTTCCCACATTTGCACCATCAAAAGCCATAACATATATTTTTTTCATGAAAATCGGTTTATCCGTTCTCGAGAAAAAAATTATTTTCAATTTTTCTTTTTACCCCCATAACTCCCGTAAAAATGGCTTTCCAAAAATAATATTTTGGGAAATTTCATCTAACACTACTATCAACTTGTGCTAAAAATTTCGACCCGATTGGTGCGGGGGCACCTAACACATGCTTATCCTGCTATGCCCTTTAACGAGTAATATATAATCAATTTTCCTAGTTGAAAATAATAAGTCAGTTTTTAAACTATTTAGAGCAAAACACATAGACGTACAATAAGTACGCATATTTTTGACAGTTGCGATGACTTTACAGCTCAACTCCTCAATGTATGTGTATGTTCACATTCAAGATATAGCATTGATGCATGTTGAATTTGATTGTTCTTTTTCGACAGTCAAACATCTGTTGCCAATCATCAGTTTCGAAACAAAAAAGCAGACACTCACTGAACCATTGTGTGTAAAGTGGCCAAATAAAAAAGACGAAAAACAATAAGATCGTTGAGCTGCCTTAAGTTGTAATAACAGATAATGAAAGTTTTTTATCAGAATTATGGGGAAATGAGGTATTTCATTGAAGTTATTATACACCATAAATAATGGTGATCGAACTAGATAATTTCTTCTTGGAATATTGTAAATAACTGTTTAGCCACTTCTCACTTCTACTTTAGGTGTAAAAAATGATAATTTATTTTATAACAACTTGCAATCAATTTTTTGTGAACTAGATTAAATAAAAATATAATACATAATACAGCACAGCACAACTTTACTCTACTAGTAAGAGCTTGAATCCATCTAGCAAAATACTGTGATCAATTTTTCGTTTGGGATATACATCGCCAGGAATGCCAGGAATGTCAGGAATGCCAGGAGTGCCAGGAATGCCAAGAATTTAAAAAATCTTCCTTGTATAAATTTTATACTATTTACATGACAGTGACAAATATGATAGCAAATAAGAATTCCATGATCAATCTTTAAACTTTACGTACGAAAAAATCTAAGCTTGAATGTTGAAATGTAGAATGTAGAAAAAGAAAAAATATTTCGTTTAAAGATATTCGAACTAAGACGATGAAAATAACACCAATCAGTAATAATGTCAATTACAGACTGTAAAAGTACGCAATCTTCAGCAGTATTAATTAATATCTTATAGTTTTTAAGATCGTCAGCAAAAAACAGCTTTGGGCAATTGTTCTGATATACTAGATCATTGATAAAAATAAAGAAAGCAACGGACCCAGATTAGACCCTTGAGGTGCATATGCAATTACTTTGTATTTAACGGATTTAACATTTTCATATTCCACAAATAATCTTCCATCTGTAAAGTAAGACTTAAAAGGAAGAATAATTTTTTCAGGAAAACTAGTAGGATGTAAGTTATACTGTAACACAGTGACCAATTTGATCATCTGAAAATCCATATAAATCACATCAACTTGACTTTGATTATGCAAAGTTTCATGACTATGTAACACAAAAAAAATCTTGTAGTATATAGTCTGTTTTCCATGAAGCATTAAGTTAATTTTCACAGAAATCTCAATCAGTAGTGTAATAGCTTAATTTACCTCAAATGCATCATTCAGTGAATGCATTCTCATTCTTTCTCTCTCGTTGCTTTCCAGTCTTCTTAAGTTTCTCTCTCTTGCACTAATACATGTTTTTCTCCGCCTTATTGTGGTCCCGCTTGACGCACTACCACTCGACGCACTACCTGAAAAGAAAAAAAATCTACAGAACTTCAAGGACGAATCATGATCTTAATACTATATGTGTAGTAAAGTGAGTCGAAAAACATTTCTTTTTGTTTTTCGTTAAAATGCGACTAGTGCAGAAAAGTTGCGTCTTGGGTTCTTTATATCTCTTTATACACAAAAAATTTAAATTTCCAAAAAATGTTTGGCCGGACATCTGGACGCTCAATATTTGAAAAAAAATTAACCTGGGCTGGTGTAAAGGCTATCCTGCCTACTATAGAAAGAAAATAAGAAACCAGATATACTTTAAAATTTTATGATATCCATATCAAATCTTTTGAGTGCGATATGGATAATCCACTCGAGTTGTACAGTATACTTTTTCTACAACCATCTTAAAAAAACTACAAAATTTATTAAACATAAATATATTACACAAATACACACTGACAGTACACACTGACAGCTTATGCACTAATTTGATTTTAAAACGAATAGTTGTCATGTACTTAATACACGAACTGTGATTGGTCAGTTTCATTTCATATCCATTCTAGAACTGATATGAAATATATCCGTTCAGTTAACTGGTATTGCCTACTTATCCATTCTACAGACTGTACAGAAAACAGCAAATTTACATAAGGGAGTAGAAAAAATATAATTTTAGTCCGCACGCTATTGCTAAGAGCACACAAACAAGCCCGTGGTGACAACTAATATAATCATCGAGTGAGTTACAAATATTAGAGAAAAAAATTTTAAATGGTCTTACCGTTTTCAAAAGGGGCCAATATTAGGAAAACAAAAAAAATCATTTGTGAAACTAAAAGGCACAAGTTGTTTTATGCAATAAGAGAAATATGAGTTAGTTCATTGGTCAATTTACTACTAAGTTTTAAATTTTGTACTTAATTTTCGGTTATAAACTATTTACCAACAGTGAAGGGTGGCGTTTGGAGATAAGGTAAAACGGTGGAGGGAATATATGCAAAACTTATTTAATTACGAATGACATGGAAACATAGTAGCAACTAATTGCATACCAAGCCACCAATCACCCAAGATAAAATCGTAAAGTCACTTGCGATTTTCTAGAAAATTACTAATCCTAAAAAAAGTTTCAAATAAGAAAATTGCCTTCATACTTTATTTCCTCCTAATATATTTGACGTCTATTTCGAAAGATAAAAAGTGTCCCGCTTGCTATACTTCTCATATTTTATTGACATAATATTAGGATATAAATTATATTTTCTACATTTATTAAAATTTGACCTTGGTATTAACAGATTTTTAACAATTATGTAGTGATAATGATGTAGAAACAAAATTTTAGAAACTGCCCTAATATTGGACAGCGCAAATTTTGAGAAGTGCGCTAAAAATGGCGGCAAGATGGACCTCTGCACAAGATGGCGATTATGGGAAGCATTATTCATACCGGACGGCCAATTATTAATTTTAACAATATTATTGAAAACAGAAAAAAGCATAATTAAATTAGTACACGGATGTCCCCATAAAAGCGAAGCGAAATCATATCCTTATTAGGTTATACGCCATCAGTAAGTTTTGTAAAAAGCTGGAAAGACTCATATAATTCATATATCTCATAAAATGCATTTCAAAGTGTTCAGTTCCGACGAATGATATAATCGCCTATAGCGACTTATAACGCTAGTTACAAGCAGTTAATTGTTTGGATACTGATAAGCTAGGAATTCGAAAGGCTTTCCGACCCACAGAAAATTTGACAAATTTAAAACGTCGTCGGTTCCAATATAGTGGCGAAAAGCCACACGGTGCCATCCATTTCAATTTTTAGCTCGTCATTTTTGAGTTCAGGGAATATTTTTTGTTTTATTTTAGGCTGTTCGAATAGCTTGCATTCGAAGAGCAAAATTTGATGAAACGTCGAGATTTTAAGTTTGAGCGAAAAAAAATTCTGTCTGTCCGTCTGGTCTGTCTGTAACTTTTTTTTGCGCACGTTTACTCTGGAACCGTTTAAGATATTGACTTGAAATTTGGTACACGCATGTACTTTAACGAGATCTGGAACTAGATTATATTTTCATCTTGTTCCGTCAAAGGGTTGGGGGGAATTTTGGTAAATGGGGGTAAATAGGTAAATCAAGCAGGTAAGAGACTTGGATAGAAAATATGGATGTGGAAGTAGTAATTCCTTGGGCAGCGGTTTTTCAAAAGAAATGTTTCAAGTTTGTGTGTTTTTTTCTGTAGAATACGAATGTGTACTAAACAATGGGAGTTCTAATTAAACAAATCAAAATCCCAAAAACCCCATGAAACTCCATAAAAATTCAAAACCCATTGCATCATCAGTTGGCTCCCTTCGACCTCCACCATTTTTGTAACGATATTTTTTCTCAAAAATGCTTTTCTGGGGAAATATTTCCCTCTTTACTTTGAAAAAATTCGACATAGTCTAACTTTAATGCGTAAAAAAGCGTTTGTAATATCACTGGTGCTTAAAATTTTATCGAAAATTTATTATCTGATTAATCTTTGACAATAAACTGCCAATTTGCACGAGTTATATTAACTTTTGGCAACTTAGCTTGAGAAAAAATTTATAGATAAAATTTGAAAGCACGAGTGGTATTTGGGGAGAATATTTCAGAAATAAATAATTCATTAAGTATATCTTCAATATTATGTTTTGTAATTAATTGCCTTCAGACGTTTTCTTGTCACTTTTTAGAGTTGACCGACCTTTATTTTCAATTTCATCATTTACGTCATATAAAAATATATTTTCAAAACGACTCATCTAATAAAAGTCAAAGTAGGTATAAATGATGTAATGGCAATGACAATCAAGATACGTTAAATCACAGGTATTGTAACTTATAGACTGGTATTCCCAACAAAGAGTCCTTGGCATGCTTCGATCAATCACACTACGAGTAAATCCAGACAATATTAAATTTTACCAATCTCTCGCTTTTAAGTTCTAAGGTTGCCGACATGAAATGGTATTGCCATCTAGTAACGCTAGCTTAACTTAACTTGTAAACACTGAATTTTTCAATAATTATTCTATTAAAGTGTTTATTAATATATATTTATATATTTAATCCTAATTTTTAATTTAAGTAGTTTAATGATTAAGTTAAGGTTTGCTTGTGTAAGTAGAGTGAACATTAAGTACAACGAATTATAATATATAGTGATACTTAGTCCAGAGGTTTAATTTTCCGAATAAGGTGTTAACCTGTTTTGTGATGAATTACCATACGTAAGTACATTTGTGTATTTAACATGAAATAATTGATTTGTTTGCTTCGTAGGCATTTGTATTTAATTTTAGTTGTGAAAATTATTTTGTATTATGTTAGGTATTATAAGCCATTGAAAGCTGTGTATAACTTGCCCCAACCTATAAAGGTTTCACACAGCCTTCGCTTTGAAATTGGGAGTTGTCAACTTATGTGGTGATTTTAGGTTTTTTTTATATTATTATATTATTACAATATAATAATAATACTTATAATACAATACTACTATTTACGTTAACAATTAGTAATAAGCTAGAGAAGATATTTATAGATATAATTTAAAAGCACGAGTTGCCTTATTTGCCGAAACCATTTCACGAAACAAAACGTCAAAGAATTATCGCAATATTTGCCGCTGCAGCGACACAAAAAATTAGAGCGATAATTTTTGCATGTTGGTACTGTCAAAAGCTGATCTAGGTTGGATTGCCACTAATGATGACGTTTGATTGGTGCAATGTTGTGAAATAACGGGCTCTCATTGGCTAGAGCGTTAATAGATAGATAGATAGATTCTTTATTGATTCCGTAATCCAATTACAAGTATTGGATAGAAAACGTCAATTTAAGTTACAAACAAATAGAAGTGTACATAGAACATCTAATACAAACTACGTCGTAAATCTAGTAGATCAAAAATATATAAGTTAATCATAAAACACAATTTATATAATGAGTGAAATAATCGGAAAAATCTTCCATTTAATTAAATATTTGGAAAAATTAGGACTAAAAAACAATACATGCTCACACAGATTTGTAGGTAATTAGAAAACGAAGATTTAAAAAACAAATATTAACTGAACTCAAAAATGACGAGCTAAAGCTAAATAATGGGTTAAAGAAAGGGATTTTTTTGGAAAAATCTCATATTTGAATGAAAATTCGGAAAAACTAGGGCTGAAGAACAAAGATCTGGCTACGTAGGTAATTAAAAAACGAAGATTTAAAAAAATATTCCCTGAACTCAAAAATAACGAGCTAAAAGTTGAAATGGGTGGAACAGTGTGGTTTTTCGCCACTCTATGTCGGCTCTAATATGATGTGCATTAGGGTGCATCGATTTTCTTTTTTTTTACCTAATCCAAAATGGCGGGCGCCCAAAAGTTGTGTGATAGAGTTGTAAATAATACGTTAAAATTTCAAATTAAAATATTAACCCTTAGAGGTAGCGGGTTGGGGTCAAAGGTAAACATTTTTGATATTCTATATATTCAAAATGGCGGGTGCGCAAAAGTTGTATTTTAGGGTTATAAGCAATAGGTAGAAATTTTAGTGAAAAATATTTATGTTTAGGGGTAGCAGGTGAGGGTTAAAAGTCCAATTTTTTTTATTTTGTGCATATCTAAAATGGCGGGCGCGGAAAAGTTTGGTCTTGGGGTTGAAATTGGCTGGTAAAAATTTTAAACCAAAATATTAAGACTCAAGGGTAGCGGGTTAGCATCAAAGTCCAAAAAGATAGTACGTACCCTTATAAATATTATCGATACTTATCAATTAGTATTATTTTTAAACTATGTTTAATTACGATATTAAATTTAAATTACTTATTACTACCTACGTATTTGTTATCTAATGTACGCATGCCCATAATACAGCATGCGTTGTGTTCTGCATACATTAAAGCTTGGTGAACAGTGAACACAGTGAACACACGATAGAGCTGGAGCACTGATTACTTCTTCAGTACTCCAAGATTTTGGTTTAATTAATGAATCTAACACAACGCATGTAATTGATAAAAACAAAATTAGAAGAGCTATAAGCAAGAAGATAGGTGAATTATCATCATGTGGTACGCCAATATCATTACGTGGATTTTATTTTGATGGGCGTAAAGACAAGACCATGAAATTAATAGATAACCGTCGAAAGATAACAACCGAAGAATAGTTTTAATTGGAGAGCCTGGATCATCATATTTGGGACCTTCTACAGGTTCAGCTGTAAACATCATTAACGCCATTATCAGTTATTTTGAAAACTCTCGAATCCCAACTAAGACCTTAAAAGTCGTCAGATGTGATGGAACGGCTACAAATACTGGTCCTAAAGGTGGTGTTATAGCTCTACTTGAAAAACATTTTAAGAGACCACTTCAGTGGTTCATTTGCCAACTGCGTGCAAATGAGCTTCCACTAAAAGGCACTTGATCAAACATATTGACGGAACTGTATTCCAGGATTTTCAGGTATAATAGGAAAGTCGTTAGTCAAATGCGAGCAGATGCCAGTAGCTGCATTTAAGATTATTAAATTCGAAATTCCTATAGTTAAGGTGAAAGATCTTAACACACATCAGTTATCTAATATATAAAAATCTCGTGTCACAGTGTTTGTTATCGAACTCCTCCGAAACGGCTTGACCGATTTTTATGAAATTTTTGGTGTATATTTGGTAGGTCTGAGAATAGGTCGTAGGCTATTTTTTATACCCATATCCAGAAATTTTCTTTTTATTTTTTGGATAAAAATTTATAATTTGTATGGCAAAACAACGTAGTATTTTTATGAAATATGCCAAGCAGTAATAACGGGATATGTTTCTGTTAATTTTGGCTAAATAGTCCACTCGGGATGGCTGACGACAGCAAATAGAATACTTCGCTTATATGTTGCTCTGCAGATTTGGTTATATCAGCAACGTATGTTGTCAAAGTGTATGCGCCAATGTGGTTCAAAATAGAAGCACATCCATCATGTCTGCAAGGTGCTTCAAATGTATGGAAGACTATACAATTATCCAGATATTTATCAGAAGAGTTGAAAGGAGTAGGTAGTTGATCCCGTCGTAATACGAAATGGATATTTTGCATACCCTGAGAACATACTACTGGGAATGCTGGTAGATGAAAACCGGTGTATTAGGGAGTTGGCCGTTCGCAGAATATTAAAAGCTAGAAAAGGCAACAATACCGACTTAAGAAAGTTTACACTTGCTCCGTTGAAACTAAATGCTACAAATTAGTATGAGATGATTGATTGGCAAGAATGTGAATATAATGAGCCACCATTAACAGTTGATTTATCTGAAGAACACCTTAATCAAATTATAAATAGTCCTGAATTGTCTGATAATTGAAATAAAGAAATTTTCTAATCACACAAGCTGTGATAAGGGCAGTAAAGTTTGTAACTGAAGCTTCAGCGCTGGATGGATTAATTAGAACAACGATTAGATCCTGCGACAAAATTCCCAAATTCAACACAAAGAAAGATTACCACAAGCAAGTTTTACCATAATGTTTATAGTACTTTTATTTTTACTTTTTATTCTTTAAAAAAATCAAGTTTATTTTCACATAAGTGCCTTTGTTATCAAACTTCCAATAAAGAAATTAAATTAAAAATAAAGTTTATTGTTTCACACTATGATGATAAAACAAATAATTCCCCTTAAAAAAAATGAGCTTGTAGGGAATAGAAATGGATCCGATGCAGAACAAAGAAAATATCAAGTTGACTTTTAACCCTAACCCGCTATCCTTAAATCTTAATATTTTTGTCTCAAGTTTTTACCTCTTATATATAACTGTAAAGCACAACTGTTTCTCACCCCCCATTTTGAATATATAGAATATCAAAAATGTTTACCTTTGACACCAACCCGCTACCCCTGAGGTTAATATTTTAATTTGAAATTTTAACGTATTATTTACAACCCTATCACACAACTTTTTGGCTCCCGCCATTTTGGATTAGGTAAAAAAAGAAAATCGATGCACCCTAATGTGCATGGCTAACAAACAATATACCAGCTATATCTGTTTGTTTGGTGGTTTCCGGATACTAAGAACTTGAAATTTTGCAAGTAGAGAGACTAACCTCAAACACAAATCAAAATGGCCGCTCCAATATGGCTGCCTAAAATTGAGACAATTTTTTTCAGAACTTCTAACTTTAAAATTTATTATCATTATTTGAATAGTTCAGTTGTTGTTTAATAAAATTTGGATGAGGAATATTATTAATCTTAACAAACCAGTAGTGTACCGGTTATTTTGGTAATGACATATTAAAATAAAAGAAATATACCTCCATGTTTCCGCCTTTTTCTCCCCGTAGCCTCATCGCTACTAGATTCTGTGAGATCGTCCCTTCCATCGTTACTGTGTTTTCGAAGTTCCATTTCTTCTACTTCAACATCTTCTTCTTCTTCATGCCAGGGTGCCGTCATTTCAAGAGACCGCATTATTCCCTACGCACACTGTAAAAGAAAAGAAACTATTTTAACTAGGTACGTTAATTTCATTTGAATTTTACTTTAGGTTTTGACAAGTAAAATATAGTTTCTCAAAATGCGTGCACGGAAAAAACTGTTATTGTATTTCCGATGACAGGCCTATGTTTGATGACCTTTCGTTTAAATTAAACCACTGTTAATAACGATCTGAAGTATGTAGTTATTTCAGAAATAGTTAGCTTTATTGAAGTAAACCTCTCAAATTTGTTCAATAAAAATAATGGGTATTCAGCAATAGTCTGTTTCATTTTAACTAATAAAGAACGTCATCGATCTAAAATACTTATCATTTGCTTCAATTATAATAAATAATGGGTACAATGTTTTATATTTTCTTAGCTATCCATGATATTAATAAATGTAAATGTTGCTCTCTATATCCAGTATTAGTTTCATTAATCCTTATCGTTGAAGCGAACCTTTTATAATTAAAAAAAATTTGAAGTCCCATTGTCTCTAAGGAAAAAGGCCATAGGTGGGAGAAAGTCTTTCGGCATCCAATTAACACCGACCAGCGGTCTATCGCAGAATTTGCAGCGCAGTAGTACTGCTTTGTTTCTAATTTGGTTGTACACAATAATAGCTGGTGTAGGCATGGAAAAAATGTTGGAATCCTGGTAGTTACAGGAGTTAATCCCTGTATTTGACGGTAAGTACTTATTTATATAATATAATACACTATATCTAGGAAACAACGCGGAAATATGCAATGCAGGGGTGGGGTATATCAATTGTTATTGCGATCTGTTGGTAAACCAACGCAAGTATGGCAAACTTGTTTGTATACTTTTGTTAAAATTGGGTTGTCGATTTTCTGTGTATAGTCTCCGTTGAGGTACGGATGTGTAAAATCATTTTTAACTGGTTGCATGTGCCCATGCACAGTTGTTATCTTTGAAAATTTAAAAGTATTAGTTTGATATTGTATAACACGTGTCACATGCAAATTTCATAAAGCGACTCTATATAATATCTCAAAAATATGCGTCTTATTTTGAGGAGTTGAAAGCGACTGCCCCCCGTTCGAATTTATTTAAATAGTAAAATTTGAGGGATACCATAGGCGTGTATTTAGTGAGGTAAACGTAAGGATGGATTTTCCGAAAATTTATATTAGCAAGTTTTTTAGAAAAATCTAGTGCGATATTCTGAGTCAGCCTTTAGCCCCCCCCTTCTTGTAAGATTACGTAAATAGTACATTACATACATATACATTACATTACATATATACTCAAGAATAACCCTGTACAATGTAGATATACCTATTTTACTAGTTTGATTTGGTTTTACAACAAAATCCTTATTTATTTAATAATGCAAAAAGAACTAACAAAAACTAACTTAGATACATTTGACAATAAATTGCAGTAACTTTTGTTTTCATGACTTGGTTTTTATTGAACATGATTTGTTACAATGTTACAAAAATATCTGTTACAACCTGTACGTATTAGAATTTCTGTATATTATTTTAAATAAATAAGTATTTTGCTGGAAAATATATACTGGTACTGGTATAATAAAAATCTACAATAATCAAACTTCCTCCTTTACAGAACAGTTACCAAAAACTTGTGAATCCCGATGTGCTACAGTGCTACAAGTTTTAAATTGTTTAAATGGGAAACAATGGTATCTAGCTGAAAACAAGTGTACTGGTCAGTTTTTTTTTCGAAGTGAAAATTTCTGGCTACAAACTCTTGGGAATATAAAATTATATTTTCTGTTTGACTTTTATTTCTGTTCATATGAATTTAGCATTGAAATATCATATCTGTGGCTTGTGCCATATAATTTTTTTTTGGACTAACATAACTACTAATATTTTTTATTGATTTATTAAATAGTTTGTTCACGAATATTTTACTAAAGAAAATCTTTTTAAGTTTGTTCTGATTGAATTCAGTAATATATTATTATTGATTTGTTAAACTGTTTGTTCAAGAATGTTTTACTATAAATAAAATATATTTTTGTTATATAAAAATTATTTTATTTCTTGATATCCTGTATACCATTTCTTAGACGCATGCATAAATATGTACAAAAATACACAAATAACAGTCAAGTTCATCATTAAATCTTGCCATAGAAAGTTCAGTAGAAAACAATTTTTATAATTGATAATCTTATATAATTATTAGTGACATAGTGATAGTATTGACTGAAAATATCAATTAATATTTATTATATTTTTGGTTATAGTTGGGTATACTCTAAATTGGGTTTGGTATGAGTTGACAATTCACCTAAGATTCCATGTGTTACACACAAAGCTACTATAATAAGAAAAACGTATACGATATGTGACATTTTTCGGTATTACTTATTGCAATAATTTTTTGAGCGGCATATATGAAATAATACGCGAATCATCTAGACTTGTGTTATTTAAAACGTTAACTTAGTGATTTCCATCATGAAATCATAAAGTTAACGTTTTTGAATAACACATGAGTGTTGATAATTCGCGTATTATTTCATATATGCCGTTCATAAAATTATAGCAATAATACAGAAAAATGTCACTTATATTGTATACGTGTTTCTTATTATAGTAACTTTATGTGCGACACATATGGTGTCACAGGTGAATTATCAACTCATACCAAACCCATTTCAGATTATACTCAACTATAATCAAAAATACAATAAATTTTAATTGATATTTTCTGTCAATACTATCACTATATTAAATGAATAATTATATACTGGCAATCAATGAAAGTAATAATCTACCAATAATTAAATCTCAAAATTGACTCTATATCGATATATTTTTGAGGTAATATATCCTTGTTATTGAAATAATTATATCTACATTAAGTAGGAAAACATACCAGAATAAAATTACGATAAAAATATATGCATTCAATGATACCTACACTTGAAATTAACATAAGTAATAATAGGACAATGAAATAATTTATTGTATCAAATTGTTATATTATCCTTCCAAAAAGTTATATTGTACCATGAAAAATAATATAGTGTAGAAATAGTAACAGAGTATTATTGCAATGAAAGAGTCCTTGTCATTAAATCATTGTTTGGTTTCCAAAAGAAGTTTATATTTAAAGTAATAAGATAAGCATCTTGTTTACCAATAATAAGTCTTTGTTTACATTAATTATATTATAACTATATCCGAGGAATACTGAATAGAATGTACCATTGGCTGAACGGGTATATGATTCAGAATACAGTAGTGTTTTTTCCGTGTGTAAGCAATATTCAAATTCAAATTAAATTCTTTATTCACTTTGATGCCGCAAACGACAGTGAGCAGCTCTGTCATAGTAGATGGTAAGGAGAGATGAATGGTAAGGCTATTTAAAAAACCGCTGCCCAAGGAATCACTAATTCCACATCCAGATTTTCTATCCAAGTCACTCACAACGAAAAAAATTTTTATGTGGAAATAATTATTTATGGAACTTTAATAATATAATATTTGAAATCCTCTACCCCAAAAACCCATAAAACGATACCCCACATCGGTAGTGGGGTGGGGGTGGTGATAGGGAGGTGGTAGTGGGGGTGGATGAAGTAAAAAAATATTTTGAGGTTTCTGGTTTTTGTACACATACTAAATCAAATTTATTTTTCATCCCCTTTAATAATGGTGAGGGTGGTAATGGGGGTGGCTAATGCCAAAAATTTTTTTGAGACCTTAGCTTCTCTTGTATATACTAAATACCAATTTTATGGACTCTTACCTGCTTGATTTACATATTTACCCCAAATTTACCCCAATTTACCCCCAACCCTTCGCCGGAACAAGATGAAAATATAATCTAGTTCTAGATTTCGTTAAAGTACATATGGGTACCAAACTTCAAGTCAATATCTTAAACGATTCCAGAGTAAACGTGCGCACAAAAAAAAGTTACAGACAGACAGACAGACCGACAACATAAATTATGATACCTTCTTCCTCCCACCTTTTCTTCACACTCAAAACGGTACTTTTATTTAAGTGACAATGGTTAGTTAGCAACTGCTCTGATAAACCATTTCTCTTCAATTTTAGAGAGAATTAAATTTTTTTCATGTTCAGTTAATTTCGGCATTTCGAAAATATGACACTGACACTGACAAATAAAGAATGATTTAATATAGCGAAAAATAGGTGTACGGGATTTTATTGCACATAAGTGTACCTAAGAACTTAATGGATTTGCTTGTTTTAATTTCGCCTGAGCTATAATCATTATTAAGATTAAGATCATCTTAAGATTTTTTGTATAAACCAGCTAATTCAATATACACTATTTTGTTTGAATAAACACCCTTCCGTCATGTATATAGTCATTTATATACAATACGAATAGTAATGGCCCTAGAATACTACTTTAAGGTGTGCCTAACAACATCATAAAGTTCAGTCAGAACCTTCTTAACTGCCAACTGTTGATTTGCAATGCAGAATATTATGTAGTCATTTATGTTTCCGTTTACCTTTTGAATACAGAATTTAGGTTGTCTAAAGCTCGCGATAGATCAAATAATATTCCAGTCAGTTTCCTCCTTATCTATACTATAATATATGTTATGTCAATTCACTGGTGGTGCTCTCGGTTTCTAAATCCGTGTTGACAATAACCTGGTAATCGACGCACCGGCGCCAAGGTTATTGCCAAAATCGCTGATGGAAGTAATAACGTCATAAAATGGTTATCAATCTTTTATTAGAATCTTCGTGAACTACAAACAACAAAATATATTAATTTCATTAAGTGCTGATACGTTTTATTAAACATTATTAATATATAAAACTAATTAAACACAATAAAACCTACTAAAAGATAACGGAGCCCAACAGTGACACTTATCTAGTGTAATATTTATTAGTGACTCCTGTGATTTCAGCTGAACTACTGATAATGTTCGGGGCTATTATTTTTAGACTTCTTAGAGTACTGCTTTGCTTATAGCCCGGGAGACAGGGACCGAAATTTTAGATCAATTTGTATCTATATTGAATTGACATTTTATTAATAATGCAAAAAAAAATCCTATTAAAACTATTTTATACCTGATAGGAGCATAAAAGTTTGTTAGTGGGGGAGCAGGTGTTTGTCGGGAGGGGGGGGGGTGTTGGGGGGGGATGTTGGGGTATTGTATTAATGTAAACTGGTTATTTAATAATTTAAGGCCGGCCTTATAGCCCTCCGCCTTTGGAATTAACGCTTGAAAATGCTTAAAAATAAGTTGCTTTAAATTAATTTTATAAGCAGATAAGTTAAAGATCGAAAAAGCCTGATTCGACGATTTTTAACCATTGTAAGGTTAGAATAAACCGTGCCGTTATGGAGTAATTTTAATGCTAGATTCGGATTCAGCGCATCAAAATATACAAGGTTATGGTGGTCTGGTCCGTAAGACTTTGCGTACCTTTGAATTGAAACCATGACACCAGTCTTCAAATTGTTTACAACTATAGGAGTTTTATTCTTTAAGTATTCTACTTACTTACCACTATGACTTATGGCAGATGTGTCATTCACATACCTGAATACGTCATATCCTCTTACATAATCTAGTAAGTCGTTGTCGAAAATTATAAATAAGAGTGGACCGATAATAGAACTCTGAGGTACACCGATTTCCATATTAACAATATTAAACGTTTCTGAGTTCATTGGAACTAAGATTTCAATTTTCTATATAAGAAATTACCCATTTCAAATTATTTCCATTTATTTTTATTGTTTGTAGCTTGACCTCGAGAAATTTTGTATTAATTGAATAAAAAATGGCAGACCAGCTACTTTCTACCTTTACCAAGGAAGTGGTAAATGTTTTGATCAAATTCTAGTGTTGCTAGTTCAGTGGACTTATATCTGTAACCAAATTGACTATATGTAAATAAATTACTTGATTTTCTAGATGTATTTTTTAAACCGGTGTTTTTCTTTGTATTTTGAATTGTAACAAGAAAAATATCAGTCGTACAGAAAATAAGAAAGGAACAAAATTGTTGGTAATTTAATCAATCAATTTTAAGACAGTTATAAATAGCCATTTTCAAGACATTCGGGAAAGTAATCAGTTAATGTGGACTATATCTCTGACATATCATATTTTTGTCGATTTTGATTACACAGAAATAAAAAAAAAAACAAATTGTAGATAACTTTATAGGCACCCATTATTTTAAGACATTCACAAAAATCTACTTTTGTGGTCATCTTTTTAAAATGGCGTCTTCCGTCAGCAGTCTACCAAACGTTACAGTTTGACACAGTAAAGTGACTATATTAAGTAATATCAGCTGAAAACCGTTTTGGTCTATTTATTCGGAAGCAGGAGTGTCTACAATAAACACGCAAATAAAATCAATGTCTAAATTTGTTCTAGGACTCTTAACATAAAGCTGAATGCAGACACAAGTTGGAAATGTCAATAAACGTAACTTACTAAACAATAGACTTGTCAGTTGTACCACGAACAACTTTGAAAATACTTTTAATGCGACACATATCGGCTTCGAGAATATGTGTCAGGTCACTAAAATAAACCTGAGAGATCCTTTTTTAAACATATTGCTGTACTTTATGTCCAATCTCCGACACAACTAGATATACATTTTTTTATACATTATGTCGATATGTCGCAGTGAAGAGATAACCGTATAAAAATATACTACGCAAAAAGCTTTTTTAGAAGTTGTCAGTCCCTCTACATGAACGTGGGATACTAAAAATGGCATTGTGTACAATAGGCGCTACAGCGCCATTTGTTTTACCGACTTTAAGATATTTCTCATTTTGAATTTTTAAAAGGTGAGTGATATTGTTATGTACTTACTTATTCCTAGGAATATCTACAAGTACACATTAATCGTGACCTCGTCCAGAAAAACTGAAAGATTTTGTTGCAATATTTCCGAAAGAATTTTCTTTAGTCACAAAAATATAAATGCGGTAAACTAATAAGTAAAAAATTCTTAAAAAAAAAACTGTCACTGAAAATTACTACATAATGAAAGAAAATGTGAGAAAATAGTATGCAAAAGGTCGCGTACCTAAATACATACTTTTAACCATGCCAAGGAAAGGTTGAGAATCCATTATATTCAGAATGTTTCAGTAAAATGTCCCCAAGATATTATCTCGAAAAATAATAAAGATATTTTATTTTTGTAAATAGATAATTAGTACAGTAACTTAAAATTCTCATAAATAAAACCTAGCGTACAACTCAATTGAAAATAGGCGCCGATTATAAGCAATTCAAATGGTAATATTTTTCAATCCAACTTGAAATAAACGTTTTTTTCAGAGTATTCTTAAATGGGGATCTGCACATGACGTCATAGCTAACCTCAAAAATATATATTTCTTAAAATTCAAAAGTATTATGCAGCTATTATTAAAATTTCTGCCTGGTTCCAAAATCTAGTTCAATGTAATGTTTATAAAGTTTTGTAAAGTTTATAAAGTATTAACTGGTAGGTCACAATAAAATAAAACGCATTTTGCAGGTTAGAAATCTAACCTATTAAAATAAATAAATTAACAACATATTTCTCTCAGTGTAGATGCAATTAGTACGCAAGATCACAGAAAACGAGCCATCAAAACTCAAAGGAACCGCCAAAGCCTTCGCCTCTGTGTAGTTACTGTACTCTGTGGTTAGACTATAAAATATATCTTACACAAGAAGCGTGTTATTTGGTTTTTTAATTTTTTTCACGGAAACCAAATCGAAAGAGTGCAAGTGTGATATATCGTTGAAATCTGAATTTTTACTGCTTTTTAGTGGTTCGATTACAAATTGTAAGTAATCATAAAATAAACATAAACCTGTTGTGCCAGAACGGCATCAAACGTAATCCAATCTCAACCAAAACCTTTTCAGATCTTCTGGAGCACTAAAGAAACCCTCATGCAAAGTTTCATCCAAATCCGTTTAGTAGCTTCGCCGCTATCGTGCTAACATACATACACACACACACAGACATTTTTCAAAAACAACTTTTTTGGGTTCCTGGGACCTCAAAACGTAAAGATTTGGTGTCATCTCAATTTTCGATTTTGGACCAATTGTAGTAACCTCCCACAATTTTATTGTGGGGAGGTTAACAAGTAATAGGGGTGTTTTCATTTTAAGTGAGTCACACTATATATTTAAGAAAAAGATTTCGGCAAAATATTACGTTAGTAAATACGTCGAGTGTCGTAGAATAAAGATTGTTTTGTGACTATGATTTATTAGCAGACCACGGTACACCGCTTTGATATAAATATACAAGGTACCTCATTAATTTATTTATTAATTATCTATTTTGGCTGGCGAATATCTCGTAAACTATAACACATAGGAAGAAAATGAATATAGACGTTCTTCTAAGAAATTTAATTATGTTTAATTTTGCATAGATTACTTTTTCCGTACGACGCATTGTTTCCGAGTTATAAGCGAAGAATCTAAAAAAAAACCTATTCACCTCCCCTCCCCCCCTGAAGCGACGGGGTTAGAGGCGGGGACTTTTAGTATGTTTATCTCCTAATTATCTCCAACACATTTCTAAAGAGGAAAATTCTCCCCTCCTCCATGTTCTCTACAATCCTCCTTTGGGCATTCATTGATTGGACTATTACTAGTTATTTGTCTGTGTTCTTTACTAAAATATATATTTGTATTTTTACTAAAGATATTTGTGACCTGGAACTACATACATTTCTATTGACTGGCTAAAAACATTGCAAATATAAAATGGTCAGAAAATATCTATCTAGTTTCCCTGCGAATATATTCCAATAATATATTCCAAGCAATACATTTATTATGATAATAGAACTACCTAGCATAAGTCATAAATAGTCTGTTGCATATAAATTTTAATAATAATTGTTAGTAGTTAGAAACAATCTCTTAACAAAAATTTGATTTCTTTATGAAAATCAAACAGAGAATAAAAAAAAATTAACTTTTATTTGTTTATTTTTTATAACGATTTATTTCTTTTGTTTGTTTTGTGTAAAGTAAAATTTGTGAAAATCAGAGACATTGCCTATTGCGTAAACGTAAAGCAAATTGCGGGGTCTGCACTTTTGGTTTTGCCAACGATTATTATAATTGAATTCTTTTCACTGCTATTTGCAGTTTAATTAAAACCAGTGTCGGTAAACATTAGATAAAAAAATATTAGCTATTCTAGTGTTACCCCGATAAAATCTTATCTACAAGTATGCTCTGAACATAATAAAATATATTTTCCAAATAATGTGTAGCTGCTCACAATATCCTGAAAAAGTGTCGATTTTTTTATATTTTTTAAATCACCCATACTTTGTTTTTATTGCCATACCTAGTATTATTAGCTGATTAAACTGGGAAAAAGATGTAATTTCATTGACAAAAATTATATCTAGGGGAAATGGATATTTAGATATTTTATTATCTTAAAAACGTAAATAATAGTGTATAAGCGAGGGAAATATATGTTTTTTAGATTCATAAACTCATAACTTACGGGGAAGGAGAAAAAATACATCTCTAGATTTTCTGGGCTTTTATTGTTAATTAATTCAATGAATAGAAACATACTCCGTAAGAAGAAATGGTTTATTAATAAACAAAACGTTTTAAATTAGAAAAGTAACCTTCCTTACCACAAAATAAAAATTCTCAGTATTTTGTGCTTTGTATTGTTTTCATTTGTCCTATCAGACAAAATTTTTGAAAAAGTGCGATTTTGTGCCAGTTACTGTAATGGAGAAATACACAAGCTTCTTGTTTATACATATATTTCCAAATCCGTAGCTTTTCAATGCCAGCGGTTTTTTAAATGAGCAATACATTATGATCTGTTTTATATAAAACTAAGCCATGAAATACTGCCCTAAATTCCAAAAATGACATTTATAATGCTCCTTGTGAGTGCGGTAAACATTATGTAGGCGAGTTATGTCGGTTAACTCATAATAATTAAAATATAATATATAATTAAAAGTTTTATTATCTATCTTAACTAAAATATAACATTTTATTTAATTAATTGAAATTATTATTTTTTGTCATTATCATATCTAAGCAAGATAATTTCTTATATGTAGGTGAATACGCTACATATACTATACCTCCCTGCAAAATAAAAATCAATCTACCAAAGTATCAATTAAAATGTACTTTATTACAGTCAGTATTGATGGGTAGATCGATAACATCGTTCAATAAGTATGCAGGGTTAAATCTACAGTAAAGTCTTTTCCACGTTTAAGGACTGTTATAATTTTGTTAGTTCGAGAAACTACTCGAAAAGGTCCTTCGTAACTAGGGATAAAGTTGGTCTAAGTCTATCTTTTCGAATGAAAACAAATTTACAAGATTTAATGTTAGGATTGACAAAAGTATTTTGAAAATAATTTTGTCTAGGATTTGTGAATTATAAGTTATTGAAATAGTTTTGTAATTTTCTAGTAGTATCAGAATGTGATTTAATAAAATATTTACCAGGAGACGCAAAGTTTGACCATAAACAAATTCTGCAGATGAACAAAATCAATCGTATTTTGGCATTGCTCGTAAACCTAATAAAATGATTGGAAGTTCATCAGATCAATGAACAGAGTTGCCATTAATCCAATTTTAAAGGTTCTGTGGAATCTTTCAACCATACGATTACTTTGTGGATGATGTTGTGTGAATTGGATGGAAACCTAAAAATTTTGAAAATTCACGAAAAAGATTTGATTCGAACTGAACTCCTTGATCAGCAATGACACGTAGTGGAATGCCAACACGACAGATATAATTTTGAAATAAGTTTCGGCAGCAGTGTCTGATAAAGGATAAGCTTCTGGCCAACGAGTGAAATGTTTAATAATCTTTAGTATGTAAGAGAAACCGTGTGAAAGTGGCAATGGTCAAACGAGATCAATATGGATATGCTATGCTCAAAACGACCTCTGGGGACTTCAAAATTACCAATTTAAGTTTTCGTTTGTTTATTTATTTTAGAAGTTTGAGAACTTAAGCAAGTTTTGGCCCACAAGGTGCTGGCCATTTTGGGCCAGAAATAGTTAGAACTGAAAAGTTTTTTAGTAGAACGGTGTTACTGATATTATGATATAGACCAATTTCAATAGGTATTATTGTACTATGCTGTTTTACATATGTTCCAAATTCTAATTAAATATTTCAAGACTAACAGAAGTTATCGTGTTTACAAGAAACGGTATACACGCACACATACATATACACGCACACACACACACACTTACAGACGCAAAGACATTTTTATTCGATATTTGAGTTCAGTCTGCTATGAAACGGAAACCTGTACAAAAAATTTTTTTCCACGATGATTATTAAAAAAATTTTTCAATTTATAATAAAGTTGGAATACAGTTAAAAGATATACAATCCATTACTGAACCATAACAGATACGACAAAAATTAATAGGAACATTATTGTAGGAAATTTAGTCAGCTTTAATTTTGCATATAACCATTTTTCGATTATGGCTAACCGTTTTCAAGATATGAGCGAAAAAACAAAAACCGGAACCATCTTCATGCCCCCCTGCAGCCCGCACCTCATATTTTCGGGGACTTTTGGTATGTTTACCTCCTAAATAGTCCAAACACAGCCCCCAAGTCAAAAATTGTGATCTCGGCATTTTCCTCTAGAAACCATTCATTCACAGGACTATATGGTAATTTACCAGGTAATAAGTTGATTATGTACGGTTTTAAATTGTTGTACCCTGTATGTGTAAAGATAAAATGTAAAACATATGTAACACACCTTATTAACAGTCGCTTAACAAACATTAAAAGTTGAAATTGCAAGAACTGAATAAAACATATTTTTTGCGTTCAGCAATCAAGTGTAAACCACGGGAAATTAAATAGTCATAAACTCACATTTAAAATTACAACCACGACAACCTAAAAGAAAAACAAGAAATAATAGGGAACTTGCCCAAAAAATAAAATTGAATTAAAATACTCAAAATCGTAAACTAAGTTCATTAAAAACCCCATAGGCAACAAAAAATTTAAAAAAAAAATCCTCCAGAAATATAAGCGATTAAAATCTGTCGGATTTTACCCACTCCTGAAACGTGACGTCAGAGGGTGAAAGTCGGATGACGGCGTCAAGCGACACCGATTCTGCTTTGGCTTTGACAATTCCGCATGCGTATGCGCATTTATCAGAAACAACTTCAATATTCTGAAATGTCACAAAATGCTACTTTTGATTCGTTCGTGCCGAACCGAAATTTCTAATTTTGCCGTGCAATTTACGATCAGGTTTATCTGGAAGACTTCCTCTTTACGTCGCGACATCGTACGGCCGTTCCAATGGTGTTTTTTTAAAAATATGAACGTGTCAAGATTGCATGTTTTTGCAATTTTTTCGGCTCCGAAATGTAAGCTGTTTTTTGCTATTTTTCGCAGCTATCTCCGAAACGGTGGGAGTTAGCTCGAAATAAAAAATAAAGCCAAATGAATATTTTCCACTACGAATCTTTTGCTATCACCAGAATTTCAATTTTTTTTTTTTCGTTTCGGAGATAACTACAGAAATGTCGGCCATGTACGGCAAAAAATCGCAAATTTTGAGCTTCTACAGTTGGCAACTTTTTAATCTTGGCTCCTATGCCAAAACATTACTGTAGCTAATTTGAGTATAATCAAATTTGCTAAAACTCTTTTTTTTCGGTAAAATTTCTCCACTTTGTCACCGTAATTAATCGGTAATTAACTAAAATCGATCTCATATACGATGTTCACTTAATATCATGTACTACTTTGACGCTACGTTAATCTTGGCCCTTCGAAACAAAGGTTTCTGAGAAAAATTATTTTTTTAAGATTTACATACACTTCATAGGAAAACGTGTAAATTCCCACATTTCCTCAAATATCCCGATAATTATCGTGTTTTTCGAAAATTTTGTAGCCAGCTTATGTAAAGAGAATTAAATGAGCTTTCCGATACTTTTCTTTTTTTTTTCTAACATAAAAAAACGAAAGATTTATGACCGAATATGCGGACGTCAAACGCCGCCCGGTCTATTAGTTAGAGTGAAGATGTACCGCTCGGCTAAAGTACGCCATCTGTTGGACACCATGCGAGAGTAGTTTTCACCCGGTGACGTCACAGTGCTTTTCATGAGGAGTGGCGAGGATTTCAGCTTTAATTATTTATTGTAAAGTAAGTACTGCGATTTAAGAGCTGATATTCGGTGTGACGTGTTTTTATACATAAATACACATTTTAATGAAATAAAAAAAATTGGCATTTTGAGAAACTCTTGGACATGCCCATCAGGCACGTAGTGACCAGGAGAAAAAGAAAGTTAAACATCTGAAAACTGAAGAAAATGAAGATGAAGTTCCAAATAGCGTCATTCTAATGGTCAGTTTATCTGATCTGTCTTATATTATTTAGAAAATGATCATTCAGGCCTATGATGGAACGTTTACGTTATTTAACATACACCTGTTATGTTGAGCGCTGATCAAAAAATACATGAGAGTGAGAAAGACAGATGACCGTAACATAGGTGTTATGAATAAAGTAAACGTTCCATTATAGGGCTGAATATCAGAAGTGTAACTAGAGAGGTATAACATTTTGTATAGATTTTCTCAAAAAATCTAATATCCAGTTGCCTATTTCAAGTTATCCAAAATTCCAACTCAGGCATTAACCCTGGATTATCGAATTTATTACCTTCAGTTTAAAGTTGAATAGTGGATATTCATGCCTGAATGAATTTATTTCAATTATTTGGATCATATAATTTTTAATAGCCAATAAAATAGATAAGGAGTCGTCGTTTAAAACTAATCATTACTCGGCCTAATCTATTGCAATATATATTTTAAGGCCTTTTATGACCAGCGAGTTAGTTGTAAAAATTTATATTTTTCAGGAGGTGTATTTTTATGGTTATTTTTTATTGATGGTGATAACGCACGCAGTTGGTAGTTGCAACATCGGAAAATGTAAGTCCAAAGTGGATAAGCCGACACTGTGGAAATATGCAGGAAGCAAAATATTTTCTCAAAAAAAAAAATGATATTGGCTAGTAATACAGTAACTAGAGCTTTTAACTTCGGAATAATGTTATATTGAACGGATTTCGGTCATTTTTGGCAGTATTATAGTAAATGCTTCACAGAAAAGTTTCTATATTGTATGGGGGCTTGCTAATTTATTGGGGGTGGATGCCACTACTTCTCAGGGGGTGGCAATTAAAAAATATATACCTATATTTATTGGAGCTGAAAAAAAATAAAATTTTAAGAAGAAAAGATTCTATGCAATTTTTCACATAAATTGATAGTTTTTAAATTATAACGACTTCAAAATTGCGATTTTAGCTTAAAAAAAAAGGTATTTCCAAACGGCTTTCGTCAAGTATCTCGAAAAGTACGTAAAGTAAGTATTATTACTTTATCGAAAAAATGTTACAGACCAATTACAGAAAGTACAAACTGGGAATTAATTATATTTTTTGTTTATTGATCTAGGATTAATAATTTCGGAGATATTTAAGTTTATATTTTGCATCCAAGTGTTTCGAAATTACCTTTAAAGTTTAAAATGCATTTTATTTTAAAGCAAATGCTTTAAATGAGCAAAGAAATTTGAGCATCTAGGTAATGCTACATTTGAACGAAAAACTGTATTTGAGATTATTTTTTTCTAAATTACTAGCTAATTAGAGTAACAAAATGGCGACCTTTTATATAAAAAATATAAATAGGCATATTTTTCCGTCATAACTTCTTTATCTCTTATGCTACAGGAACGAGTAAAAAATAATTTGAAAGCGCGGATAATTGTCTTCAATTTAATTTCTTAGCATGCGTCACAATTTCTGAGATATTTAACATTTAAACTGCATTTTTCGTGTCAAACGTTCGGACGTCATTTGTAAACTTTTCTATCTCCGAAACTATTAAATCTATGCAAATAAATGAAAAACCGAAATTCATTATCAGTTTATGAGCTTTATTTTTGGTCTCTACCCATTTTTCAATAAAACTAATATTTATTGAGATATTTGGAAAAGGAAAAAAAAATACGTTTTATCGAAAGTACCTTTATAGTTTAAACTGTAATTTTTTCTAAAGCAAGTGCTGTATGCAAACGAAAAAATTTGAGCATCTACGTCATGCTATATATTAATGAGAAACAGTGTTTGAAATTCCTTTTTCTTATTTACTGGCTAATTACAGTAACAAAATGGCGACTTTGTGAAGACGCACATTGCTTCGGTGTTCTTCTTTGTTTTTTTATGCTACAGAAACAAATTAAAAAAACAGTTGAAAGCTTAATTAATAACCTATTATTCTATCTATTAGCATTCTTGACGTAGGTGTCACAGTTTTTAAGATTTTTAATTCTCACTCTAAATAATTATCTTATGAACACTTGGATGCTAAATATAAACTTAAATATCTCCGAAATTATTAATCCTACATCAATAAACAAAAAATATAATTAATTCCCAGTTTGTACTTTATGTAATTGGTCTGTAACATTTTTTCGATAAAGCAATACTTTTCAAGATACTTGAAAATTGCATAGAATCTCTTCGTCTTAAAATCTGATTCTTTTTCAGCTCCAATGAATATATATATTTTAAGTGCCCCCCCCCCCCCCCGAGATGGGATGGCCATCCACCCCCTATAAATTAGTAATTCCCCGAACAATATAGAAACTTTTCTGTGAGACATTATTCCGAAGTTTTGCATATTTTTTACCTTTAGGCACTGTACTATAAATTTGGATCAAATAAAACAACATTAAGATATATATGATATTTTACCACAATTTCAATCTGGTTTCTCATCTAATCACAGCTATTCCATTACACTAATTCATTTCATTGATGTTATTTTGATCGCAGCAGATGAAAATAAATTAACGAATTTATTATTATTAGACTATACCAAAGTCCTTAATTACGTAAATCATAAAGTTTAGAAAATAAGGTGGTTCGGTAAATTGTGAACTACTTATAAAATAGAATGCAACTTCTAAATTTGAATAATAACTTATGAATCATGTGGTACCACAGAGATCAATTGTGCGGCCTTTTCTATTCTCTGTTTTATACAAGTCAACTGCATGGATACACAATTATATCATGCCAGAATATATTGGTGATTCTAACAATATAATTAATAATGATATTACTGAATTTATAACGGTTTATGTTTATCATAATTTATGTGTAGACCTTAGTAAATCAGAGATAATGTTTGGTAGGACAACTCACCATTTTTTTTTCGCGCGAATTGGCCAGACATCGTCGTAGATAATAAAAAAAGGGAAATCCAAAGAATTCCAGCTAAGTTGTCCAATGGTAGTATTCTTTTTTGGGCACATGTATACATCCTTTAGTAATTTGCCTAGTTTCATATAAGAAAGTTGCCTGTGTGAAGGTTTCTACATATGATTCCAAAATACATTTATTAAAAAATATTTGACTCAATCTGGAACATTGCTCTCGTCGAAGAGACGGTTAGATGAATACAGTCGACTTTTACCTAACAGTATTCCTAAAAAAATTTCTGCATAATTTCTTTTGACATATGACGGTTTAGAACTACACCCCAAGCGATTATTCCATAGCTTAAGTGGGATTCAACATCTGTGTGCACAGATCTAAGTTGAAATATTGGTAGGTATTTTTCAAGTTGCTTACATCTAAATAATATGTATCTAAGTTTATGTGTGACAGTTTTGATATGCTCGTTCCACCTTGGGTGAGGATCTAAGGTTACACCTAGGTTTTTCATACTATTTGTCATCTGGATATGTTGTATGTTTCAAATTTTTAGAGAACCAAATACTGGTAATCCATTTACGTATAACGAGAGCGGCAAATACTTAGTTCTTTTAATATTTATGATTAACAGCTTTATATTAAACCAGTTTTTAAGTAGCATAAGATCCTTTTCCGCTTTATATTTTAGCGAGTTCCAAGAGTTATCCCTGCAAAAAAGTGCTGTATCGTCGGTGTAAGAAAAAAATTTGACCACTTGCAGGGATATCGCAAATAGAATTAATATATAAATAGGACTGGTCCTAAAACCGCTCCTTGAGGCACCCAAAATTCTATTTTTCTTGATTCACTGTCGGTATTATTAACATAAGCTCTTTGCTGTCTATTTTCTAGATAACTTTCTACTAATTCAAAAACCGTAATTTTCTGAGGTGATAAGAAGTTTTCCGTGGCTAACAGTGTCAAAAGTTTTTTGAATATCGAAAAAGACTGTTGGACATTTTTCTTTTTTGTCCAGTCTTTTATATATTTCAGCAGTTAAATCTTTGATCGCATAATCAGTTGATTTTCATTCCATAAAACCAAACTTAAACTCAGAAATTATATTGTATTTTATTGTAAAATTGCATATTCTGGTTTTTTCAAAGACTTTTGCTAAAGACGAGAAAATGGAAATAGGACGATAATTGGAATATCTAGGGGATTTCCAGTCTTAAATAAGGGTTTTATAATAACAAACTTAAAAGCAGAGGGACATTTGCCTTGCTCCATTATGCTCTTTGATAAAGATCTATATAATCAAATTTGTTTTCGTACAGATATTCACAATCTTAATATATGGAGAAAATCATTAATCACCTTGCCTCCTCACAAATCTACATTATTTATGATCTTTTTCATACAATATCTATAGATTATATAATAAAATACCTATTAATATAGTGTATTATAAAAATTGACAAATGTAAATATGACATGAGAAAAAAATAACGCGCAATCAGCAAAACGTTAAACAAATGAAAAACTAGAGTAAACATTATTTATCACATCATTGATTTATTGAACTTTTTATATAATTGTTGCATATTCTGTAGGATAAATTAAGGGCGCGATACATCGATACATAGTATTTGGGGGAATCAACATAGAAAAATTTTAACTGAAATGCAATCGGCTGGTCATAGTTGACTCTAAATAAATACCAAGTATGAATTTGTTTGGTTAAGGCGAACAACTGCCAATATTTGTTGAAGATTAGACCCTTTGAGAGTAATGGCTGGTTATCGCGTTATCAGAGTCAAATATTTTACACTAAGAGATACAAAAATTTGTTCTTTGTACATGTTATTTACACTCACCTGCATCTTTTGAGTTTTAGCGGTAGTTTTCACTGCCCCATAAGGGCAGATTTCGATTTAATTTATAGAAATAGCTTACTGTGGCTCGAATTTATATTCTCCACTCTCGACTACAAAACACATGCCATTTTTCACACTTCATTAAGTTATTACATTATTTCTATGATTTTACACAATTTTAGGGACGTTTTTGACTAAAAAACAAAATTGACACGATAGATTTTTTTTTTGACCACGGATTCGGATTCAGCGTCGAAAAATAACCATATCCATATAATTTGGTCCGCTGCATAGAACTTTTTTTTTTGTGTGTGGCTGTGTAATCCAATCTGATGTCGACCATGATTCAAGTAAACGATATTTTTATTTATTTTTTGTCCGAACGTTATTACCGTAGAATATTCTGATTAGGTTAATCATTTTTATTATAGAAGCCAGTTTAGATAAGAAATTGGCAACGAGTTCAATTTGAGCGATTTCAAGAATGATGATATTGATGGTGATGTTGATAATAACTATATTTCATTTTTAATTATGTACTTAGTGCATAGTTTTAATAAAATACAACTTTTCATTTATTTTTATTGTTTTATTTATTTATATATTTATTTGTATTTCAACGGAACAAGCCCACGTATACTAGAGAACACAACTTAAAAAATTATATAACCAATAAAGATGTGACAAGCTAGTTTAGAAACTTCTAATTTGTAAATGATACTTTAGTGTTATATTATTATTTTTTAAACAATAATATTGACAATATAAATATTAGTTCTTCATATTTTTATTTTTATTATAACTATTTAGTATGAAAGCCCGTTTTTTGACAATATTGCACCAATCAAATGTCATTATTATGTCATTATGTCGATTTTTTTTCGTGAAATGTTTTCCGCAAATAGAACCACTCGTGCTTTTAAATTTTATCTACAAAATTCTGAAGCTTATTGCTAATTGTTAACGTAACTTGTAAATTTTAGTACTGTATTATATACGTAGTAATATAATAATATAAACGACATAAACACATCACATAAGCTGACAACTCCCAAGGCTATGTGGAATATATAGGCTATGGACAAGTTATATACACCTTTCAATGGATTATAATAATGTAATTACAAAATAATTATTTCATGTTAAACACAAATGTACTTTCGTACGGCAATCCATCACAAAGTAACAACACGTTAATAATTCGATAAATAAAAACTATATGCACTGTACCCTACATTACAATAATTCATTACACTTATTCCAACTCAACTCTCAGAGTATAACTAAACAGCCGTAATAAACACATTAAATAATAATTCTTTGATATTACACTATCTGGCAATTCTCTGTATGTAGCGTTTAGCGTTACTGTTACTAGATGGCGGTACCAGAACCATATTTCATTTCTCTTTGATTAACTTAAAACAGAACATAAGGGCGAAACATTGGTAGTGTTCTCTGTCTTTACGCATAATATGATTGGTTAAAGCATGCTTAAGAACTGTTTACAGTGAAGACTCTCAGTTATGGACAGGCCTATGCATTACAGTACCTATGATTCAAGGTAAATTGGTTAACTGATTGTCATTACATTTAAAATATAGCGAATTTCGACGACTTTTAAGTTTGTACAGCCGCGATTGTTAGATAATTAGATCTACTTTATTCTTTATTAGATGAGTCGGCTTGGAAATACATTTTTATATGGTGTAAATACTGAAATTGAAAATAAAGGTCAGCAAACAGTAAAAAATTATAAGAAAACGCCTGGAGGCAGTTAATGGCAAAACTTAACATTAAAGATATTTTATGTAGGGGAGAGAAGAAGAGAAGTAAATAAACTGCCGTATTTCGCCCGTGTGTTGTGTACTTCAAATCTCAGGTAATTTAAATTGTTTTATGTACTGAAAAGTAACTGTTTTTTGTTCAAATTATCTAATTAATTGCTTTGTGAGTGCAAGTGTTGCTGGAGAGTTATTTTACATGTAACGACCAACGTTTTAGCTATTAATTGTTGGGGTCATTTCATTATTCACTTCTACCTAAAAATAAATCTGGTCACTTTTTATGACACCGACGTTATATTAAGGGAGAGTTGGCCCATCCTATATCTCCCCCATTCCATGTATGAATTAATTTTCTTATATTATTTGGATCGTTTTTAGGTATGCCGTTACGCTATAAGAAAAAAGAAAGAACAATCTTGTCATTCCAAAAAATATGGTCGAATTTTCGCGTAAATATTTTTGCAATATTAGCGATTTGCGTCAGGAAATTTTTTTTATCGTTTGTTGCACTATATTTTTGTTTTTCTTCTGAGTATTTCTCAGATTTTTTAATTAATTTTATTCTTTCCCCTTGTTTGTTATTTTTTGCAATAATAAAATATTTTTCGATATCTTTGTGAAGATTTAATTACCTGTTCCAACTCTCCCTCGTAAGAGGGGTTAATTAATTATTATTATCGTCCCATTTGGCATTATCTTTATGTACCTTGATTATTTAAGAATCATTAAATAATTATTATCGACCCACTTGGCGTTGTATAACGTGAGGGTTAAACAATTATACAGTGTGTCCCCGGATTGTGTTTGCGATAGGTGTAATACGCAAAAAAAAAAATTAGTACGGCTTTCATTTTCTGCAGTCTCGGTCTGCTTGACGTAAAATGGATTTTTACCAAATTTCAATTAAAATGGGATCTAACTCGCGGAGTTAATCTAAGAACAAAATAAAAGAAAATAAACCATTACAGGTAAACTGGTCTTTCTCTTAATTTTACGAAAAAATTATATTTGGATAAAATATTTGGCATTGAAAGTTAGAGCCATGTGCCAACTTTCATTGCATTTCAACAACAACAACAAAAAAAAATACTACTTAAAGTAAATAGCTTTTTATTTTTAACACAATCAACAATTTGAACGAGTTCAACTAAAAACCTATTCAAATATTACCTCACCTAAATTACTACATAATTCCACCCTTCTTCTAATTCTTTGTAACTTCTTCTAATTTCTTCAAGAGGTATTCTTATTATTATTATTAATATTATTTTTTGTTCAAATGCAATGAAAGTTGGCATATGGCTCTAACTTTCAATGCAAAATATTTTATCCAAATAGATTTTTTTCCGTAAAATTAACAGAAAGACCAGTTTACCTGCAATGGTTTATTTCCTTCTTAGATTAACTCCGTGAGTTAGATCCATTTTAACTGAAATTTGGTAAAAATCCATTTTACGTCAAGCAGATTGAGACTGCAAAAAACGAAAGCCGTACTAATTTTTTTTTTGGTATATTACACCTATCGCAAACACAATCCGGGGACACATTGTAGATTTACCCGTGGTGGTCATTATATTCTCTTTTGTGGTTCCTAGATATTTGTCTGTTATCTGATGGGTTTTTCTAGGCGAACTACATACTGGTGTGAATGCACTAGAGAATATATGGTGCAAAGGCACATGATGTTTGTTCAGGAATTCAGAGTGGACCTTTTGGAGTTAAATGGTACCTAGGTTGGAACCAGGCTCAAAGCCAAATCTGTCCAGATTGTCTGCTGCTGGGACACCTCTGGAAAGCGTAAGGTGAGTGATTTTCTATCTTCTATTTTATTATATTTTGATTAAATCTGTAGAGATTTAAAGCATTCACCGAACGTACGTCCAAAGAGTCCTAGAATTTGGGGTTTCTGAACAAACAAACCTTTTCCTTTCTTTTTGTCTTTTGTGTAGTTTCATTAATGGATTAATTATATAGCTATCTTTTTTTACCAAAGTTAATCATCTATGTAAGTGTCGTTTTTTTATCTTATTCCGGTTAATAGCTGGTAAATAAAAATATATTACTTTTAAATATCGATACATATGATCAAATATTACCTATGTCTATCTGTCCATACAAAGTTTTAAAATATATTTATCTGGTGATTTAAATGTCACAAAAATGCCCAAGTCACCATCACTTTACATGTTATTTATTTATTTATTTGTTTAAGAAACAGACAGTCGAGCTGCCCAATGACAGGGTGACACAAAGTACAAAAAAAGGAAATAATTACAAATTGCAGAATGCATGTTCAATAAAGCCTAAATATGGTACTTAAACCCCAACCTATACTTAACATTTGATCAGAGGAACATCGAAGTGGAGAATTTGACAAGAAATTTGTATTATAACTTATTTATTAATGTGTTTCTAATTCTACATAAATATGGATTGCAATTTAAGTTAAAAATAGTTAAACAAAATGGAGAATCAATCATATTATTAAAAATTTTATAAACAAAACAAATATCAAGGTAAACTCTTCTAGATGACAAGGAATGTAAATTATAAAAAGTTAAATTATTTTCATACGAGAAATAGTACCTGTGTCTATTAAACCTATAACCCAATGTATTAATAAGTTTTTTCTGAACTTTTTCTATTCTAGAAATGTATTTGTGGTACATTGGATTCCATATGGTTGAAGCATATTCTATGATTGGTAGAATTTGTGCTCTAAATAAAAGAATTATGGATGATGTCTTTTTGAAGCCCCTTGTTGCTCTTAACATAAATCCTAGATAACGCAATGCCTTTTTTACAATGTGATCGGTATGATTTTCAAATGATAATTTCGAATCTAACAATTATCCCAAATCTTTAACTACATCAGCTGAGTTAATTTGATTGTTGTTTGAGCATAAAGTAAAAGATGGAGGATTCAGACACCTTGAAAATAAAATACAGAAACATTTGTGTAGACTTATAAAAAATTTGTGCAATTTACAATAACCGTAAAAATGATTTAAATCCGACTGAAGGTCGTTATAATCCGCCACTGAATTTATTCTTTTATAAATTTTTAAGTCATCTGCGTAAACAACATGCTTAGAAGTTGTGAAGCATTTATAAAGGTCATTGATGAAAATATTGAAAAGCAGGGGCCCCAGATGAGAACTCTGAGGAACTCCGGATGTAACATTTATGCAGTCAGACTTAAAATTGTTCATAGCAACATACTGTGATCCATTATTAATATAGGAGGAAAGTAGCATCAACAGTTGACCGTGCACACCGAAATTTCTAAGTTTTATAATTAGTGTGGGATGATCAACTTTATCAAATGCTTTTGAAAAATCGATGTACACAGCACATACTGAAACGCCATCCTCCATGGTTTCAAATATATCTTGTACGTAACGTGTTAAAACCCCTTTCCGCATACCGTCCCATATATGGCACAATGAATTATTTTCTGGGTATTTGTGCCATCTATTAAAACATTATTAGAATATCCCGCCCATACTAATAAACAAGCTATTGCCGACATCTGTAAACATTACTATCAACTAAATATATTATATGAACTAATATGATCACTTTTGTTCAATGGCTGCCTCAGTAACAGCTGATCTTTCCTAACCGTCAATTTGTAATCTTATTTGGAAGTGTTTTTGGTGAATATTTTTCAACAAATTAAATATTGTGGGGAAGCTTGACTATAATCAAGTGGTGTACAAGTGAAATAAAGCAGTTGTGTTTTTTAAACATCATTATTTGTAGGAAATTAGTTATGTGCCATATATGGCACAACATGCAGTAAAGGAATCTGGTGAAAATACTGAATTTTGTTTTCAGTTGAATTATCGCTTCAGAAATAATGGATGTAAGAAAATTTCATGAGCACGTAGTAGATATATCGAATAGAAATGTTAGTGAAAGAGATGATCTGTCGTATGATGATCATCCAATAGCTCAATACAGTGTTATTGAGGAAACTGATTTTGTTGAAAGAGAGGACGAAGAAAACGACCCGGATAATGAGGATGACATTCCTCTAATTTATTTTGTAAAGGCACCTAAACAAGCTAGAACCTTCGATTTGAACATGATCAGATCTTTTAGTGCATGAGAAAGATATAAAATTCCATCGAAATGAGAAACTGCCTCAAAAAAATTGAGGATCAGTTTTTCAAATTTTTCTTCACCGATGAAATACTCAATAAAATTGAATATGGGAGTTAGCAGTAGGTAGTGAAAGCAGGCACGCATTGCAAATATTTCAATTTTCCTGGAATTTTTTTTTGTATTCTGTAGTAGAATGTGCCAAATTTATTATACGATGTGTCACACAGAACGAACATTATATAATGTCGTTGTTGCATGGTGTGCCATATATGGCACAAACCACTTTTTTCAGATATATATGTGAAATTTCAAAATTGATTTTTTTAAATATTTTTCCCGTAAATAGTATGTCTAAACACACTGAATTTAAAATTTTCATCAAAATTGCAAAAATCATGCGGTAAGGGGTTTTAAGTTAGTCAGCACAGATCTCTTGCTATAAAACCCATGTTGATTAGTATTCAGATGATTTTTAACAAGAAAAAAATAGCTCGTTAGCAATTAGTGATTCAAGGAGATTTGTGTACGGATCCCGGCTCAGCCATAAGTCCCTCAATACCTACCGAGCTATCGGCAGTTTCCAACCCCATTGGCCAAAACAAAAGTTACGTAAGATCTTGATACTGATACGTTATACATGTTTGGTCAGAAGATGTTTGTAAAAAAAAAAAACAGTAGTTTTGTCAAATTTTTAGTCATTAGTTACTATTCATTTTTTTACTTTCTTAACTTAACAAATTAAACTGTGATTATATTTTATATAACTTTGCCTATATTTAAATATTTTTTTAATGTTAAAGGTTTATCTTGTTGTAAAGGAATTGTAAATTACTTCCACGTCCAGTGGAAGTATAGTAACAACAAAAAAATTTTTAAAAATTTTTATTGTCCAAATAGGCTTAAAATGTCATGAAACGTCGAGATTTTAAGTTTGAGCGAAAAAAAAATTTCTGTCTGTCTGTCGGTCTGTCGGTCTGTCTGTAACTTTTTTTGTGCGCACGTTTACTCTGGAACCGTTTAAGATATTGACTTGAAATTTGGTACACATATGTACTTTAACGAGATCTAGAACTAGATTATATTTTCATCTTGTTCCGTCGAAGGGTTGGGGGGTAAATTGGGGTAAATTTGGGGTAAATAGGTCAATCAAGCAGGTAAGAGTCCATAAAATTGGTATTTAGTATATACAAGAGAAGCTAAGGTCTCAAAAAAATTTTTGGCATTAGCCACCCCCATTACCACCCCCACCCCCTTATTAAAGGGGATGAAAAAAAATTGTGATTTAGTGTATGTACAGGAACCAGAAACCTCAAAGTAGTACCGATGTGGGGTATCGTTTTATGGGTTTTTGGGGTAGAGCATTTCAAATATTATATTAATGACGTTCCATAAACAATTATTTTCACATACAAAGTTTTTTCGTTGTGAGTGACTTGGATAGAGAATCTGGATGTGGAAGTAGTGATTCCTTGGGCAGCGGTTTTTTTCTAAAAATTGTTTTGTGTAATTTTATCTACTGTGTGTTATTATTCTTACTGACTACTATATTCAAGAATATATTATCTCTCATTTTTTTTTAGTTTTGTGTAACCAGTATTATAAAATACGCTGCCGCCTAAAGGCTTAATACAACTTAAAAATTTAACTTCACAAAAAAAAAAACCCACCGACCTGCATTGAGCTAGCAGGAGCCAAGTTAACGCACCTCTTGTTTGGGGAAGTGCTATAACCAACAAAGTGTCGTTACATGCAAAATTTCAATCATGTGCTTTATCACGTAAAAAAATGTTCGATCTCTCCCGGACAACATAAATAAATATTTTTCCAAGATTAACAAAGCTTTTTCAGTGTGCGCCCTGTAAATTTAATCAACAGTTACCGTACATCGATTTATGTTAAAAATAATTCAATCTTCCGCAGTTAACGCACGTCCATCAACGTCGCAAAATAAAGCAAAGTTTCATCCGTCCTTGTAAGTCGCCTTGTGAAGCAACATTTCGTCGCGGGTTCTAGGCCTCACCGTGAAAGTAATAACTGTGTTACAAAATATCTTTCACTTAGAAAGTAAATACTCTTAAACAGCGCAAAAAGATTAAGCATAAAATTGCAAATGTCATAAATGCTTGTTTCACAACTTGCAGATGCAATAGAAAGGATAATTGAAATATTTGAAATGATTAATTAATTATTAGAAATTAAATTCTTGTGTTACGTTGCCTGTACGTGTGTTTTTTCTATAACTATTGGATCAGAACCAGTAGGCGTTCGTAAATTATTGTGTTATAATTAATTTTTCACGGTGAGTGGTGTGGAAATCAGGCAGACATGAGATATTTAATTCGACATGTGATATTTCACACCATGCCAACAATTCCCAATTGTACTTTTTTCTCGTCCAAATTGATTTACCTGCGTAACATATCAGTTAGAAATGTAATTCGGTTTGAATTATATAAACCAATTTGCTTCATTTCTCAACGTGAATAAAAAATACCAAGTGAAATGTTCATATTTTTTTATACTCTTAGCAAGTTGAGGAAGTAGTCGACTAATTAATAGAGCTTGAATCCCACCCATAAGTGGCGTCGACCAGGGTTGGCTCTAAGTGATATGTCACCATATAAAAACCTCTAGATATACAGTGTGTTTCACTTCTCGTGTATCTTTTTTATTTGTGGCCGAATTCATTTCAAATTTTTATCAGCCATACAAATCCATAAGATGACTATTCAACAAATAAATGCCGCCTAGATCTAAAATGCCGGCCTACTGCAATAAAAAGAAAATCACAATTTTCGAGAAATCATAAAAACATAAAAATTTTGTTAATGAAAGTTGTTGAAAATTTTGTGAAAATCGGAATATTTTCAAAAAAAAACCTAAAGAGAACTTTTTCCAACAAATAAAAATTATGAACAAAAATCGGCATTCAATATAACGCTAAAAGCTCCACTTTTTATTATTACACATCAACTTGAATGTAATATCGTTTTCTTTTTTCAATGGTTTTATAATACTTGGAAATCTGTATGTAAGTATGTATTATGTATGTATGTATCAAATTTACCCACTTCCCGTTATTCAATCGAGCTCAAATTTTGCATACACGTGTAGTTAAATAAAAAATAATTTCAATAATCATTGTGCTGAAAAAAGTTCTCTTTATGTGTTAGATAAAATCGTCTCATGGAGTTCTATAACTGATAAAAATTTGAAATGAGTTCGGCTACAAATAAAAAAGATACAGGGGTGTCTTCACGAGAAGCGAAACAATTTTTTTTTTTTTAATATTCCAATTTTCACAAAATTTTACAGGGGGGCATATCTAGTGATTCTGAACAACTTTTAGTAACAACATTTTTGTCTATCTCTAAACCTACTATGATTTCTCGAAAATTGTGATTTTCTTTTTATCGCAGTAGGCCGGCACTTTAGATCTAGGCGGCATTTATTTGTTGAATAAAGTCATCTTATGGATTTGTATGGCTGATAAAAATTTGAAATGAATTCGACCACAAATAAAATATATAAAATAAAATATATTACAATAAAAAAGCATACCTTGCACTCTTCTAAATCGATTAGGAATGGCGTAAGTAGCACAGATCCTAATTCGCTACCTTGTGGGACTCCGTTAGAATTTAAAAGTTTTTCAGACTTAATGTTATTTATTTTGGTAAAGTTTATTTGGTAAAAGCTTTTATGACAATTTTAAATGCTGTTTTTATATCGAGGAAAACAGTTACCACAACTTATCCTTTATCCATGGAATATGAAAAATCATTCATTATTTTTGCAAATCCGTGTGACACGAATCATTTATTACTTATTACTGGTGTTTCTGTTATTAAAATTCTCCGCCATTTAACGATTTGTTAATAATAATGTAATAATGGATAGCCAATTATTTAAAATGTATTTTCATGACATTCACATAAGTAAATTTCATCCTCAAAGAAAATTTTACATAATTTATGGCATTAAATTCATTAAAAAATATATCTGGCTGGAGAATGAGCTCATACATTTACTACACAACCTTCAAGTAATAGATTCTGAGTACGGTTTAATTGAAAATTACAAAAAAACAAAATTATGGCTCTAAGCCGATCAAATAACGTCTAATTTGGTGGTAATCTATACTAGTTGTATATTAAACAGCAACAAAATATTCTAAGAATAGTACTTTGTAGGTTATCCATCGCAATTTTATGCATAGCTTTCTAAACTTTAGGTTTGCAATTTTAATCCATACCCTAAAAATTAATAAGCTAAAAGGATACTCTTGCGTGTTGTGGCACTGATCAACCGTTTGCCGGGTAAATTAAATGTTATATGTACATGTTTGTTTTCTTACTGTAATTAATGTAAGGCAAAGGCGCAACTACAAGATATTGCCGCCTTAAGATTCCTACAAATGTTTAAGACCTAAAGTAGTTAGTTTCACAATAATTGTCGACTATTCCAGTTAGCATTATATATTCCGACTTTTACTGTCTGATGAAATATAACATTTTGATTACTTTTAAGAATGGCTGTTAATTAACTTATGAAAAAAAAAACGATAAAATCTTAGGAAGATAGGTGCTGATTTATGTGTTTCTTAGGCGTATATCTGATGCCTGTAATTTGAATTGCAATTTGACGAATACAAATTACGTAATTTCGACTTTTACATATTTTTAACATTCTGTTTGGATGGAATAAAAATCGGTTATATAATGAAGGTTACGTGAAAGTCGTTGGTACTGTGCAACTGCATTTCGGTTTTAAAGCTTAAATAAAATACTTCATGTTGGGTGAAAAACAGGTTCGGTCTGTTAAGTTTACATTTATATCAATTAAAATGAATGGAATGTGAATGTCAAACACTTAATTTAACAAAATAAGTTGGTTATTAACACAAAGTGTACTGGCAGTAGCTTGAATATAAAAATTGATTCGGATAAACTGCTTTTTCGGTGCATTATAGAGAAAAAATTTGTGGGAAATAGTTGCTCAAAATATAGCAATTTGAGCAGTAAGAGCATAATCCAGAAAGGAGGAGGGCCTATAAGGCAGGTTTTCCGCCGTTCTTTAGATTTAGCATTTAGCGCCGTTAGATGTAGCAAGAGGTGTAATGGACCAAAAATTTTGGAATTTTGGAATGGTATTTGGGAATTAAGTCCTGCTTGTTGTAAAACTAAAGTATACCAAAAATGACTTGATTTGGTGTTCTACAGGGTGTTTTATAAGCAAAGTTGTAAAAATCACCACTAATAAAGTACCTTTATTTATCAAAATATGAAAAAATTCCACTAAGAAAAATTATTTAGAATGCAATTTTATAACTCTATATCGAAGTTCAGGAATATAAAATTATTTTTTTGAAACCTCCCATTTTTTCAATAAATTAGTAATTGTTTCTTGTTTTACAATTAGTTCGATTAACATTATACCTTCTTACATCTCGTATATTCAATTTTTTATTTACCAATTGCCTACTTTTTCAACTCTTAATTCTGTTGTGTAAAGTGGTTTAGGTTAGAATTTTTTTTTGTCTGTTGATTTAGAGCTTATAGTATATGTGCTTTTGTCTGGTTTTTTTCAGAACTTAGAGCTTAACTATCTTTTTTCTTATTTTTGTTGCTTTGGATGTAGGGAGTAAGGTTATATTTTTCTACCGATAAAAGAAAGTATAAGAAAAGTCTTCGTTATACCATGTTCAAGCTTGTAGCAGTGTGATGATGGCGGGAATGGTTCGGGAGAGTGGGTGTTAGGGGGGGGGGGGGGTATAAGAGGAATTGACATTTTATTAATAAACTATTTTATACCTGGTAGGAGCATAAAGGTTTTTGTTAATGGGGGAGAGGTGTTTGGGTGTTTGGGTGTTTTATAGTAGTATGGGGAGCATGTGTAATAATGTAAACTGATTGTTTAATAATTTAAGGGAGATATATGGATAAATATCGCTTTCACATGACACATTTTATATACAGGGTGTCCGAAAATCCGAGGTCAATTTCCTCAGAGGGAGGATTGTAGACACGAGTTTTTATTATGTTGTAACTTATAACTTGATACTTGACTGTAAATCCTTTTACAGCTTTTGTAATATATGTGAATAGATGTTTCCTTGTTTTTCATATTAAATGTTAGATATTGAATATATGAATGTTATCTGCTAAATACCCAAATTAACAATTTTATATTGAAACTTAATCCGATAATAAACTGTCAATTTACACTCTTTATATTACATACAACTAGGCCCTCGAAAGTGACATCACATACGATAAAGACTTTACGTAGTCTTATCTTTTATATACTCACACAATACTATATGTAAAATTTGGAAATTATTTTATATGTAATGATAATTTTTTATGAGTGATTCTTGCAGTAAAACGTATCATCTTCAGTTTCTATAGGATCCCGACACTTACCCTACACAAGCAAACAAACAAAAAATTTTTTTCGTGATTTTTTTTTCGAGGCGCTGAAGACGAATCTGAAGTCAGAATAGCATGCTTGTGGACGAATTTTCGAGCTAGAGATCAAAACTGGACGAAAATCATGAAAACTCGGGGTTTGTGATATTTCGAGGTTCGAAATGAACAGAAAAAATTTGGGAGACATGGAAATATCATTTTTGTGACGAAATACAGTATTTTCCAATGTATTCCATTACTTGATAAAACCTCTTGTACAGTGAGTTCACTTTGGACCGCACTATTATACAAAATTTTCTAGGATATTGCTCCCAACGGTGGTTTATAAACATATTCATGTAAATTGATTCGGGATTGTACTTGTGTTCGCGATGTCGAGCAGAACTGTTCACGCGGGAAGAACAATAAGGAGAGGCAGGAATTATATCTCGAGATTATGTGGAACACTCAACGTGTGAGATTGTACCCTTGCTAGCATCGACTTATGATGAAAGTGTCAAACACTTACATTCGGACACCTTGCACCCAAAAAGATGATTGTAACAATCATCTTTTTATTTGAGCGTTTCAACATTTATCAGTCTGCATTTATCTCTCTATTTTATGTAGTAACTTAACTCGTTTATTAAAACGCATTCCTGTGAGCCGTTCTGTGTCGTTAAATTTTGATTTTTTTAGTTACATTTGGTTAAGAGCGTGTGGTGTGCGCATTTTAATTGTGTTAAATTTGAATATTTAGAGCCGTTTTTCCTTTTCAAGGTTGTCGCATTCAACGATGAAAGATAAACACATCGATTTGGAACCATTGAGGATGGTGGACAAAATATCCGCGTTGGCTTACCGATCAGTTATTTTATACCATATATCACTAGAAAAAAAAAGATGTCCCACGCAATCGTGCCTCTTACCGGGTGATAAAAATATAGTAGAGCAACCACTGGTTGAGCCGTCGAAGATCCTCCTTCCTCACCTGCGTATAAAATTAGTCTTGATGAAGTAGTTTGTGAAAGCGCTTGATAAACAGGGTGACTGCTTTGACTATTTGAGTCGAACATTCAGTCAGTTGTCGGTAGCTAAAGGAAGGAATTCTTGATGGATTCTAGATTCGAAAGATTTTGATTGATGTTCATTACAACGATGACTCCAAAAAAGAAAGCCGCATGGGAAAGCTTTAAGGCAGTAGTCCATTAGTTCATAGGTAATCATAGAAGTGATGACTACGATGATCAAGAATCACCAAAAATTAGGTTGTTTAATGAATTTAAAATTGCATTTCCTTGATTTGCATCTATGTTATTTCCCTGACAATCTAGGTGACTTCAGTGAAGAGCAAGGCGAGCGATTCCATCAAGATATCAAGGAAATGGAGAAACGGTATCAATATGGTGGCAGACTTTTGTTGGTCATTAAAGAGAGAAACAGTCCAAGAGGCACATGAACGAAAAAGAAATGCATTGCGTAGATCATTCGATGATAAAACAGTCAGGAAACGAGCAAAAAATAACTGATCTCCAAATTTAGAGTAATGCGTTTTGATAAACGAATTAAGTTACTACACTGAATATATAGAGATAAATTTAGACCGATAAATGTTAAAACGCTCAAATAAAAAGGTGGTTGTATACAAGGTTGTATACGAGGTCGCTCGAAGGTGAGCGTCAAAAGGTTTCATCACAGGTTGATGCCGGCAAGGGTCCAATCTCACAGGCTGAGTGTTCCATACAATCCCGAGATATAATTCCCGCCTCTTCCCATTGTTCTTTCCGAGTGTGCAGTTTTGCTCGGCACCGCGAACACAAGTACTATCCTAAATTAATCTACATGAATATATTTATAACCCACCGTTGGGAACAATATCCTCGGAAATTTTGTATAATAGTGAGGTCGAAAGTGAACTCATCGTACATCAGACTCTATCAAGTATTGGAAAATACTTTATTTTTTCTCAAAAATGATATTTCCATGTCTCCCAAAATTTTCTATTCATTTCGAATCCCGAATTTTGATAATTTTCGTCTAGCTCGAAAATTCGTCAACGAACATGCTATTCAGACTTCAGATTCGTGTTCAGCGCCCCGATTTCTTTTTTGTGGGCCTGTGTTATCAATTGACATGAAAAATTGCAAGGGACCTTTTCTCAAAATTTTATTTTCATTTACTATCAATTACATTAAAAAAACGAATTTTAATTCATATTATATAAAGTTTGAATTAAAACCTCTAGTTATACTGTACTACAAAATGTATTTTTAGAGGGCCAGTTCTTATTCACAACGCGGCGTTGTTATAAAATCCCATTATTATTAATGGGACATGGAAGAACTTTCTTACATATTCCCCAAGTGGATTGTCATTATGTATTCCAAAATAATTTCTCGTGCTTAACATAATAGTCTAACTTTGTTTTTCTATTACCAACTTCTTGATGGACGTAATATTTCAAAAGCTCGCGAACATCCACTGAATAACAAAATGCGGCAAAAAAGTTACGGGACTTTACGTAGGGAGCATTTAATTAGAGCTGTCAACTTATTTGACATATTCTAAAGAGTCGCCCTGGTAAGAAAATTGATATTGAAAAGTGCAGTGAAGAAATTTGCTTTTAAAAATAACATGAAATTACTCGATAATTTTCAATCTATATTCTTTCGGAGTCCGTACACTTCAAATATGAATAAATTGTAGTCTTTTCTTTGGTTATTTCAATCTAACTTGTTGAATTTGGGGGCAAATAAGGCGAGAAATCGATGATTGAGAATTTATAAGGCCGATGTGATAGATTGACCATAATATGAGTTAAATATTTATTGAAAATAAACTATAGTCGGTTTAAAAAAAAATGTAGGAGCTCCGGGCGTATAATGTTAGTACATCATACAATGTTTACACAAGTCAATAAAGAAATAGAAAATTACATACAACGGTATGCAGTTTCATTTGTAAAATATAGTATGTCGTTACCAATACACATGTAAAAGATCAAGACAAGTAACATTAACATGTAATCTATATACAGTGTGTGTAGTGGCGGGCTAAATATAGAGAGTAAGAATTGCAACATCGCCTGAACCAGCTTGCTGAAATGAAATAAAAGAGCTGGGATGCTTCAGTGGTCTAGCGCCGACTCTTTAATCTATGCCGCCGACGGGCGAGTTTGCTGTTGCTGGGTTGTCATATCTCTCGCGCTACGTGAATTTACATGTCTAATTTGCAATTACACGCACTGTATAAAGGAATACCCTGACTGACTGACTCACTCACTGATCTATCAACGCACAGCTCAAACCGCTGGGTCTTGAAACTTCAAATTTGGCATACAGGTTTCTCGAATGACGTAGGCAACCACTAAGCAGAGAATTTTCGAAATTCGACCTCTAAGAGGGTGAAAAATGGGGTTGAAATTTTATGCTATTTCGAAAACGGTTAGATCTAGATGCGTAAAATTTGGCAGAAACATTTTTTGTTGAAATCTATTAAATACGTGTAAGACAAAATTTCGATTTTCACTTTTTGAAGGAATAAAAACGGTTTAAAACGCACCCGTACTTTTGAAATCACGTAAGTCAAAACCGTGGTTATTCGAGCGATGGATTCTTCTGAAGAAATAAGAAGACACGTATTCGACGGTTTTCAAAAAGAGACCCCCGAAAGGGTGACTGGGGAGGGGGAAGTTTTTAAGCTTTTCGGTAACGGTTAAACCTAGAAGCGTGAAATTTGGCAGAAATACTCTTTATTGGAATCTATTAGACACGAATAAGACGAAATGGAAACGGGGGTGGTAGATGGTCTAAAGGGTACCCGTATCTCTGAAATCGCGTAAATCAGAAACGTGACATTCCAGCGACGGGCTCTTCTCAGGAAATAAGGAGACACATATTTGACGGTTTTTAAAAAGAGGCCCCCCCGAACGGGTAAATAAGGGAAGGGATGAAATTTGAAATATACCCATTCATGTGCTCTGTTGTCGATTAAAATAATTATTCTTTCATTTAACTCACTCTAACACAAAAATAAAATAATTAATTTTAGTCAAATTGCGATGCGCAGTGGGTTTCCCCGTGCACTATGAATGCGCAGTTGGTTTCCTCGGGTACATGAATGCACAGTGGGTTTCCCAGAGTACTATGGATGCGCAGTGGGTTTCTTTAAATGCAATCGATGTGCAGTGGGTTAGCAATGTTAGCATGTCAATGTTTTTAATTCCACGCTGACGAAGTTCCACGTGGACGAAGTCGCGGGCATCAGCTAGTATAAAATATTTATCTACACCTACACAGCATCATTTAAAAGCGACTTTAAAAGTACTCATAATTACACCAAATATTTTGTTAAGGTGGGTATACGCAACATATAGTAGACAATATATGCCCATATCCAACATATTATACACACAATTTTAAATATTAAAATATTATCTATCTCTTGTCATCACAAAACTCGATTATACTGTAATAAACATTATGTGGTTTGGTAATTTATTGAAGAATACAGGCCCGTAGTGATTTTTGTAGTTTTTTGTAATCTTAGGAATTTAAGAGAAATATTTTGTTTACGCCGGGAATCGTAGTTGTACCCAACTGCATGTGACTTGACTAATATTCTATATTATTTTTTATCAATTTGAAGCACTCAAAAATGCTTAAAAGTTAGTATTTATAATAAACTTTTGTATATCAGCTCTGTAATTTAATTTTAACATATTAGACTGGTTGTACATGACCAGTCAGTTGCAACGTTTTTAAAATGCATGCCAATCATGCATATGAATGAAATTACCATGAATATGCCAGAAACGCAAATTTTAGGCAGTCGTCGCGTGCAGAAGGGTGTGCAAATTGATTTTTTTTTGTTTTTTTTTTTAATTTTAAAATGGATGTCAATAGTGCCAAACGAAAAGCCGTGAAAAAGAATCCAGCGGAAATTCATTGGCATGCAGTTTCCGCGCGCAAAACAACTTTTAATGCGCACATTAAATCGTAAAATTTTTTGGTGTTCTTGATTTTGGATGATTTTGATTTTGGATTATTTTCAAGGCTTTTCGTTTGGCACTATTGGCATCCATTTTAAAATTTAAAAAAAATGCAAAAAAAAACAAAAAAAATCGATTTGCACACCCTTCTGCACGCGACGACTCCTAAAATTTGCGTTTCTGGCATGTTCATGGTAATTTCATTCATATATATGATTGGCATGCATTTTAAAAACGTTGCACCTGACTGGTCATGTACCGCCAGTCTATATATTTTAGCGCTCTTCTCAGGATTGAGAATACTCTGTCAACGTGACAGAAATATCCCCGGCAAAGTATAGCATAGCATAGCATCTGTATGAATAACAACGACATTGATAGATGTTCTTCTAGTTTATGTAGTGGCATGTATCATAACAATATTTCTTTAATTAAATAGCTAAAAAATTCTATGAATGTTCATGGTAAATTTAATTTCACATTTTTTTCGGAATTATGAAATTTAATTGGTTAATTTAAATCAGTTACTACTGTGTAAAATCTTCAATTAAAAGAACTATTGGGTCAAGATATTACAAAACGATTATAAAACCAATGGTTGTGATGACAACTTGCAGGCAAGAGCAATTATAAAATCTTTACGTAAACATTAGGAAAATAGATGGCAAATACACTTTTTCTGGTAAATTTCGGTATTTATTTTTAATTGAATTAAAAACGAGCAATGGAACTTGGGAAATTAGATTTAAACCGTGCAACAATGTGGTTCGTGTAGCAATTATTCTCACCCACACATTTCATTCGGTACATACGCAAAAACTGTATGAAAGTAAACTTCAAAGAGCCAATGACATAATTTTGTTTTATTAAGTTAAAAGCGATAAAGTTGAAAATACTCATAAACCGACCAAACCGCAGGAATAACGATCTGAAAATTAGGGTTTATCCGGATTAGTATTTGATTTAATCGAATAGGTATATTATAAAGCCGACAAACATTTTTAATAATAATAATCATCGTAGAAAAAAAATTGTACACAAATGCGATATCAAAACTCTAAAATACATAGTGTTTATTAAATTCAAACAAGCTGTTCGTAGTTCAGATACAACTTGTATTCATTTTTGCTGCTAGCACAGTACAGCGCCCTTTTTTTTTAATGATTACTAACAGATTGAATTTTCGTGAGTAGCTTCGTTTTGGCGAGACGCCCAACTTTTCTCTCTGCGAAAATTCTCGGTAGTGGTAGCTAATAAACTGCGCTTGGGTGATTGTTCAAATTTTATTACTGACAGTCAGTTTCTTAGTTAAGTCTTGAGATAATTTGATAAGAAAGACGAAAAAACGTTTGTCCTACAAAACCGATGGTTTGACCGAAGCGTCCCCCACCCCCCCAAATAATGAGGTCACAAAAAATGATTACTAACCAGTTGATTTTTTACTACTGCTTAAAAAATATTTTTAAAATTAAATGGCCACATTGTCCTACAAATTGAATGGTATGTTTTTCCAGTCCTTCGCTCGGAAATTGTCAGTTCCACGGTAACACTTTTCTGTGTACAGTATTCTGATAAATGTTTTGGCACTAATTCATGTAATATTTTGTAAATAAAAGTCATTGTATTCAAAGTTATGAATTGTTTCACTCCCAGTAACTTCGTAGCATCAAGCATTAATTTTATGATTGTATGTTTGTTACAATTTAGAATAATTCGTAATGCTTGGTTTTGTTTCTTCCGTAGCATATCAGTCAATCAATAATTACACCTAAATACTTGAATTCATTAACTTCTCAATATTTGTTTCATTTATGGTTACTCCTTGGTTATTTACTGTGTTTACTCAGCTGTATTTACTTTTAATTATCATACATTTAGTTTTATCTGTATTTAAGCTAAAGCTACTCATGTCCAACCTCCGATTAAAGAACTTATATCTAGATACATAATGGTATTGATTTATTTGTTGCTGAAAGACTCACAATCTAAGGCACTTCTTCCCATAAGTTTCTGATTGGCCCATCGGCTTATTCGCGGCTGTTTTCTTCACGATCGGTTCAGTTCGATTATCATAATCTCAGTTTGACAGTGTCCGCCATTAATGTCAATAAATGTTTTTCGTGTTCTCCGACCAAAAAGTGATGAAAAAGTAATTTTATTTTAAGTTGTGATTGGCTTAATACTAAGTAATATTCTTTATTCATATTTACACAGTTTAGTAAAACTTTAATGCTACATGTTGAAGTGCCGTGCCGTTTGCAGAAGGCAGTTTAGAAAAGAAGAAATCGTTTCATAAGTAAGTAGGTCATAGTCGTAACATGATGGCGTTCAGTTTACAGTTGTAATAATAGTATTATAAATAATATCCTTTCAATACATATTTCCCTTGAATAAAACATCTCTACCTATTATATTTTTTAAATCCGCGGTTATGTTCATAGAGGTTAACCAACAATTATTACATAAAATATGTACAATATTGTACATTTTCCCTTCTACACATACCCGCCACTGTTGCCTATGGGATGTGATGTTCATCTATCCATTTAAATGGACATATAATGAGACTATGTTAGGAGCAAATAAGGTATATGAAGAAAAGATAGCCATTATGTGTCTAGATATAAGTTCTTTAATCGGAGTGTCCAACCATTTTACTATTGTTTATTTCTAAGCTCACTATTTATGTTTATAGTCGAGTCTACATTATCACCAATTAAGTATATTTATGTGTCGTCAGCAAATAGTTGTATGCTGCACTTCTTAGCGTATTTCATAATGTCATTTATGTACAGAACAAACAGATTAGACCCATAACGGTTCCTTGCAGTACACCGAATATTGTTTGTCTCTTTTGGTAAGGATTTATCATTTTTATATTTGGTAGTTGGCGTTCTATTTTCTGAATAACTGGTCATCCATTTCACAATGTTATATCCAAATCCGGATTTTTATAACTTCAATAGTAATAATTGTCTATATATTGCCTCAAAAGCTCTGCAAAAATCTAAGAAAAACTACCACGATGAACTGTTTCTCATTTAAGGCGTTTTTCCAACTTTATAATGTTGTTTGTAAAGCAGTGTCGCACTAAATTCGTGCGACACTGCTTTCGAAATCCAGTTTGATATTTCGATAGTGGGTTGTTGGTTTCTATATACTCTATTATTTACTCATGAAGATAATTCCAGGAATTTTTCGTAGACTTAATTGCTAATCACACCGAATTGTTTTATTTTTCTTTTCAATATGTATTACTATTGATGTCTTCCGAGTGTCTGGGAATATTCCTCTTTCTAAACTTTAAAAAAATATATATTTCCAGTAGGTACTTTGAACTTTTCCATTTTACAATTGGTCTTCTCCATGTTGTTCAATATTGTATCATAATGTTTATTTGGATTTAAATGTACCATAATTTGTTCTATATTTTCCAGAAAGAAACTATAAAATTTCTCAGTGATTATTATCTGTATTTAGTTCATTTTTAAAAATTATTCCATTATTATTATCATTTCTTTTTTCATAATATGAAAAATCACACATTTTTGAGCATATAATATAAAATTTCCCCCTATCTTATAATTGTATAATAACTTACAGCCTTAACGCTTTTGTAATGTTTTGATAAATGTGTGTTTTCATGTTATTGACATTTTTTTGAAAACAGTTCAGCAATACATTTTTATTTGTAAACCCGTAGGCAGTCCACTTTCCTTTCAAGAATGTATCACTGAACTGTTGCTAAGTATTTATTCATTAAAAATAACGGTATTAATTAGAGTGTATACTATAAATTAATTGATTATGTTATAAGTTATTACACATTTGCGTTACAGATTACTTAGCAATTTCAAATATTATTGACAATAGATGAAGTTGTTTGCACAATTCACTCGTATTTATTGTTAAATATTTACTTTTAACAATGTCAAACTAGGTTTTAGTCGAGTGTCTTGTACTTTGTATTTTCAATCCAAAACAATTTTAAAATAATTGAACTTGAAACATTTATTGATAAACAAAAAGAAGGTCAATATTTTATTGGTTAACTAGTAAAAAATTAAATCATTTTGGATATCTCAATATTTTTACAAAATGGCTATCGATGTAATTCTTTTGTTCTGCAATTATATATTACACAGGCACACACAAAAAAAAAGTCGAAACCCCTACCCCCATGTATTTTGGGACGCTGAAACCGAATATGACATTAAAGAAAGGTTTTAATTATCAAATTTTCCCCTAGTACCCCATCATAACCCTCCTGGTGGATTGAAATTCCACTTGTTCTAAACATTTGAAAAGCAGGTTTTTTGGTGCGCTGGATCCGAATACGACGATAAAAACTGATTTGAACCACCCCTACAAACCCCAGGAGAGGTTGAAATTCGACTTGTTCTAAACATTTACAAAGTATATTTATTTTTAGAGTTTTTTGGTGTACTGAAACCGAATAATTTTATCTTGCCAGAAAGAATATTAAAAAGATAAGCACTGCACAATATGGGGATTTTTTAAGTTTACCTAGCTTATAGTTAATAATATGAATATAATTTGCGAGTTCTATGATTATGTACCGGCTCTGTTGACATTGACTGACTGATTTGTTGATGTTATTATATACAAATCAAAGTAATTTATAGATATATAGACAAGGTAGTATCATAATTTACTTATCTCAAAATGTGTGTCGACAAGAATGACTGTAGGGTAAATTAAAGATAATTATGATAATCCTCCTTTGCATAACGATTTTCTGTAAACTTCCAGCGCCTATCCCCAGATAATAATAATAATAATAATAATAATAATAAATGACTTTATTTAGAAAAATTGAACATTACAATTATTTCCAAATGGGCGAAGTCTAGCCTAAGCTACTCAACTCAACCCTTACAATACATCATAATACATACAAGGTAACACTTAAAATTACAAAACATGTATAAGATACAAAAATATAAACAAAATAAATTAAAATATCAAGAAATTACAGCGTAATGTACTGACAAAAAAACTAAATATAATACTTTTTTAATGCGAGTGGTAAACACGATTGAAAATATAACTATTGGTGAGATAAAAAGTATGCCTTTGTGTTTTTATGAAAACTATTTACAGTTAGGTTTGATATTGTGGGAGAGCTAATTTGTCTGCAAACCTCAAATTTGAATTATGCATATCATGTCTGTAAATAAGTTTTTCACGGAGGTAATGAGGTGTAGATGTGACGAGAATCTTATGTGTAAATACTGTTAAATTATATTTATAGAGATTTTCCATGCTGAGCCAGTTGAGATCTTTTATCTTTTGTGAAACATGATCATACTTCCTAATTCTGTAAATAAACCTACATCAGCTATTTTGAATTTTTCTCTAGGCGGCATTGTGTTGCTCTATCTAGGCATGAGAAGTAGACAGTATTACAGTAAGTTGATATCGGGACAACAAGAGATTCACATAATTTTTTTCTTAATTTAAAATTCAGTATAGAGATATTATTATATAAGAGCTTTAAAGCAACATACGATTTTTTTATTAAGATTAACCCAAGGTTTCTTACTTGCTTTACTCTTCCAAGAGGTTCATCGCCTAAGATTAACCTGATATTATCTTTAATAATCTCATGTACTCTTCTACTAGCCAAACAAATTACAACACATTTACTAGGATTAAGTTTAAGGTTATTGTTCTTCGAATAATCTGATATAGACTTTAAATCATTATTTATATTATCACAAGCAAGATTAGTGTCATTGGGATGAAATGTATACGATAGTTGGGTGTCATCAGCATATGATTGAATATTTGAGTGCTCTACACAGTTGCATAGGTCAGCAGTGTAAATTAAAAACAGACTTGGCCCCAAAACCGAGCCCTGCGGGACCCCTGATGTAATTGGCCGAAATTCGGACACATTTTCATGCAAGATAACTGTTTGCTTTCGATTACTAAGATATGATCTAAAAAAGTTTACTGCGTTATCATCCAATCCATAGTAAGAAAGTTTTGCACATAATAAGGCGTGATCAATAGTGTCGAATGCCTTCGAGAAATCTAGGAGTACTAGGGCGGTGGCATCACCTTTATCAAGAGATCTGAAGATGCTGTCTGTAACATTAGCAAGAACAGTAGTAGGGGAGGCGCGGGTAATAATGGCCAAACCGTTTAATAGTGGACATAGGTATTTTTTTTCTTTGTAACCAGCAGCATATATGCAACATTAGATTAACAGGTTATTTTGTATAGTAAATACATTCATAAAGTACAATTGCTACGAAAATCGTACTCATATTTTATGAAAAAAAAAAAATTTTTTTTTGTTATTTTTGTCCATTATTCCCCTGCAGAGGGTAATAGTGGACTTCAGCCGTAACTTACATAGGATTTCATATATAAACATTGTGGGTATTAAGGGATATAGCTTAATTGTCTACTATTAAAATGTTACTTGTTTTGTTTTAATATCTTTTTATTTAAAAAAGTTATGAATAATTGAAATAACGAACAACTAAAACTTCACCTTAAATTTAAATGTGTCTTTGCACTTTTCTGCCTAGATCACGTCTTCATAGAAAATATGAGTTCCTCTGTTAGTAATTTTAGGTTCCCTTAGAACTTTTATAATTTGTTTGACACCAATTTTGTTTTCATCCGGAACAAGTGGAAAAACAAATGTGTTGTTTTTTCTATTATATTGTCGCATGCATTTTACTTTGTAAAAATTATTGTCGCAGTTTTGAATAACTTGTCCTACGAATCTTTTTGGTATTTCTTTCTTTCTGTTGCAGTTGTAGAGGAATTCTACAACTACAAAGCTGCCAACTTCAATGTCTTCATTAATTAAACATAATTCTGTGTTGGAGCTTTCTGGTTGAAGATGTTCCCTTTCAACTGGTTCTTCAATTTTCTGTTTATCTTCGTCAGATGCACTTGCATATTCATCAATTCTTTCATTTTCATCTAATCCCTCAGACTCACTTGTATCGAATCCCTCATTTTCAAATTCGCTCTCCAAAACCATTTCTGTGTCTGATTCGGAGGACGATGAAGAAGATAAATTTCTTTTTTTCAGTTCCTTTCCGTATTTACCTGCAGCAGTGCTGTTATCTTCAATGACCGATGAATCATTTCCTCTCTTTCTTTTTACCGTCTTTGCTTTCTTTTTAGCACATTCAGCCTGTTCTTTTTCTTTGAGAATCTTTAGTGCAGCCCGTGAAGTCAGAATATCGCCCACATTGTCCGTTATGCGCTTTCTTTTCTTTGCTTCGGGAGCTTTCTTATTCAGATTTTCTGTTAGTTTTAGTCGAATGAATTCTTCGAATTTGCTTGGTCTAGGTTGTTGGTTAGTAGAGACAATAATATGTATAGGAACAGCAACACGTTTAGCTGCATCTACAGACTCAGGTGCATCTACAGGTTCAGGTGCATCTACAGGCTCGGGGGCAGTTATAGGTATATGAACAGGTTGGGGAACAGCGACCTGTTCTTCGTTATTGTTTTGATCCTCTTGGTTTTTAAATTTTTTCAGTTTTATTACGTCATATGCCTCTTCAGGAAATTTAGATGAGTTTACTGGGAAGAGTCCAGTAGCCAGAAATCCGGACTTTATAAGTTCTGGCTGAAAGGCTTCTTCCCATATCTTCTTAATTCTTGTGGAAAACTCATCATTAGGCAATAATTTCCCTGGATAGTCTCTGTTATAGTTTATCATTTCTTTATTCCACATTGTCTTGACTGGTTTAAAGACACATTATCGAGGGGTTGCATATAATGAGTAGCATTAGCAGGTAATTTTAGTAAAATTACTCCATTATCAACCGCTAATTTAGATAGGGAAAAACTAGTATGGACAGATGCTCCATCGTAGATGAGAATAACTTTTTTCTTACCTCTTCTAGTTTTGGCAAGGGGTGTATTAATAAAAGGTAAGAATACGTCCTTGAAAAAAAGTTCACCCTCCATCCACCCTTTGTTTTGGGCTGTGTAAACGGTACCTGGATAGTCATCTTTGGGTATCCAATTCTGCCAGACATATTTCCCACGAAAAATTATAAATCGCGGCAGTTTTTCGCCTGTGGCATTTCCGCAAGCTAACACTGTAGTATTTTTCTTGCCAGAGCCAGCGATATTTTTAGAAACGCGTTTTTGTCCTTTCGGTGCAATGAGTCTCACATCTTTGGGGTCATGTGAAAAACCTGACTCGTCACAATTATATACAAGGTTACCATCTAACGCTGTAATCTTGTTATTTTTATACAAAGTACCTAATTGTTTGTACCAGCGGTTTATTGAATAGGGATCTGCTCCCCTTAAACGTTGAGAACTTAAAGTTTCTCCTTTTCGAACTGAAAGCTGAGGGTGCCGTCTCATAAATCCCTCGTACCACTCTCTTCCAGGGCCTTTTTCATTCCAAACCTTTCCATTTGCTTCACAAAATTCCTTCACAAATGTTAGCAACTCCGTCTTAGTTAAACCGTATCCATATTTGCCACTCTCATATAAATATTTGGCCAGGGAAGCTTCATCTTCCTTTGAAATCCTTGTTTTCCGGCCACCACCAACTTTGACTTCTGAAACGTCTGGAACTTTGCTGTACTTTCCTAAAGTTGATTTTGGAATACCGTATCTCTCAGCCACATCTCGTAATGTAGATCCACATTTAACTTCTGCTAAGGCAATATGTAGAATGTTTTGGCCATATTTAACCCTTTCGTTCTTTGGCTTGTACTTTCGCGGCATATCTGAAAGGAATGTAAAATATTAAAAATATTTTGCTTGTCCACTATTATCGCGATTATATGTCCACTATTTCCCACAATATTTAAAAATTAGAGGGTAATAGTGGACGCGCCCCTATGTGAAACCGGCTTAAGAGACAGGCGACAAGTTTCGGACCTAACATAACCTCACTTCCATAGATCTTCGTTCAATACCTACTTGACGTCCAAAACGTATATAGTTTTTTATATCTTATTTATTGGTTGTGAAAACACGAACTTAACACACTAATTCAAATGTAGAAGCATTTTAAAATTTTGATATTAATGTAAATTAACTAACTTACCGGCTTAATGATGTTTGCACGTTCTAGCTGAGACATAAGAGTATAACTTACACCGTAACAAAATTTCAAAATACGAAATTTGAATTTTTTGGTAGGTTCGTCCACTATTCCCCCCTTCCACTATTACCCGCGCCTCCCCTAGTACTATAGCCTTTTCTAAAACCAGACTGCAAGTTAGAAATAATATTATTTTCAACTACATAGTCATATATTTGTGTTTTCACAATTTTTTCAAGAATTTTTGATAAAGCTGGGATAATCGTTATAAGTCGTAGATCCGAAAAATCTATCGGATTTCTTGTCTTAGGTAAAGGCTTAATTATTGACAATTTCCATTCATGAGAAAAGAAACCTATCTCTAGACAGCAGTTAATAATATGGGTTATATGTTGACAAATTACTGGGGCGCAATATTTTATCATTAAGGCAGAAATATCGTCACAGCCTCGAGCATTAGATTCTAATTCATCAATTACATTATTCACCTCAGTGATGTTTGCAAGATTAAAATGGAAAGATAAGTTATTATTAAATTTGTTTGAAATATAATTATTAACAGTATCAGGGCAGTTATTGGTTGGGCTAAAAACAGATGAGAAATAGTTGTTAATTTCGTTTGTGTCACATAACTGGGGTGGAACCTCAGTATTTTGCTTTTGCTTACTATTCAACTTATTTATAGCCTTCCAGAGCTCCTTAGATGAGATATTTTGATTATAGGCTAAGTATGCTGCTTTTTCTTGCCTAATAGTAGCTACAGTACGGTTTCGCAACTGCTTGTAGTTAGTCCAATCTAAAATACTTTTAGATTTTCTGTATTTGGAGAGAGCTTTGTCCCTGTCTGACATTAATTTTTTTATGGCAGGAGTAAGCCATGGTGCGGGAGTTTTGGAAACACGAGAAGTAACATACGGCGCATGCTTATTGAATAAATCTATTATATTATCCGTCATGAAATTTACTTACTGCTATATTATTTAAGTAGAATATATCATCCCAAGAGATAGATTGCAAATCTCTAAGGAAGTTATCATATGAGAAGTTTTTAAAATCTCTATATGTGAGAAGTTTGGGAGCGGTATGAGAAATTGAAATATCAATTTCGCAAAAGATTCCTCTGTGGTCCGAGATAAGGTCAGTGTTTAAGGTGCCGGAATTAAATATGAGGTCAGGGCAATTTACAAAAATAACATCAATTATTTTATGAGTCGTACTAGTAATGCGTGTTGGCTCATTTATTAATTGTTGGAAATCATATGAGTCGAGATATTGAGCAAAAATGTTATCGTGAGATTGATCAATGTTTATATCTCCCAATATAAAAATACTGTCATACTGAGGTGTTATAAAAGATAATAAGTTTTCCATCTGTTCAGATGACAATATTATAGCTAAGAGTTGTGTATATGAGAGAGTAATATGACGTAATTAGACCACTCTCTTTGACTTCTTTTTAGTATTTAATATGACAAATATACTTAATTAAATCTCTGTTACAAAGGACATTGGTGAATATCTTTATTATAATTTTACCCTCACCATATTTTGTAAATTTCAAATCTTTAAGAAAAACGAGTTCTATATGGCTTTTACGAACTTTATAAATACAAAGTCTTTCCTACAAAGGACAGTAGTGAATGTTTACATTGCAATTTCACTCTCACCCATTTTATTTGCACATGAATAAAATAGGGATTCTTAGCCATTTAAAAAATTCGTAAATATTGGGATCATATCTCGCCTCTTCATAAATATCAGGTACAACGACCTATTAGGCTTGTCTTCATTTGATTTGTGAAATGTTGTTTACTAATGATGGTCTGTAATTGCCAATATAAAACTACAGCAGACGTTATTCCACAGAAATTAGTTTCATCATCTGAACTGTCTACAAGGCTTGAAACTAAAATTCACAGATTAGTGGTATAATAGTTCCGCAAGTAGTGGGCTGTTCTTAATCCTCTAGGGAAAGGCGAATTGCAAAGGTCATTGTCGTGTAATAGTAGGAAAAAAACCGCCATTATAAAATCGATTTATTAAATTATATTTTAGCTTTCTCCAGTCGTCCTTTACGGTGTCCAAATTTCAGTTTGATTAATTTCGGTTGGTGAAGAATTTTTAAAAATAGTTGGATATAGTAGTGGATGCGCTTATTTGGTACATTTAACTTGGAAAAATCTAAGCGCAGAATATTTAAAAACTATACTTTGTTTATATAATATGCCGAAAACGGGACTGATGTCGTAGGGATAGTCATCATATGCAGAACAGAGGAGAGGAACAAATCGACAACAAAGTAATTTCGTCTGTTAAAAGTTGAGTTAAATGAAAGATGCTAAAATGTATCGAATTATATTTTAAAAGTCAACGTATTATATTTCTACTTACATCACCATTTATTAAAAACATTATTTTGGGTATTTAGCAAAACGGATTCAGCATAGTATAAATGTATCATAAAAGAGTGACCCAAAAAATCGCCCATTTTCTACTCCTCGAATTTTGTTTCAAATTAAGTGCTAAATTATTGTTAATAATGAGAACATTCTGAATACAAAATTTCAAAATGAGCATATGTTTGGTTTTTGAGATATGAAGTTGTGATATGCGTGATGCTGTCGAAAAATACACACCCCCCACAAAAAAATGAATACTCATCAGCTATGGAAGAGCTCAAGATATTTTGAGTATTTTTCGACGCAGAATTCATATCTAATAACAACGAATCTGTATATCCACTGATTAATTCAGAAGGGCAAAAAACATCCCCTATATAAGGATAAAAATAGAGGAAAATTATGCTATTGAGTTATAGAGCTTCCATGAACAGAAATATAGTATAAGTCTATTGGCTGAATGCATGAACGAAAGGCTTACACAAAGTAATTGAGACACACCTTTAAGAGGGTGAAAACTACTCCAATATTATAAAAGCTCCAATATTATAAAAGCTCCAATAACTGACGAAAAAGCTTCAATCCTCTAAGCTTTATTAGTAGGAATGAACCATAAATCTGTTATGACCTAGTTCACGAAAACAACCCATCTTGAATTATGAACTTGAGTCAGTGAAAACATAGTGAATGTAATGTTCTCATTATTAACAATAATTTAGCACTTAGTTTGAAACAAAATTCGAAAAGAAAATGGTCGATTTTTTGCCTATTTTTGGGGTAGCTCTGGTTCTAAATTTTGTGATTATTCTAATCAGTTTTAAACAGGCGCGCAGCTAGGGGGGGGGGGGCATGGGGCCCGGGCCCCCCCCAAGCCGTCTTCCATGAACCAAAAAATAAAGAAGCATAATCACTATTAGTACAAATAGTTTCTTCAAATTAAAAAATATTTAAGAAAATTTTCCCACAATTATGAGACCTATAAAAAGTGAAGTATTTGGGTTGTCTATAAACATGATTTTCACCCTCCGCAGTTCTAGAAATGGATGGTTTTTGAGAAATATATACATATATATCAATTTTAGCGTTTTTTACGTCTTTTTCTCTATATTGAGGAAAAACTATGCATTTTGGTGAAAAGTATCAAGAGAGCAAAGTAGTAGTGCATAAAATTTTCTATAAATTTTGTCTCTACATTTTTTTTCGAATTCCGCTTAGTTTCGCCGCTAGAGGGCGCGAGAAAAAAATAAATATACATATAGACTTTTGCGCCTTTTTTTTATATTTTGAACCAAGATTATGCATTTTTATGAAAAATTACAAATTATTTACTTTAATTAATTACAATTTACAAAATTACATGGTGTTTTCTAGTTTTTTTTTTTTTTTTCATAAAAATATTATAGGTATTTTATGTTCTACAACTTTGATCTCACGTAATTTTTCATAAAAATGCATAATTTTGACTCAAAATCTAAAAAAAGGCGCAAAAGTCCATATGTATATTTATTTCTTTCGTGCCCTCTAGCGGCGAAACTAAGCGGAATTCGAAAAAAAAATGGTAGAGACAAAGTTTATAGGAAATTTTATGCTCTACAACTTTGCTCTCTAGATATTTTTCACCAAAATGCATGGTTTTTCCTCAAAATAGAGAAGAAGACGAAAAAACGCTAAAATTCATATATATGTATATATTTCTCAAAAACCACCCTTTTTTAGAAATGCGGGGGGTGAAAATCATGATTAGACAACCCAAATACTTAACTTCTTACAAGTCTCTTGCTGTGGGAAGATTTTCCATAAAACAGCGAAAAGTTTTTCCCAACCTCTAGGGAGGCCGGTTCTATTGCCCCCCCCCAGATGAATTTTCTGGCTGCGCCACTGGTTTTAAAACATGTTTATAATTTGAGACAATATTTTAGAAACAAGAAGGTGACAAATAATAATGACAAAAAGAAAGGAAGGTGAGAAAAGGTAGACCAAGTATTTTGGGTGGCTACATGTGATGCTGAAAAATGGACAGCTTCTGGTATGGTAATTTGTGTTTGATCCAAAAGAATGCATTTTATCCTGTAATTTGTGTGATTTCGCTTGTTGATGGATTATCACCAAGTTAAGTTGTATTGAGAACAATTTTGAAAATCAATTTTAATATAGTTCGCTAGAGAAATAATGTCGTTATAAGATGTACAAGTTTCCGCTGGAGGTGTATCTGCAAGAGTTGGAGTTTGCGTTCTAGAACTGAGAGTTCTTTTATTGTCGTGGCCCACAGGTTGTACTTGTAAATTGTTCAAGCGGTCGTTGTACTTGTAAATTGTTCAAGGGGTCGCTCGGCTCTCTCAGCCCTACTTCACATCGACCTGAAAAGATCTTTCGTGACTTACCCTACAATTAGTTGTTGTCCAGGACCCTCAAGCTTTTTATAAAGCTTGTGAATTTCCTGGGGGCTATTTCCCTGTGTCTTCAGGCGCTAGTGCCACCTTTTCTAGGTACTTTAGCTTAGTGCGAACTAGCATCTTGCATTCGCAAAGAATATGTTCCGCAGTTTCTATTGCAGAATCGCAGCACATATCGTTGTCTGCTTTGCGCATGTTCTTAAGATGATATCCTAAGGGGCAATGGCCTGTTAAAAGGTGTGTCATCAGCCTTGTGTCGAACTTTTCGAGTTCGAGAAGCCTTGTGGCATTCTTTGACGAATAAGTTTCTGTTCCTTTTCCCATTTTAGGACCTCCTCCGCTATATGTCCCTTAGATAAGCCACAAAACGGTGGCACTTCAGCACCTTTCTTGTAAGGACCTCAGCTAATTCGTTTCCTTCTATTCCCTCATGCCCTGGCACCCACATCAAGGTAACCTTGTTGTTTTTTACCAGTTGCTTCAAGGATTGTCTGCACTCCCAGGCAATTTTAAAGTCAAAGGTGTAGGACCTGAGAGCTTTTAGCGCTGCCTGGCTGTCTGAGAGTGTATAGATCTTTGCCCTTCGAATGCCTTTATTTATGCATTCCTGGGCACATAGGTCTATAGCATAGATTTCTGCTTGGAAGATGGTTGGGGTCTTGCCTAGAGCTCTGGATAGCCTGCAGTTAGACCCCGCTACATCCGCGCCAATCCCTTCAGCCATCTTCGATCCATCTGTATACTAGATGAGTGACCCCTCCTCTGACAAGTTAAACCACGCCTGCATATGCCTGCTCTGATACTTTCTACACATACACTTTTTCATATAGGTATTTATTTTTTGTTTTTCCTCTGATAAGTGAAATAAAACAATGCGAGTTAAATTCAGACAGAATCTGGATAAAAGAAAGACTTTTAGTACAGATGAACATGGTAATGGTACAATTGTTGAATTAATAACAATTCATGAGAGAAAGTCACGTTTTATGAGAAGATGGTTTTCTTACAAATATTTTTGTTTCTCAAAAAAGTGGAAGTGGAAAATAATTTGATTTATCTTTCCGATAAAGATGAAAGTCGAAAACAAAATGATGAATTCGTGAAGATTCCACAACCACAAGAAAAGGGGGAATATCCTTGTCAGGGATTTCATTATAAAACGTGAAGGTTTTTAAACCTTACTCAGATACCCGATTTCGCTTCCTCATATAAATGATGTAATAATTACATAAGAAAATATTTTTAATGCTAATTTCTTTTCCAGTTAGATATCATCTTTGTCTTTTCAAGAACTCTCTTTTTTCAATAAGGTAAATGCTGCGATATTTTAAAAAAGTTCTAGCTAATATGCGGAAAAGCTTCGACCAAAAAAGTATGTATTATTCGACGACAAACAACATCAGATATTTTATATTCTTCTGCATAGTTAAAAAGTGAATGCCCACCAAACTCTACATGGTAATAATTAATTTGTATATATTTACATAATGTAAATTCTATTTTGTAAATTAGCAAATATTTTATGAATAATATTTGTAGACAGTTATGCGATGATTTTATTTGTGAAGAATAAATAAAAAATACATTCATTTAATGTGACGGATATTTCCACTCAATGTTACTACATTTTTCTGAACAGCAGGTGCTCTAGCAGAAGATTATTATTATATCTGATATAACTATAAATAATCTAACACTCAAACAAATTGAATTCTCTAGATACGTTATTGTAATCTTCATTTTAAAAGCATTTTCTTTATAGTGCCACTGTATATCAACTTATTTTTGAAATGTTCGGGCGAAGAAAATAATACTGTACAGGGCAGATTACAAAATGCACTCATTTTATAAAGAAAATTGTTAAAAAACTCTTACAAGCAAGATAGTTGGTACATACGTATAATTTTTGTCGCATGACTGTTATGTTAAAGTGCTCGAAAAATAAAGGTGTGTTACGTATCTTGAAAAAGAGCAATAGAAATCTTTCACACTAATCACGAAAGATATCCATGTTTTTAAAGAATATTTCAAATTAAAATTGATTGCCTTTAAATTGATTGCGCTTGTTGTCAATTTCTTTAATAAAACTTGCTATTGAATCAGAAATTCAATTTTTTACTGTTGAAAACTAAGCCAAAATTTTTACTTCTCTTATAGTACAGTGAATGAAGGTAAAAATCAACTATTACCTCCGATTTCGGTGAACCTCCATCGATTTGCATGAAAATTTGGGATTGAGTATATTTTACCCTCAACTTCAAAAGTGACATATGCTCGACTTGCGCTTTTTGCATTTTAGGGGTGAAATCCACCCTTTTTGTTAAAAATGGGAAAAAATGCAGATTTAAGCATTCTGGCGTAAGTAATCTCGTTTAATTAGATAAAATAAATATTTTTCAACACTTATATGCATGATTTATGATTTTAATTAATTTTTCAACCCTTTTAGCAACCACCCCTTAAATCGAAAAACATGAAAAAATCATTTTTTGTATTTCTGAAATATGAAATCGCATATTAACATTACACAAACGGTTTGTTTAATGTTTATGATATAATTGTTGGTTGACTGTGAAATTTCAACCCTTAAAAACCACCCCCTTAATGCAGAATCATTGGAATAATTGGTTTCAAGAAACTTTAATCATTTGAATAATACATTATTGAATTGAAATCTCATTTACTGAGTATTAAAGTAATTATTTATTTATTGCGAAATTTTCCACCCTTAAAAAACTAAAAAACTAAAAACTACCACTTGTCATAAAAATAATGGAATTTTTTTTTATCAGCTTTAATAGCTTCAATTAAACACACCACAGATAGTAGGCAACCCCCAAATCTATAGCCAAGGCTGTGCGGAAGGGGGTTACACATTTGGAAAAACGCAAACATACATCCACACCCACCGGTGTTGTCAATACCGGGGCTGGGGTTCGAACCCAGAGCGCGGTAGGTAGTCGATCAGCATATTCGCCACTCAATACGCCTTAACCGATTGAGCTACCGCACCGGTATTTAGAATCTTTTTTATTACTTATGATAAACTTTATTAATACATTTCAAACTTTATTAATATTATTCTTTCCACATTCCCCAAACTACCCTTCGTGCACAAATTGATGAAAAAGCATAATTTAACGTTGGAAACAATTTTTTCAGTGCTTATGTGACTTATAAAAATTTAATTTATTAATTAAGAAGAAAATGTATTAAAATAAATATTAAAATATATGAAAAGTTTATTCATTTTTTATTTAAATAATATTCAATAGACACTAGAAAGCCCCCACTATGTTTTCGAGCAGATTCCTTTCACTTTTTCTATCTTCAAAAGAAACATACACACACTCACACATGTATATTTTGTGAGCATGTACCTATCGACACGTCTACTTCTTACTATCTATCTTTTTTCCTGTATATGCATACAAAATCTCTGCTCAAAAAATTTTTCCAAAAAAATGTTATTGTTTTTTTTACAATAACTCCGTTAATTTTTATGATATCAGGTTCATCCAAAAACCATTTGAAAGGTAATTTCAAGGGCCATAAGATCGTATTAAATTTAATCTTTTAAAACCCTTATTTTTTAAAAGATAAAAGGTTAAAGGGCCCCGGTTACATGGTTCTCGCAGTAAAATTTAGGCTTTAAACGTTTCTATCTCGGTTATTTTTTATCCTACAAAAATAAAAAAAAAACTAAAATCTTTGTTAAAAAAAAACTCAAATTTCGTTCTCTATTATTTTTTACATATATCGAGTATTTTTGGAGTTATTATCAAAAGAAAATGAAATTTACGAAAATCTGAAAAATTCTGATTTTTTTAAATCATATTTTTTTTCAAAAACATGCATTCTAAACCGGTCAAAATTTTTTAAAGTCATTACTTATGCTAAAATAAAGAGGGTCTTATAGGGATTACTATAAATTTTAATTTTTGTGGAAATGGCGTAGGTTTTATTTTTCACTTTTTCCTAAAAAATTCGAAAGGGTCCTCTTATTTTCATCATAACTTGCTTAATTTTGATGCTATCAACTTCTTCTACAGAGGTATTTCTGAGTACTTTGAAAAGTGTTCAGTAAGTATATTTTATAAAATGCATCGTTTTCCCGTTATTTAAGCTTGAATAATTAGATTTGAGTACTCGCCAAAAAAAAATATACATTCAATTACCTATAGCTCACTTTGAATTAATATTAAAAGGTTTTTTAAGAAAGGAATTTATTCGTTTTTTTATTAGCTTCAATTTTGGTAATGACAACTTTTTTGTAAAAACTTATAGTTTTGAGTTATTTATAAAAAAACCGCTTTAAAACATGCATTTTTTTCACGAAAAATCAAAATCTTTGATCTTTAATAACTCAAAAAGTATTGATTTATTTTAATAACTTTATATAACAAATTTTGCTTAGAATTGGTCCCTCTATCGATTCCTGGGGTTATTTTTCATAAAATAATTTCCACCCCCGAGAAGGGGTGGCATCCACCCCCAGGGTAAAAGCGCAAGTTGGCACTATGTCACTTTGGTTTCTTAAGGTATCCTCTAACTACTCACAAATTTACATGAAAATCGATGGAGGTTCAACGAAATCGGAGGTGAAAACCTTCAATGACTGTACTATTATAGTAGAGCCCACATTTAATACAGCGATATAAAAAAGCTCGCAAAAAAACGTAAAGGGACCGACGATGCATCAATTTAGTCTATTTACATAAAAGGCCATAAAAGTGTTCGGCTTCGTTTATTATGATCACAAAAAAATGGTTACGTATTTCGTAACAACAATGTGGGGCACTCCCACTGAATATAATTGGTTGAAATTTTCTCTACCGGAATTATGATAGGTTGGAATAAACTGTGTGGTCAACGAGGACTAGCGATAGACAACGTGGACTTGCAGGCGGTACATTAATTAAAGGCGGTCGGTACCCTTTACTTTTTTTTTTGCGAGCTCTTTTATATCGCTGGTGAAGCAGTCATATGTATTGGTGAATTGTCGCCACCTTGAAAGAATAGTTAAGAACCGTTTTTTTTTAAATATCTCGACTTGAGGGTACATAAAAAACAAATACGGCGGTTTAAAGGCCGTAAAACTTAATACGTTTTATGTGCTATACATTTTTTCGTAAGTCTGATAGCTCTTTGTTTATTGCGAAAGAAAGTTTGAAATGAGGACGCGGGTCGCAGTTTTTTCGATATGGGTAATTCCTATGAGAAAATTGTTCTACATAAAAATTGTAGAAAAAACATACAGCTTAGTTTTCTTAACTTTTATTTTTGTGTGTCGAGGAGGGGAAATCTTTAAAAGACACCCGCCTAGATGTCGTGCGGCAGGGTAGTGTGAGATTTTTAAACCTCTCACCCTTTTCTCAGCAACATAGCAGAACGCTCGCGCATTACTTTGCTGCTGAATCCATTGTCATTGTCGATCGATAGAAGTTTATTCGTTCTCTTCGTCGGATTCGTTGTTGATGCCGTCCTGCACTTTAGGGAACTCTATAACGTTGTCGCAAATTTTACCGCTGCAGTTTTGATATATAACGGAGCATTTCATTCCAGCTTTGCGGCAACCACAAGCTGTTCCGCAGTTTCCTTTGCATTCACAGGCTACTGATTTTAGAAGTTCGTCGGGTACATCTTTTCCTGTGATGATTTTCGGTTCTAGCCCACAATTTCCCCTGGTCCATCCACATTTCTCCTGATCGTGAAAGTTTCCCAGCCACGTTTGAACTTGAAAGTGCGTCCAGAAAGTGTGTTGTTGGGCCGCATTCGATGCCAGTGGAAGTGATGGAAGCTTCGCTCTTGATTTTGTAGTTGCTCTTGCAAAACGTTTGTGAAGTAGCGAATTTAACTTTTCTTATACTTAATTTTCTTTGTACAAAGCAAGAAAGCATGTTTCTTCTGCGGTAGCGAGGACTTTTTTCTTTAAGCATTTTCAGAGATGCTTCCAAATGATTGTTGTTCTTTAAAGTGATGATGAACTTCGATTTGCCAAATCCAAAAACAGAGGAAGTAGTGTTGCAGTCGCTGACGGCGTGTAGAAACAGGATGTTGCGCTTATGACATCGCCATATCGAGGGCTTGATATTGAGTACAGTTTCATTTTGTGGGTTTTTTAAAAACACGTTTGATTTTTCCCGGGCTAATCTTATTAATAACACGAGAAGATCGATGTACTCACCTACGATTACTACGGAATCGTAATTTGAATTATATCTACTAGCGGTGTTTGCTATCTCGGTATCGACGTCTTCTCGAATATGTGTGGAACAATTTTCTCTTAGGAATTACCCATATTGAGAAAAATGCGAAAAACCGCGAGCCGCGCTCTCATTTCAAACTTTCTGCACTAACCACACCCCATAAAAAGGAAGTGTTTCGTACAGTCCTGATGCATTTGCACCCGTCGAAAAGAACATAATTTTCAGCGACACCATATATGCTTTTAGAGCTGGTGCACACAGTGCCGATGAATAATTTTCAGCGACACCATATATGCTTTTAGAACTGGTGCACACAGTGCAGATGAATAGAATTGACCTAAAAGACCCCCCACACCGTCAATGGAAATCTGGTGTCCATTACATTTCTCAAATTTTGATATGTTGTTCTACTAATCTAGTAGATCAAATGTCTCAATGGGCACGAGTCCCAAAAACACCTTCTACACCTTTTCACCCCCTATGGGGGAGCTCGTATACTATTACATTTCTATATAAAAGTATTTGTATCTTTCAGCACGGTAAAAAACCCCAGTCGAAGGATCTGACTTACATTTAGCACCCTTCTACCCTTTTTCACATTTTTTTATGAAACTGGTCAGTTGAGCAGAAAATTTTAAAAGACGGTGCAGAAATCACTCTGAAGTACCCGGGGTTTACGGGGTTATTCGGTTATGGTATGGGTTATGTAGTAAAGGGTTTGCTGTTGGAGCGCTATAGGCTCACTTGGTAACAAGGTAATAAGGTTCTAAGATCACAATCTAATTGATTTCCCGATCGAGAGCCTCTTATTTTTTTTTTCATTGAGTCTTCAGGGTTATGGGTTTATGAGTATAGAAGAGCTATGACACCATAGAGTGCTTCATTCCAAGATTATAATGTCACAAAGTCATGAATTCTCCTACTTAAAATCTCCATTTTCTCCGCTGGATCTTCAAAGTGAGGGATTATGTGATCATGAGGTTGTGAATGTATGACACTCGAGCACAAGGTCGAGTCCGAGGTCACAATCTCATTAACTCGCCAATCATGATTCCCCACTATTTTCATCGGATTCCCAGGATTATGAGGTTGAGGGATTATGGGGTAAAGGAGTTATGGGGAATTACGGCTTCTTTGATTATGAGGTCAATACTGAAGCACCACAATGTTATTAGGGTGAAGTTTTAAAGTTAAATCACTTTTGGAATCTGATTTACATGAGCTGGGTAAGCATTATTACGATCCACTTTTTTGGTGTTAAAAAAGACCTGACGCGTTGGGGTCAGATTCATATTTAGCGACTCAAAATACAAGAGATATGTATGGTCAGTACCCCACCACAGACAACTTTTTTCATGGGCCTGTGTTAATAAATATGCTCTAATTTGGATGGGAAATTCTACTACAAATATAAACTTTGTAGGTACTACAAAAGCTTTTAAATATTTGATATGGGGACCCGTGCCAGACAGGTTTTATTGAAGAAACAATGTTGACAATTCCATATTTATGTTTTAAATAGTTAGAATATCTTAGAAGAAAAGTTTAATTAGCCTATAAGGAAATTAAAGAATACATTGAAAGGTTTGGTCAAACTTTACAATGTGATATCCATAGACAGGATTGTACAATGTACAGTAACACAGGTCATGTAGCAGTTTGGTATAAAAAAATTGCCCAAAATGGTTTGATTTAAATACAAATAAAACTATTGTTCGTGCTAGAAGTAATTCAAAGTGTTTTCTACGAATTTTTAACACGTATATTTCAATTGTTATCAGATGCTATTGTGATTTATTGTTATATTTTGTGCTGAAAGGATGAGTATTTGGCAGGAATTTTGTAAAACTACAAATACCGTTCGTAGAGAAAACATTATCATGTCATTCTTAGTTATTTCGAATTATGAATAACTTTCAAAATGTCCATCCGTCTTTCTGCCTGACTTAAGAAGATTGAGATTTAGACAGAAAGTTAGTGTTAGCCAAAGGAAGAACCCTACTGCTCTTGAAATACACTAGTAAATATCAGTAAATATAAAAGTTGCTAAACAAATTAATTTAAAAAATGTACTTGAGGATGGTTACTACCGTACGATTCTTCAGAAACAAAAATACTTTTTAGTATACCAACGAGGGTTTCGTCAAGCGAGCTGACACTGTCAGGAGATATATAACATTAAAAGTATACCAATTATACCTATACAATGAACTTATTTTCTTTATTTCCCTCGTATGTATCTAACTAGCTATATGTGTCTATTATATATTTTATATATTTTATTTCATTTTACACCCATTTCAGCGTGAAGTTTAAACTTGTAACTTACCAGCGAAATACTGCATTCATATACTAATGAAACAGTTAAAAACCACAAACAAACTTTTTTCACTCTTTCACCGACTGTTGAAGTAAGTAGATATATTGCGAAACTGATTGTTTTATCAACAGTAATCTTATTAATAACATAATTTCTACAATTACTAAATTGTAAAAATATCCTTATCGAAATTTTTATAAAATTAAGATGATTTTATCGAAATTCATTCCTCGACGATAATATTCTTATCAGGCTCTAACAAATCCCTTCAGGATATAAAAAAACATTGTAATCTAAGCACAGATAATAATATAAATATTTGTATAAGTGCAGCAGAATTGAACTCTGTAGTGGTCCGTTCGAAAATCTGATTTGAACGAATTTTTTTACTAGTTATCATTATAACAGAATCTCCGACTCTATTTTCTGAATATCAAGCAAATATAGTAATTACGCAACAAGAGGCGTGTTTGTAAAATCAAAGATACCATTACTCAAGGGCGTAATCAGTTTCATGTCATTTTAAAAAAACTGGTAGAGGGGAGATCGATAGGGAGGTACAATAAGGTATAAATCATATAGTTTTGGATAAAAAAATGAAAATACATTTTAATAAAATTATTGACCAGGCCAGTAACCACTGTCGAAATAAACCAAGTTGAAAGTCTTTTCACTACCTAGATTTCCCTAGTTTAATGGTCATTGTATGTATAATAAGAAATGAACAACTTGTAAACATCAGAAAAATAGACTGTATCACACCATAGTGGATTTATAAAGAGGTAGATAGCGAATCTCTGATATGCAGTGATCACATACCGACCACCCATTTTTATTACTATACTCCTTTGGCAACCAGAGCATAAGTAGAATACAATAATTCAAATTAGAACTGACATGGTTCGCTTGTAAAATCTAAGAAACGCTTATAGTCGGGGAGCCCTCCCTAGTTGTACGTGCACCCCCCGCCCCCACGATCCTTGGGGACAATGTTTTTCATAGAGATTAAAGTCTAAGGAACAATTTAAGACAAGTCCTAAAAAAAACTGGCTGTACTTTCAAAATGGTGCCCATATGTTAAAAAAAAACTGTTGCCAATGTGGTTTTTGTCATTTAACACAAAAACTAAAAAAAGATGGACAAAAACTTTTTTCACAAAAAACAACGTGCATAAAATTGTCTACAATTTTGTCCCTATACAATATTTTGATAGGAGTTATCATTTTTCAGATAAATGAGTCCAAAATTAAGAAAACATGGAAATTCATATATCGGTAACTCACTTAGAGGAAATAACTACTGTGACAATTATTGTAAGGCGTATAAAATAACTTTATATTACTAACATAACAAAAAATAAAATAAACTGAAGAAAATTATTAATAATAATATTATAATTTGTAGACATTTATCTCGAAAACGGTAACAATGGTATCTGGAAAATTGTAACTCATATCCAAATATTGTATAGGAACAAAATTTTAGAAAATTTTATGCACTTTGTTTTTTGTGCAGAAAGTTTTTTTCCATCTTTTTTAGTTTTTGTGTTAAATGACATAAACAATGTTTGCAGTTTTTTTTAAACGGACGCCATTTTGAAAGTACAGGCATTTTTTTGGGGAGACGTCTTAAATTGTTCTGGGAAAATGGTCCTATCCAAATATTGTATAGGAACAAAATTGTAGAAAATTTTAGACACTTTGTTTTTTGTGCAGAAAGTTTTTCTCCATATTTTTTAGTTTTTGTGTTAAATGACGAAAACAATATTTGAAAGTTTTTTTAAACGGACGCCATTTTGAAAATGCAGTCAATTTTTTTTTTTTTTTGAGAATATGTCTAAAATTGTTCCTTAGGCTTTAATCTTATATCTTAATCTTTAATCTTTTATCATATAAAAGCTCATAGAAATAGTTTCATAGCAATAAAATTGACAATCATATTCATACTTTCTGAGTAACACACTTCAGAGTTGACCAAAAGGATTTGAATCTTGCCTTCCCATGAAATTTAAAAGCATTGTCAGTATTTGAACTGAATTTGATCGGAACAGAAAATATGACGGTACGGATATGTTATCATAAAGGTATAATAAAAAAAATACCAAAACTAATGAAATATAAATCAACAATTCTTATTTAAGTTATTTATCATTTATTTTGATAAATTGCATATTATGCAGACATCAGATATATGTTGCAATCGAGATTTCAAAACAAGCATTTAATGATTAAAAAATCTTGAAATTCAATTAGCCTATTACCCTCATTGAAATTAACAAATTGTAAAATTTGATTGTTAGAATGTTTATTGTTTGTTACATTACATTGTTTATTGTTTACAAATTTTCGCCAATTAGCCGATTTTGGCCGAGGAACAGGAAAGAGGAATGTTTCTAAAATAGCGTGCGTAGACGTTTTCACTGCTGTTTTGTAAACATTCTTTTCGTTATTTTATAAAGCTACTACAAATCAAATACTGCGCTAGTTCTTAAAGAAACATTTATTTTATTTTAAAAATCCAACAGAATTTACATTCTAATGCCAGGAAAAGAGGAGAGATAGCACTATCGGGTACAAAAAATAGTGTATTTAGTTAATTACTTGTTATATAGTACAGTAAGCGGAGCAGTAAAAATATAAATAATTTCTTTAATTTTTTTTGCAATATGCTTTATAGAATACGTACATCAAAATCTATATTACCGCACAAGGGGGCAACCGCTGTGGGGAAATCGTGTACAAATCGGAGGAATTAGGAAGGAATTGACGATTTGCACGAAAGAAAGTTTGGTAAAAAGTGTCATGGCGCACAGTAAAACATGTTGACCAACTCGTCTAATTTCCAAACTTTGCAACAATTAAATACCTATAATATAATAATCATAACATTGTTTTCATTATCTTTAATATTAAACCTACTTCCATTGAATATAAATCATCTTTATTAGGTTGTTTAGTAGTCTACAATATTTAAAAAATGTCGAATTATCCAATTTGTCAAACACTGTTTCCAACTCTCAGTTTAGAAGAGTTGGCAGCAGTGATTGACAAATTGCATAATTCGACATTTTTTAAATATTGTAGACTACGAAACAACCTAATAAAGATGATTTATATTCAATGGAAGTAGGTTTAACATTAAAGATAATGAAAACAATGTTATGATTATTATATTATAGGTATTTAATTGTTGCAAAGTTTGGAAATTAGACGAGTTGGTCAACATGTGCAGTGAATTACAGTGATACCAATCTCGACACTTTTTACCAAACTTTCTTTCGTGCAAATCGTCAATTAGGAAGGAATTGAAGGTATTTCGGAAGGAATTATTAGGTATTAAGGGAATTACAGGGGAATTTGGAGGAAATAAATATTATTACGAGGTATTAGAATTAAGAGGAAATAAAAGGTATTAGGAGGGAATTAGGGCGAAAAAATATTGAAATGGAATGTTTATCTTGAAGAATTACATACCAATTCTTGGTATGAAAGGACGTCAGTGTTGTAGAAACATTAGCGTCGAGATTAGCGCTAAAAATATCTAGTAAAGAAAAAATATTTAATTTAATTAAACTACCGATAATACTATGGACTTCTAGTTCAGTAATATAACGATTTATATCGGACAAAATTCATAAAGTTTTGAAAATTGGTAGGATTGTTAAGGATAGCATAAGAATTACTAAACCGAAAAGTCCCCAGCCCTAAATAGTGTGCTTCATCCCCTAGGACTCCGTTTCCACCCCCATTTTGAGGTTTTCTAGATTACCTCGTAGTGCAGTCATTGAAGCTTTTTACCTTCTAAATTTTTTACTATGAACCGATTTACATGAAATTTTGGAATTAAGCTTATCTCACCCTTAACTTCAAAAGTGATATTGACCCGACCTCAGTTCTCATCCTGGGGGTGGTTGCCACCCCTTCTCGGTGGTGGAAAATTTTTTTTCAAAATAACCTCGGATATCGATAGAAGACCTAATTCTAAGCAAAAAATGTTCTGTAAAGTTTTTTCAAAAACTCAATAATTTTCAAGTTATTGGCGATTGAAAATTCGGAATTTTCCCACGTTTTTCAACGGTTTTTTACAAATATCTCAAAAAATATGCATTTTAACGATAATTTTATAATGAACAAAATTATAGCAAGTGAAAAAATAAACAAATTCATTTTTTATAAAGTGTTCTAAGTGCAACATTAAGCGAGATATTGAAGATCAAAGCCGTTTTTTTTTGTCTGAAATTTAATCGATGTATTCAATGCCATCTAGCGGACAACGGATACATTTTATCCATATGACAATAAGGAACTTTTTTATAGTGCTTAAAATAATCTTTAAAATGAGCAGTGTTAAAAGTCTTTTGCGCGTAAAGTGAGTGAGTTGTAATGAAAAAAAGAGGGACGTCTAATGTTTTTTTTTAAAAACCGATGTGTTTCATAAGTTCCATTTCCACCAAAATTAAAATTAATCGTATTCCGTCTAGAATTAACTTTAATATGAAGAGTTTATTGGATTTCAGCGGTTTGGCTGCTTTGGAATACATATTTTTAAAAAAAATCACGATTTTGAGAAAAAAATTTTTTTCACATTTTTGAAAAAAACACCTTTTTTTTCATAATATTTCAAAAATAATGAAAGATACGTAAAAAACTGTGATAATAAAAAATGTAGGTCTTCTTTTGACAAAAATTTTGTTTTTTTTTCTTTTTTTGTCACACCAAAATTGACGGAGATATGATTGTTTAAAGAGCGCGCGGTAGCGCAATCGCAGTCTCTCTCGAGCCCTGTGACCCTTCACCGTTTCAAAATAAAAGGTTTTTCACTACATATCATAATGAAAAAAGTTGTAGCTCTTTCAATTACCTTTAAAATGGTTTTTTTTTGAGTTGTGATAGCTTCAAAATTGTAGGAGTTACGGTCCAAAAACTAATCGTATTTTTTTCTATTTAGTAAACTAAAAATTTCGGAGCATGAATATTTGGAGCAAAGTGAAAGTACACAATAATATGGACCCAAAACTATAGTCTTATGTATATATATACACATTGTTTCACTGGGTGTGACTCAACATCGGCGTCATATAATAAAGGCAAAAAAAAATTCATGGATCTTTTAGAAAAAAGGGAAGATTTGAGAAATAAGGCTCAGATATTTTTTAATAGTACATCTGAACTCGAAGATATTTTAGAAGCAGGTAGATATTGCATGGTATGTTTGTATGGACTTGCTAAAGATATACATCCAAATAAATTGAGTCGCGTAGAAAACTTTACAAAATATCTCGAAAAGATGCGCTATGAAAGTTTTATTAAAGCAACCACGAAAAACAGTGCCGCAAAATAATCATCCTTAGTTCCGACAGTTGGTGCCATAGATGAGCATACTAAGAGGGTTTATCTACAAACTCAGATTTGGCTTGGCAACAAAAATATTCATCCAACTGATTGGGGATGGGTCAGTAATGAAGGGTTATTAAATCCAATAAAAACTGCTGATCCACCTGCACCGCAACAGTTGCTCAAAATGATTTTTTGCAACTGCAAAAAAGGTTGCGGATGCCGCAGAGTCGGGCTGTTTTGCAATGTAACTTGTGGAACATGCAGTGGAGATAACTGCCAGAATAGCCCTCCAATTGATCCAGAAGAAGATCTTGACGACAGCAGCTCTGATATTGAGTCATGAATAATTATTTTTATGGACGATAATTTTTTATGTATTGTAATGCTCTTGTTTGTAATGTCTTTTTTTTATGTATTGTAATGCAAAATTTTTTATAATTAATTACTAATTTGATCTAGTATATTTACAGATAACTTATAAGTTTATATTTTATTCAATAAAAAGTGTGATTTTTTACTTTATAATCAAATTATTTTTAATTGTATAAACTTATATTTTCAATGTTTTAATTCAGGGGTAGTTTTAAGGGTTGAAAAGCTTAAACATATGAAAGTCATTTTCGAGAACGTGGAACAACCTTTAAATCCTTTTCAGTTCACCAAAAAAAAAAATTTTATACAATTTTTTATAGAGGGGTTGTTTTTAAGGGTTGAAAAGGGGTTAAATTATGACAAATAAGGTAGACAACGTAAAACAATATTTACTCTATATTTAAATTTTTTTAAGTTATATAAAAGTAATTTCTTGTGATTTTTTTCAATTTAGGGGTCGTTTGCAGGGGTTGTAAAGTTTTTCAGCGGTTGAAAATAGGTTAAACATGAGATAATTGTGTTAGAGAATACTATAAAATGTCACTCCGTATTATTAAACACGTTTTCTAGCGATAAAAAGGCTCAATGTCAATTTTTCATTAAGGGGTTGTTTTCACCCTTTAAAAATAAAAAACGGAGGTCGGGTCAATATCACTTTTGAAGTTGAGGGTAAGATAAGCCTAACTCCAAAATTTCATGTAAATCGATTCATAGTAAAATATTTAGGAGGACCCTATTTTACGCTTCAATGACTGCACTATCGGGAACGGTGCACTTTTTGACGAATTATACCTTATAAAATTCTCTATAAAAAACGTCTTTATACTTTTTTTTTCTTAAAATTAATAGTACCGTGGGAATTAAGGCGCACACCTTACGATTGGTTCCGGTCAACACAATAAATCGTAATCTTTACTATAATTTACTTTAAAGTTCAATGCTTAGCGCTAAAGCAGTAGCTACTAAACTCCACCTAAAATTATAATAAGTGTACCATTTCCACCCTCTCACCTCTATAAAATAACGCGGTTTTTAAAGAAGCGAGAATATTGTACATTGTATTTGTTTCCATGCCACCCTAGAGGTAAAGTACTTGGCGTGTGGTGTCCCATGTAGGCCGAATCCACTAATTATCAAAAGGTTACCTACATTAATTAATCTTCATCTTCTTCCATAGATTCGATATTCATGCATGCTTGTCCGTGGTAATGGTAACACATTGTAGAGCAACGTAAGCCTGCTCTTCTGCATCTGTACCTGTTTTCGCACCCTAATTTGCATGAACAAGAAATTAGTGTTAAAACAGATTCGGGAGCCGGTTCTTTTATTGTCATAGTTCGGGTTAATATACCGCCAACTTTTTTCCATCCCCAATCAGTAGCTTCTAGCGCAACGTTTTTCCATGTTTGAATTTGGTAAGAAACGCGATATGAGTGTTACCGAGCAGCAGCAGAAGTTGTTGGTAGTTTTGATAATATTACAGTATTGTTCGCTTTACCAAGTTTGTTAAAAGTCATGAATCTGTATACATCTGGAATTTTTTCTGCGGTGGTAGAGTTATATAAAGCTAGAACAAATCGCTCTCCTACGTCTACAATTTCTCCATGACTAGCTTTTTCATTATTAAAACTTTTCACTTAATGTCTTGTAATACTTCAGTAATATAACAGTTAAAATTGTAATATATCGGTCAAAATTCATAAATTTTCAAAAATTGTGTGCTTCATCCCCTAGAGGACGTCGTTTCCACCCCCATTTTGAGGTTTTCTAGATTATTTCTGGAACGGTGCATTTTTCTCTTACTCTTACAATTTTTTATAAAAAAATATTTTCTGAGCAATTTCCCAACCCCGATTTTTTTTTTAAAATTATGAAAATGTTCATTATTGAAAATGGGTAGAGAATGGAAAATAATTATTTTATGAATTCTAAAAAATGTGAGCATATTGTTAATAATATGCATTAACAATATCTAGAAGGATTTTGAAAAATTTGAATTAATAAGAAATTAGAGCAATAAGACTAAAAAAAAATGGGGCATAAATTTTTAAATGCGCAACTTTTTTTGTTTGTAACTTTTTTAGTTTTCACTATAAAAGTTCGTAATACGTCTCAATCGAAAGAACATTTTAATACCTTTAATTTTTACAAAAATAAAAATTTTTCTCCTAGTTGTAGATTTTGGGTCATTTTAGATTTTAACGTCGTATATTTTTTCTGAACGTTTCTGCGCCATTTTGAAAATGCCATATTTCCAAAACTAAACATCGAAGAAAGAAAAAACCATTCGATTTGTTTTCGCTAAAGCTTTAATTTTGTACCCTTGCATTTTTTTTACCAGAGTCAACATTTTTCGTGTAATTTAAAAAAAAAAGTCCAGGAATACTGATTTTAGGGGGTGAAAACTACAATTTTCAGTTCGCAATATCTCGAAAAATATGAATTTTAGCAAAAAAGTGTATAAGACCATTCTCTCTTATAACTAGATTCTCTATCAGATTATGTGTATTTTTTGTTTTTTTTTTCCACCTCTAAGATGGGGTGGGAACGGTGGGAACCAGCCCTGACCAAAAAGCAGGAAAAATGACAATATCGATTCTTATGTACATACTTACATTCAAAAATGGAGCTAATATAGATTCATTAATTGAACGTTTTTGCACATGATGACTTGTTGATTTTATCTTTTCTATGCACATTCTCTTATTATTTGAAAAACATCTCTTATCGAGATTCCGGACAACTGAAGTGCAAATAACACAAGTAGTTTGAATGTTTTCCGTTTTCCGGTGTTTATTTCATTGTTAAAAATATTATTAACAGAAAGACATCGTAATGAAATTTTGTCTGTTAAGATGAAGAGATGAAGAGATCCAATCTGTTCGTTATTTAATGAAAAATATTCCGTAGTCAGGTTATGATATAAGTCCGAAGGAAAGAGAAATCCTGATGTACATTACTCGCTACTGAAAATACGTATGTTTCAACTATTAGCTGAATCCGAGATTACGATGTTTACCTTTATACAGAGGTTCTTAAAAAGCAAAAAATTACCAGTTCAACGTTCAACTTGAGTAAGAATTATTGGAAGATGACTGATAGGCGTGTTCAGTTTTGCAAAATAATAATGGGATAGTGTCACGATGATACAGGAATGCATTTCCAAGCAACATTATTGCCGATGAAGCCCTGTTTTATTTAAATGGGGTTGTTAATATACACAATTGTCCTTTCTGTTCTCAGTAGAATCCAAACTGGACATTTGAAGCACATACTCAGCATCCTCAAAAAGTTATTGTATGTGATGGGATAATGATCGAGTTTTGGGGCCACTGTTCTTTGAGGAAAATCTGACAGCCGAAAGGTACTTCATAATTTCCTGACTATTGATTTGGTACCTGCTTTAGCTGTTATATTTCCAATATTACCTAGCAAGATCCACTTATCCACTTTTGGAGTTAATGGCAGAAGATATTTAAATAAAATGTCCCAAATAGCTGCATTAGTAGAATGCGTACTATTGAATGTCCATCGGGATCTCCAGATTTGACGCCGCTGGACTACTTCCTTCGTAGTTACTTAAAAGACACAGTTTACCATAATAGATCTATCAACATTTAGGTTCTAAAATACGATATGGGAATGAAATTAAACAATTTACCACCCGAAGCTAAAGTAGATCAGTGGACAGATTTTACCATCGCTGTTTGACTGCTTCCTTTGAGGTTACTTAAAAGAAAAAGTTTACCAAAATGGACCTATAAGAATATCCTGAACAGTTTTTACCATCGCAATTGCCTTGGTGTATATCAAATAGAGGGTGGGAGTCATTATCAATATTTATTACACTAGTTCGCATCAGGTTAATACAAGTGGCTAAAATGGTGTTTTTTTACAAGTGGGGCGTTTATAGTAATAGCCGAAGGAGAGTGCTATAAATCACACGAGTAAAAAGTCTCGAGTTATATATAAAAATTTTTGTATCACTATTCGAAATTAGAAAACAATATAATTTTGTAAAAATAAACTAAACTCTATTGCTATTTCCATAGAAACTATCAAGGTTTATTTCACACTGTGAAATAAAATTTCTTTATTTCACACTTTTTTCTTTATTTTACACTTGTCAATAATGACATTGTTTTGATTCATTGAAACTGTCAAATAAATGTCATTTTAGGACATGGCGTTACAAAAAAATATTGACTGTATTACATTGCTGTTTTGTGTCTCTCAAAATTTCATAATCAGGCATTTAATTTAATTTTTAAAGGGCCACAAATGCCATAAAACAGAGTTTAATTAAAAAAAAATAAGGTTAGCTAGTGGTTTGACAATAAACACCCAATGTATGATGAAAAAAAGACTAACACTTAAAATGATTTGAAATGTCTGCACTTTTTTTTTTAAATAACGCAGTAAAAAGACATTACAAATCTGGGTACGTTTTTGGGTGACCATGTGTATTATTTTCTATAAGAAACAGTAGATATTTGTTTACTTTCAATTTTTTTCGACCTTTTGTAAATTGCATTCTCATCTAAAGATAGCAATTGCTCGAGTTATTTATATTGCCATGCTATTAAATTTGAATGTCTCGTTTTTAATTAAATATAAGGCTGGTTTAAAAGGAATGTCAATCAAATGTCTGAAATTAAAGAAATAAATAAAATTTAAATAGATACGGTGAAAGTATTCCTTGGTAAGCAACAGGGTCCTTATTTTCGACTTTCAGATTTTTTTCGAGACACTTTCCTTTATTCTGTTAGATAAGAAAATAATTTGTATACAATTTCAATTCGATAGAACGGAAGACAAGGCTTACTGTGCTCAAAGAAGATAAAAAATATAAAATCTAAAATTAAACAAAATATAAACACAATAAAATGAGTTTTAAACATTATATTTGTTATAAATTGATGTAGTGGCGAGTATTAATATAGCACTATTGGCTTAAAATAATGAAATACGGGCATATGAAAAACATTTACGACAACTCTATTCGATTTTCATTCTGCGAAATTTTATTATTTTTTATTTTATTATTTTTTATTTTATTATTATTTTTTTTTTTTTGTTAAAAACCAGTCACCCTTCTCTATGGCTCCGACCCTCACAGAGGGGAGCTGGTAGTACCGGTAGCCACTCCCCACGCCCGTGGGGTGAGTGACTACTGGGTCCGCGGATCGTGTGCCCTGAGCAGACGTAATGAACCGAGGATGACGGCCTTCTGCATTCTGCCGGCTAAGACCTCTGCCGAATTTCGGCATGCCGGTATGATCTTAAGTTCTGAAAGCAGTGTGTGTCTCGTTCCACCGAGGGCTCCTATAATCAGTACCACTATCTTAACAGTATGGTCTGGGTAGAGTCTGCGGAGTTCGAAGAGCAAATCTCGATATTTTGTCCGTTTTTCCTCCTCCTTCAAGACAATGTTGTTGTCCGCGGGAGCCGAGAACTCCACGACAAACATTGTCTTGAGTTGGTGGTCGAGGAGGACTACGTCAGGCTTGTTGGCTTGTATTTGCCTGACTGTGGGAAAAGAGTAGTTCCAATAAATTAGACACTTCTCATTTCCCACAACGGACTCAATATCCCCCGGAGCATAAGGCAGCACTGGTGTCTCGTCTATCCCATACGAGTGCCTTAAGTGATAATAAAGCACTCGTAATGCTCCGTCGTGCCTCTGGATACAGGCCGAGACTGCATATGTCGGACAAGCCGACAACAAGTGCATTAAAGTCTCTGGCGCCCTGCGGCAGGCCCTGCAGCTGACATCAGGGACCTCTATACACATGACACGACTTCGACAAACGCGAGTGTTAAATACACCATCCTGGCAAGTCATTATAAATCAGACTTCAGCCCGGCTGACCTTAAGAAGGCAAAGGTCAGCCTTTCCGATAAGCCAAGATCTTCTATATTTTTGTAGAAGACTCCATGCATTGGCTTATCCGTATGAAGCTGCAGAAAGATGTTGTGTTCTGCAGCTTTAATTTGGGATTTTCGCCGAGCAGGTTCCAACTCGGTGACAGAGTCGCGATTTACCCGCTCGACGTCGAAGGAGAGACCAAGTTCATCGGCTGCTCTCTGTGCTGCCTTAAACAAAAACGCTCCTACCCCTGCATTTTCATGGTCTCGGACCATGCACAGGAGGGGATCCGAACTCCTGATAATCTTACAGGCTCCATCCGGAACCATCCTGTTATGGAGACTCTCCAAACTTAAGAGTCCACGGCCTCCCCGATGTCGTGGGAGGTATAACCGTGGAACGGACGATTTAGGATGCAAACTCCTATTGAGATGCATCTTCTTGCGGGTTCCTACGTCGAGTTGACGCAACTCCTCTCGGCTCCATTTCACCACTCCAAAGGAGTAGAGAAGGATCGGAACGGCAAGCACCACCGAGCGCCGGCTCGGTGGCGCAGTGCTTAAGGTTTGGTAAATTTGGTAATTTTGTTAGGCTTGCAACCACGGGGTCCCAGGTTCGAATCCCGGCTAGGGTATGGATGTGTAGTGGCGTTTTTCTCGTGTTACCGAGACGGTAGTAGTGGGCTAGACTGCGGTTGTGTGAGAGACAACACGGTCTAGTCGCTCTCCTCTCCTGAGTTCGAGTCTCAGCTGCGGCAGATGGCAATGTCGTAGGGAATGGGTGTTGTGATGTTGTCTATGTGTGTGTCCGTCCTGGTTGAGTGGTAGAATAGCCATCGGCTAAACTCCGCCAGGACATTAGAATAAAATAATGCGATAAATAAATAAATTATTATTATTATTATTATTAGATAAAATAACTTCAAAACATAACATTTTCAGTTACCATGCTCTCTCATAGGACGGACAACCGAATTAGCTCTCGATTGAAAAATTGGCTTAGGATTGCGATGTAAACAAACAGTAAAGTATCTTTTTGACAAACAAATTTTTGAAAAATATTTTTGGTAATCCTGGACAGTATTAGGCCCTCCAGAGGAAAATCCTAAGATCATTACGGGTAGCAACATTTTACAAGAGGCCGGGTTTCTGGCTGTAAAAAGGAAATAAAAAAAAATTGAAAGGACCCCGTACAAAATATATGGGAAAGAAGTCTTAGTCAAATTGGCTCATATCGTATTTTTGGTGGTTGTGATCAAAAGTCTCAATGGACGTGGCACTTGTAAATGGCCAGTATCTGAAATATTTTGATTGGGAGTGTCAATCTCACAGTAAAGCTACAAAGCGTTTTACTAATTGAATTTGGTACTTTAAAAAATTCACGGTAAGCCCCAACCGTCTGTTTACCAAAGTGACTATCAGTATCAGGAAATGATCGACAATACTCTGTAAGAAATTGTAGCATATACTTTGTTAATTATTCCTTGTTATTATTTTTTAAATATTGTCATATTAACACTTCTTTCGGCAGCATTGTTACATACAACTTTTAAATATTTGGGCTATGTCTAATCCTGCCTTCAAGCTGTCATTTTGTTTCCAGGTCATTTTCAAGGAAATATACTGCAATGTACAACCTCTTCGAAACTCATTAAAGACAGAAGAGTCTAGTCCCTAGTCAATGAAAACTGGAATATCTTACTTCAATATCCGATATTAGGTAATATTCTAATTAACCGAGCGACTGTGAAATTTTATTTCATAATTTGTAGGGATCCTTTATGGGCGGTTCAATAAAAGAAAAAAATTAAATATTGTACTCTGCCAAAACGGTATTAAACTACTCATTTAATTCAGCCATTAAGCGAATTTCACGGTTCTTACGTCTCTAATTATATTATTGCATATTTCTTTGGCCTTCAAACAAGAGGGGTTTATCTAGGTTCATATGTTAATCTTTTGTATAGACGACTTTAAATGAGGTGATTCTATTTTCCTAGAATAAATTAAACTAATTGTGTTGCTTCGAACAGAATCAGAATAATAGAAACTAATTTTTATTATGCCGGTACCAACGGCTGGTGTTTCCTTCGTCTTCTTGCTCACAACATCTTGGCAGACATTTGGTGGTGTATTAGTCTAGTTGGTTTCCATTTGCTCTATGGCACATCTGACAGCACCACGTTATCTTGTCGCGGTTACCTGAGAGGCAATTTATAAATACCGGTGGCCGTATTTAAATATGAAGCAAAGGTTTAAAATTGTTGGATGAGGTTCAAGAGATTGCCGACAAAACAAGTGCAGAACTAATACCGTCAAAATCAAGAAAAGTATATGAAAATGAGTTTTATGTGTTTTTAAAACGATGTAATGAAAAACAAATCAAAGAACGCTTTACATAAACTATGTTTTTAACATATTTTTCCAAAGAATCAAAAATAAATATGCGACAAATCTTCTTTGCTGAATACGCAGTTATAAAATTAGAAAAAAATATTTATAGAAGCAAGTACTATAAAGTTAATACAAGAAACAAACCACAGGCCTTTGGACAAGACATCATCAAAGGGTCAACTGCTAAAAATAATAAGTTAGAGCTAGAAGAAATACTGCATTTGCAGTAGAAAATATAAACGAGTTAATTCACTATGGAACGGAAAGACTAAAGGAGCAAACCTTAGAAATTATTACCAATGCGTGCTTGGAAATCACACTTCTGCCCACGGAATGGAACCCAATCATACAAACATTTCTCACCAAAATCAACTCGCCACAGGATATAAATGGTTACAGAAGAATAATAGTTTGTAGCATAGGATACAAATACTATGCAAAATTTCTGCTCGAGCTCGAGCTCAATAGATCGGACAAACGATGGAAACCAAACAAAACAATATAGGAGTCAACCAAGGATGCTCCACTGTCCACCACGATTCTAAATCAAGATATACAAAGCACAATAAAAGACACAAAATTTTAACGAAGACACAGATGATCTTCTAATTGTTATTGCAGAAGAGCAGGATATTATCAACTTTCTAGAAAATAAGAAACAGTCTCTGGACTTAAAATAAATTTCAAGAAGAGTCTAATAATGAAGCGGGACTGGTCAAGCAGAGAGTCCGGTCAATGGGGAACCAGCCCTATAAGAAGCTTCTACTGTGAATCAAGTGAACAATCCTTAAAACTGAGAAGACAATACCTCTCAATATCATACGCTGCAGGGGTAACAAGTAATCGAGGAAACCCGGTACACAACAATGTTTTCGCATCCAGATTTACGCATTTAAAAGGAAAGAACTAGCATCACCACTTTATGAGAGAGTCTAACAGTGTATGTTCCGATTGGATATTCAGATCCCAGAAATTTTTCCCACAATTCCAAACTCTTTCGCTCCCTTATCACTGAGTCCACCAATGTGTAACATGAGATTTACAAAATTTAGTAAACCAGAAGACACAATATACCTAATTCATACGAATTTCCGAGAACTATGTGCAAAATATGAAGAGCATACTCTCATTTATACGGATGCATCGAAAACATCGGAAGAAGTTGGAGCCGTAGTGGTCACAGACGATCAAAGCCTGCATTTTAAGCTGTCAAAAATGTGCAACACCTTCACCGGCGAATTCTAAGCAATTCATCAAGCACTGCTTCTTGCGAAGAGAAAAAATGTACTAAAAACGCTAAGACTGACAGATTTGTTAAGTGCAAGAAATGGCGTGAAACATTTGTATACTTCTCACACTATTTTAATGGGAGTCAAAGAAACCTTTTACGAAATGCAAGAATATGGCAACGAAGTAAACTTTTTGTGGATTCCATTACACATGGGGATAACAGGCAAGGAAGCAGCCGACTATCAAGCAAAAATTGCAATAACCGATGACAAATCTACAATTGAAATGCAGCTGTCGCAGGCAGATTTCAAATGTTTACTGAAAATCCATATAAATAATAAATGGGAGGGTACATGGTTAAGAGCCAAATCGAAACTTAAGAAACTAAACCATCTGTTTCGTCCTGGAAAAACATTCCAAATAACCGCCACCACCAAATTATCTTATCCCGTCTCCGAACAGGCCACACCAAAGCAACCCACGGACACCTACTGAAGAAAGAATCAGTAAGTAAGTGTTCTGCGGGGCGAGCGTAGAGGCGACTTCAATGTGAATATCAGTCGATATTCTGTTGAAGCAACGTCGAGCGCGGTTAGTACTTGGACGGGTGACCCATCTTGGGAAGCGTTCTCGTCCCACTTTCTAGCGGCTTGTATATCGGTGTATACGCGGAAGCAACGTAATTTCAGACGAGGATTACGTAGTGGATATACCATCCTTCCGAGGGGATGTAAAGCAGGCGGTCCCTTGTCTATTAAACGTTAGGCAAGTAAAAGATCCCTACTCTTCTTAAGGGAAGAGGTTCGGCAAAATTTCCAGGTTGGGGGTAGCTCGTCTCCTGGCGTCGGTGATAGGCCCTGGTAGCGGAAATAGGCCGACGTTAAATAGTTAAAAAAAAAGTGTTCTGCGTGTAATCTAACCATGACTGTTCGGCATTTCCTAGTAGAGTGCCCTCAACTCTCTATTAGGGGAAGACTACAATGTGATAAACTTATTGGCGTACCTCTCCGATATAAAATGCTAAATAGTATACTCCTAAAATTTTTATTTTATTATTATCATTTACTGTTATGTAATACTGTAATGTACCTTGGATAATGACCCTCGTGGTTGATGCTAAATAAATAAAAATAAAAAAAATAGGAGACTGCTCCCTAAGAATGAGAAACAAATTGAAATACTTATCTGACGAACCAACTGAAAAGAAGAAAAACTGCGAAGAAAGGAACTAAAACGGCTTACAGAGTTACAGGAACAATTCTACCTATAATCGAGAAAATTAAACTACCACGAAACTTGATTAAGAGTACATACATAGTCAACATACTGTCAACTATGACATATGGAATTAAAAATGAGACAACAAAAGCTAATAGAAGACGTTTGAGAAGAGCTGCTAGCAAAAAATAAACAAGAATAAAGCAACTGCATAAAACTCAACACAAAAGGACAGAAACGTATGCATTGAAGTACTGGGATGTATCCTCTCCCAGAATCAGAAAGACGGGAAACAGAAGGCTCAAAAGAAGAAGCACTCTGGAAGCAAAAACACAGAGAGATGTGTATAAACACTCCATATCAGGACACAATGAGGTAACGCATTTCACAAACACTTACACTTACCATCCTACATTTCTGTACCATGCGTCATGTGGCTCTTGCTGCTGACAACAAGTATGACCCAAATCCAACCCAGTATAGACGTAGGTGGTATGTTTTCCGGGAGGCAACAATGTCTACCCTATGTTGTTCAATCAATCACTAAATCAATCAATCAGTCAAAATAAAATCAAAGCTAATGAAATTCAACGGTCTAAATCTGCAAAATGCATTTCCGTTTCTGTCGATAATGACAATGCCTTTCAGTCTGTTATTCATTCAATAAAGTTAATATTCAACAAAAAACGGATATTGAAACCAATCGTTTATTTATCATAGGTATTTGTAAAATTTAATATAGATATAAATTTAATTCAAATAAATTTCCAAAATTAGTTACTATGGTGAAAATTCATTATTTTTCATTGAATCCCTTGGTTTTCGTAAATATTTAATACCTCTGGCATTAAAAGAGGCACTTTAATCCTCGAAAAAAGGAATAAATTAGTACTTCTACTCCTGAAAGTGCAAATATTAAATAACGCACTTATTTTTTCTTCGAGTTACGTCAAAGTAATAATTATAATTTTATGAAATGGTATTAAAATGTAATTTATTGATGGCAGCGCTAAGAACGATTATCACCTCCATCCGATAAGCTGCCAATATTACTACTCTTAATCTACTATCACAGACATCCAGAATACCTACAGACCATTAAAATTAAGTAAATTTCTATCAGAATTTAAAACAAATTTGGGATATGATGATTTTAGCGGGATTGCAATGGATTCTTCTTAGCTGACTAGAAATTCCATAATATAGTCCCAATGGCCTAACTGTCCTAAACATTGTATAAAAAATCTTGGATTTCTCTAAGGCATAAAATTTGATCTCACTTGATTGATACCTGCACCTGCCACAGGCCTCAGAGAATAGGAAATATAATAGCTCAATGTAAATTCAGAGATATAATATACTCTGTTCGATACAATATGCTAGGTTGTTACAAGTTTCTAAAAAACCTAACTTAAATTAAAAAAAAGTTATCTGATGATATATCTAGTGTTTACATGCAGTTATACTGTAGAAATAGTCTAAACTATGAAGTAGTTTTAACCGATATTTCACTAAAGGTGAAAATGCCTTCATTATCGACGGAGGTTTTCCTTTGCGAAAGGAGGTACAGCAATACCTTGCCCTGAACAAAGATATTTTCACTTAATATGTAAATTACGTTAAATCACTACAACAATATGACTTGAACGTTTACAAAGCTTTTAGTTCTATTTCCAAAGAAACTTCGTACCCCGCAACTACAACAACCTGTTTTACTATTTAGTGACAACTCAAATACTTTTACAGGACATCATCGAAAAGCAAAAAAACGAAGATGGACTAGAACTTAACTTCAGGCTTAAAACTGCTACAAGTATAAGTCAAAGAAATTTTTAGCAATATCGACAAATGAAGATAGGCTTATTGATTTTCTGATAAATTTTAGTAATACTGGTATGTCTGTAAAACGTGCAAATTCTAGTGGGGACTGTCCCATTGCTGCAATAGCCGCGAAATGCTACAGAAACTACAGAGTTACTGTAATTGTTGTGAGACAAGATACAGATTTGGTAGTGTTGTTTACAGAACTTTGTACATAATACAATGCGACACAACGTCAGAATTCTTTAAAAAGACAAAAAGACAGCGTTAACAGTTATACATAATAATAAACCTCTTTCTCAAGAATTCTAACCATTTTAAAGCGATTTCCCAAACCTAGCAGATGCAGGAAATTTTTATGTTTAGTGGTAAGACAGTCGCAGAGGACAATATTTAAATGAATTTCAGTATTTTAAGTATATTCAAATAATTGCAAGTCAAAATATATTTCACAGTTCTAAACTAGCAACTTTGCTTTCCATAACTGCGGCCGCTCAACTTGATATTAAAAGAGTTTTTCTTCAAGTACAGCTCTGGATGGGCATAGGCTTAAACCCAAAAGACTGGGGTTGGGTGAAAAATTATTGTGTGCTACAGCCACAAAAGGATTCGATAGGATTAGATTTTATTTTGAATTTCCTATTTTATGAGTGTAAATCAAATGTCTCAAATTCTGGTATTGCAGAAAATTTAATTTAAAATTCACTGCAAGTCGCAGTAATTATTTAACACTCCAGATTTGTCCTTGGTTGAGGATGAGCTTTATAATTCCTTTATTACATCATATTTACATTCAGATTCATGTAATCTTTTATAATTTTCACTAAAATGGCTGCTTTCGTCTTATTTTTTACATCTAATAATAATAGGTATTTTTTTAAACCATTAAATCTATGAATTTCTACCGGCGAATATTCCCAAGCTTACAACATAATTATAACAATAAGCGATAATGAGGGTGATAATGACTTATGGTAAGATGATTTGGTATGTAAATTATGGGTTTTATGACTAGCGTTATAAAAGATCACGAAAAAAACAATTAGACACTCTTACTCCAGTGTTTAAAGTACTTGCCAGTTCCTAGTGGAGTGGAAGATATCTTTCACTTTACATTTACTATTAAATTGCATAAACACTGTGGTTTATTTGCAGAGAAATCCAGAAATTCTAGAAAATATCAAAAACAGAAAAATTGTAGCTTAGGGGGTGGCTTTTGGAAAAGCCAGGGATTTTTAGTCGGCTAACAGTATCCTTTTAGGATTACAATGTCGCTAAAATCAGCTTGTCCAACATTTATTTTAGGTCAGACAATAATTTTACTGTACCAGTAATTATTTCTCATTATTTGTCTTTCGTCATACATCCCTTGTAAATATACTATAATTCCATTGTTTTTTCGATCGTAAGTGACGCTTTGTGTACCAAATACTTGTTGCCATTGGCAACGGGTCGTTATTTTTCATAACCTTCCTAGAGAAATAAAGTAAATTTGGGAAAATTTTCTCTTTTATATAACAAGTTTTAAATCTTTTAACTTTTTTGGAAGTAAATCCAGACAAGCCTTATAGAGCGGGAGCTAGGGAGCTTTTTCGGCTGCTCATCGTTTTATGAACTTTGAGATATTTTTATGGTTTAATGGATGATAACGATTCATAAAATCGACTTCTGGCGGGGCACCTCCTGTCAGGAGCGTCACGAACACTGTTTAAAAATCAGTGAAATCATGTCATCGTTACAAAGCTGATTTTTTTTGTGTGTGTACACATTTTATGTTTAATGAATAAAATAAGATCGCCAGAAAGTGCGGGCCGTCAGGAGGCGCAGCCAGAAAGGTAATAATGATACAATACATCCGAGGCACGGTAAGGAGTCAAGTTAGCCGAAAGTGTTAAATTCCTGTATATTTAAGAGCCTATGGTACTTTTGTTGACACTAAGAACTTTACGGGAAGGCTATTCTATTGTTGACGGAGCTTATATTTACGTTTTAAAAAGGAGCCAGAACTTGTAACGATGAGTTTAGAGTTCTGAGATGAAATATGCGAAAAAAAATCCAATTTTCTTCAAAAATCCTAAACATTTTCTTTCTGGCTAGCCTTACTGACGGGAGTTTCTCTCTGGGAATTTTTTCTGTGTTCAAAACTTTTAAATAAACATGCTCAACCTCACAAAAGTTTGTAACGATGATGTTATATAACTCCTCTTTGACCTTTCTGGTTGCGCCCCTGATGGCACATACTTTCTGGCGATCTTATTTTATTCATTCAAAACATAAAATGTGTGCACACACAAAAAAAACTGGCTTTGTAACGATGATATAATTTAACTGATTTTTATATCTTGAACCATGGCCAACTCGACGGGCTGACATGCCAGAAGTCTATTTTGTTGTTATTTAAGTTCGATAGAATTAATCAGCGCATAGAAAATGCTTGTAACGATGAGTGTCCGAAAAAGCCACTTAGCTCCCGCACCATTACTTGCTATATCTTCTGTATCCGACATTGTTTTCAAAAATGTTCAGATCTATAATAATAATAATATAATTTAATTTATCTTGACAGTAGTTATCATTTGAATAGAAGCCGCGTCCTAAATTTATTTTATTGACGGTTGCCATGGATATTCCAAGCATCGCTACCTTTACTATTGGCTTAAATATGAAACCTGACTCAAATAATTAAGTTTTCATTAGTTTTCCAAAGTTTTTTTCTAGTTTAATGATTCATGAGTATGACGAAAAATATAATATGCACCGCGGGTCGTACAGTGCGATTTTTGGTCTCGAATAATTGCAAACCTCGGCCCTACGGGCCTCGGCTTGCAAACTGTATTCTTGACTTGAAAGCGCACTTACCACCCTCTTTAAGCCAGCGAGAATTATTTTTTCTGCTTGTTGCTAATAGTAACGAGTGTAATTAATCATTGCTGCTTATTTATCAAGAACTGTCAACTTTCTATCATCTGACGACAGTTTGTAGAATCGTATTTTTCATATTTCTTGTCCCTAATGGTCATCTTATAGTCAATAGGCGAATAAAAATATAGTTAGTGTTTTGTAAATATGAAAAAAATAAAATAAAAACATCAAATAGCGTTCTCTGAAATTGCATGGCTTGGAAACTATAACAACTACAACATTGTGTTTTTTTTTTGAAGTTTTAAGCAAAATTTTATTGTCTTTCTGTTTAATGTTAACACATTTTTACGTTGGATGCACTTGTAGACTTATTTTCGAAAAATTACAATTCCACGAGAAACGGCCGAAAATTCCACTTTGAGAAGTAATCAATAACTTGCCCGGAAAACTACTTTTCAGATTTCTTCGTCCTAATAATCGTCATAAAAATAATCAACAGGTGGATAAAAGTACACTTCGTTTTTTGTAAACAAGAAGAAAACCTCATATCAAAAAGTTGGTGCGAGGTTTGAAATCAATTACAATTACAGCATTTTTCTTTGCACAGTATTGTGCAGAATTTTATCCTCTTCTATTTTAATTTAACACGTTTTTACGTTAGATAGATTCACTTACAGAGAGTTATTTTAGAAAAACTGTAATTTTGCGAAAATCGACCACAAATTCTACTTTGAAAGTATTTATCACTTGGGACCTATTTGAATTAGATGATAATGATGTTTTTCTTCAATTTGTAAGAAACTGGGTGTACTTTAAATGGTATTAACACAACTTTTATGTATGGTGATCAGGCACAACGATGTTTCAAGAAGTACGAATTTTGGAAAAAGCTGGGACTTTTGGAAAGGCGTATTTTGTAAAATATTACTAAAACATTTATTTCTCTTTTGTTTTATGCTGAATATTATAAGATTTTTTTCCTGCTTCAGTTAGTTTCAATGTAGAACGCGATGGAACCAAAGACATTGTGATCTATTGCAACTCTTTCGAACAAATTTTTCGACGGAGTTATAATTCACAGGGTCATTCTTTGGACAGTCAAGTAAAGGGCTAAAAAAAAACAGTTATTCTTCAATGTTGATGACGCTGTGACTGGACTAAGTGAAATTGTTACTTTAGATTTTAATGGTGTGCAAAAGTTGTAGAATGTCAGTAAAGTTATAGGAAGTCAGGCAAAACATTCTTACTTGCAGTCGTACCCACTTATAATTGTTGCAAGCCTAAAACTGTCCGTAGTTTTACGCAAACTTAATCGTAACACAAACAATACCACAAATTAAGTTACTAAACGTTGAAAATTATCACAAAACAACCTACCGACTCAAATATATCCATATAACACGGCGTCCTTTCGAACACAGAAACGCACCCACTAACCACAGTAAATACAGAGCACAAATTACAATTATCGGTCGATTCGCAACAGCTAATTAAACAAATCATGCACCTCGAGTATCGTGCGCTGTTTTAGCCGCGAGATTGTCAGTGAAACTGAATCGTAATGCTTGAAAAGAATTCAAAGCTTTCCCGTTAGCCCGGTGAATGGCAATGTAAAAATCTAGGTCGTCTTGTTGGAGTTTGGCAGCGAGAACGGTGTGCCCCGTGGTCACCCCCTCGGCCCCTCCCCTGTAATCGCTTACCGATCAGGATTGTTACGTCCGATTAGTCGGAGGGCGAGAACTCGAAATTTGCAAAATAAAAGTGGCCCATGCAGCTCGCGAATATACAAAACTGAAGTCGCATTATTATCTAAGATGACCTGCTGAATTCAATTAATGAGGTCGCGAATCGATTCGGAATTGCGCAATCAAAAGGATTGTACTTTTTCACTTTTTTATGAAACTTATTCGGAAATATAGTATTTAATATTTCTCATCCCATAACTTTGTTTCTAATTGTTGTCTCGACTTGAAAGTTTAGACACATATTCTGAAACATGATGCACGTTAATAACATAGTCTAAATTTACAGAGTTCCAAAAGTCAAGTAATAAGTTTCGCAGACGATGCAGCTATTTTACTTCCACATCCAGTGGAAGTATTATAGTAATGACAAGAAAAAATTTGAAAATTTTCATTGTTCAAATAGGCTTAGAATGTCATGAAACGTCGAGATTTTAAGTTTGAGCAAAAAAAAGTTCTGTCTGTCTGTCGATCTATCTGCAACTTTCTTTTGTGCGCACGATTACTCTAGAACCGTCTAATATATTTACTTGAAATTTGGTACACGTATGTATTTTAACGTAGTCTGAAACTAGATTATATTTTAAATAAAATGGAGGTAAATATATAAATCAAGCAGGTAAGAGTTCATAAAATTGATATTTAGTATATACAAGAGAAGCTATAAGGTCTCAAAAAATTTTGAGTATCAGCCACCCCCATCACCACCCCCGCCCCATTATTAAAGGGCGTGAAGAAAAATTGTGTTTGTGTACAAGAACTAAAAACCTCAAAATATTTTTTTAATTCATCCACCCCCACTACCGAAATATTATATCGTTTTATGAGTTTTTGGAGTAGACGATTTCAAATATTATATTATTAAAGTTCCATAATAGTCCAATAATTATAAAAATTTCCATCACAAAAAATTATATTTGAGATTTTTCTTCAGTAATTGTTAGTGGAGGGGTTATACATCACAAAACCACAAAAATCAGTTCTGGGGGTGCCGCGCAACCCTCCAAAAAAACCACCTTCGGTGAAAAAACCTTATTTTACTGATAACTCGTTAACCGTTGAAGATATAAAAAAATGCTCATTATACATTTGAACGGTTGACTGATTTTCTAAAAAAAAGTCCTCTTGTAATTTTCTTGTATATGTCATGATTTTCGAGAAAATCTATATTGAAAAAATTGCAAAATTTTTATTTTTAATGCGCGCGCTAATTTTCGTTCATTTGAAAGTTTTTGCCTATAGAAAAAATTGAATTGCTCGAAAACCAAACAAGCTAGGAAGAAAAATCAAAATGAGTTTTAAAGGGGATATAAAATACTCTTTTTTGTTGCCATTTTTTATGGCTATTGATATTTATTAGTATATAAAAATAACAATATAATATAATTATCTCTTAATTTTTTGCGCTTCTAACTATTCACAGGCCCATAAAAAAATAACTGACTTTAATATAAGTTATAAATGCATTATCTTTTAGTTTAAGGAAGTACTTCAATGCAGAAAAAGTTAGGAATAAAAATATTCACATTTACAAATTTACCAGCATGTTGAAGTTAGCCAATTTTTTATTGCTTCCTAAAAATAAAAAAAGACCCAAACATCTTGAAAATTTAGCTCAAACATTTTTTTTTTTGAGTTTATACATCATATAACTTGTTTCTAATCATTTAATAGTTAAAAAATTGCATAAAAAAATATCATCAAAAAATTGAATATGCAGCCTTTTTTTGATTTTTTTTTTTAAATTAATCTAGCGTCCTTGTATCTTAATATTTTTGAATGTACCCGGTCTAAAAACAAAGGGTAGGACTTCATATTATTTGATCATACCATTTAAAATTATACTAAATTTCTCAGGTAGAAGAAAAATGCTATTGAAAGGGACAGAATTTTAACGCACAGTAACGCTCCGTTTAGAATGGATGGAAAAGGAGCGCGCATCCCTGTGCATTGTACAAGGTGTTTCGAAAAGATTGGGACAACGCTTAGCCGTAGATACTTTACATCAAAACAAGTCGATTTAACTAAAAGTAGTGGTCTAACTCTTTTCGTTTTAAAGATACAGGGTGGCAAAGTAAAAAAATTGCATTCGTAATTTGTCTCTATCTTAGAGACTATTATACGCATCTACTTCAAAGTTGGTAACAATATGTTTTTCAGGTCGCTAATTACAATGGTGATATTGCCGATGCCATATTTTATAGATGGCGCTAGTTACAGGACTTTTACGTGACACTTTAAGCCCTAACTTTTTTGAGGTTAGGTTTTGGACATCGTCTTCTACTATAATCGAAACGCAATTTGGTTTCCTAAAGAAAAGGTGTACTTGTTTAAACGCGATAAAATGCACCCTTTCAGAGAAATACGCGTACAACTTTGTCACACACCAGTTCGAAGAAATTCAACACCCCGGGTGTTTTGAAAAGATTGGGACAACGCTTAGCATAGTCTCTTGACATCAGAACAAGTTGATTTAACCCAAAAAGTAGCGCTTTAACTTTTTTCATTTTCAAGATACAGAGTGGTATATTAAAAAAATTGTTTTCATATTTTGTCTCTATCTTAGAGAATATTATACGTATCTACGACAAGCACTATTGACGACTTCAAGACATCATACTTGACGTACACCTACTAGATAAGAAAACCGCTTTTAGGTATAATTGAATTTCCTCGAACTGGTGTGTGATAAAGTTATAAATCGCGCATTTCTCTGAAAGGGTGCATTGTATCGCGTTTAAACAAGTACACCTTTTCTTCTAGGAAACTAAATTAAGATTCGATTATAGCAGAAGACGATGTCCAAAATCTAACCTCAAAAAAGTTATGGCTTAAAGTGTCACGTAAAAGTCCTGTAACTAGCGCCATCTATAAAATATGGCATCAGTAATGGCACCGTTGTAATTAGCGACCTGAAAAACATGTCGTTACCAACTTTGAAGTAGATACGTATAATAGTCTTTATGATAGAGACAAATTACGAATACATTTTTTTTACTTTGCCACCCTGTATCTTGAAAACGAAAAAAGTTAGACCACTACTTTTTGAGTTAAATCGACTTGTTTTGATGTCAAGAATCTACGGCTAAGCGTTGTCCCAATATTTTCGAAACACCCTGTATAGTAGACTACAACCTACAACAAACAACTCAAATACAACAGTTGCAAAGAAATATTCTTCTGCTATGTGCATTGTTTTACAGCCACGTGTTTTTTCGAAATATTATTCTAATAAATTTTATTAAATTAAATTAACTATTAAACAAATAAAAAACTGCTGTCCAAGGAATCTCTACTTCCACATCCAGATTCTCTATCCAAGTCACTCACAACGAAAAAACTTTGTATGTGGAAATAATTGTTCATGGAACTTTAATAATATAATATTTGAAATCCTCTACCCCAGGAACCCATAAAATGATACCCCACATCGGTAGTGGGGTGGGGGTGGTGATAGAGGGGTGGTAGTGGGGGTGGATGAAGAAAAAAAATATTTTGAGGTTTCTGGTTCTTGTACATACACTAAATCACAATTTCTTTTCATCCCCTTTAATAATGGGGTGGGGGTGGTAATGGAGGTGGCTAATGCCAAAAATGTTTTTGAGACCGTAGCTTCTCTTGTATGTACTAAATACCAATGTTATGGACTCGTACCTGCTTGATTTACCCATTTACCCCAAATTGATCCCAATTTACACCCCAACCCTTCGACGGAACATGATAAAAATATAATCCAGTTCCAGATCTCGTTGATGTACATATGTGTACCAAATTTTAAGTCAATATCTTAAACAGTTCCAGACTAAACGTGCGCACAAAAAAAGTTACAGACAGACCGACAGACAGACAGACATTAAATTTTTTTCGCTCAAACTTAAAATCTCGACGTTTCATGACATTTTAAGCCTATTTGAACAATAAAAATTTAAAAAATTTTTTTTGTCGTTACTATACTTCCACTGGATGTGGAAGTAATTAGTGAAATTTCAAGTGAAAAATTACTGGATTTACAATAATTTTGTTTAATCACACAAATTTAAATACGTATTTCTGTTTTTTAAGAGATAAAGTGTTTGTTATTTCCAAAATAAACCGGTGTTGGAAAGTCAGGTACGATTTTTTATTTTACTGAATATTTTGTTAAAATCGATATTTTAGTATTAAAATGTTGTTCATTAACAATTACTTCCACATCGACGCATTAGTAAGATTAACAGCTTTAGCACCAGCAGAAAGAGAAATTTTCTTCCTAAAACTATGAAAACGAAAATATGCGCGAAAAGTTTATTCCTCGAAAAGCTTGGATCATATGCCATTTTGTAAAAAAAACGTTTTATTTTTACATGCAATATCTGGATGTGATACGACATTGTGGTTCTATTTTTAAGGGATAAAATTCCATTTTTAAATCATTTGAGAAGGCAAGTAGCGAGGTCAAGAATGCAGTAGAAATACTTAAGCAGAAAGATCAATCGGCAGAATCAATTTCAGAAAATGGCATTTCTTAGATTCTACAATTCTACAACACAGGGAAGAAAATTAAATGCCTCGGTGAATTGAGACATGTAATTTTCTTGAAAAACATCGTCAAAGAAAAGGTTGTGAATCTTGCATCTCTTCCTCCTGTGCAGCAGCACAACATTGTTTCAAAGTATATTTACAAGTTCAGAAATAGCTGTCAAATGATTTATTACCAGAACAATGGGGATAGAAAAAAGGAAAGATATTAACTCCAAATATGATGACAAAACCGCCAACACCAAGTGAAATTCTAAAAATAATTTTTTCTAATTGTAAAAAGGAAATGCTTGCTCTTGTAAAAGACCTGGCCTGTTTTGTATCGAAGCTTGTGGTTCTTGCAAAAACGACACATGCACAAATACACGTCCAGTTGAACCAGAAGAAGTTGATTACGACGAAGCAATAATATCCAATGAAGCGTTAATATTGTACAATATATTTATTTAAAATTTGTAAATAAACTCAGATCAAAACTCATTACTAAAGTGTTTAATTTTGTTACTTTTGAAATAATCTCAGAATTAGTAAAAAAACCGCTGCCCAAGGAATCACTACTTCCACATCCAGATTTTTTATCCAAGTCACTCACAACGAAAAAATTTTGTACGTGGAAATAATTGTTTATGGAACTTTAATAATATAATATTTGAAATCCTCTACCCCAAAAACCCATAAAACGATACCCCACATCGGTAGCGGGGTGAGGGTGGTTATAGGGGGTGGTAGGTAAGAAGTTTAAATTTAACTTTTTTCTTTCGAATCGGTTGCCGAAAAAATAGTGCGCGAAACTCATCTGGACTCCTAAGCTTCCGGCACTCACCTATGGCTCGTTATGACAATACATCCAGAATTTAGAAATAGAAATCCAAATTTTAAGATGTATTTAAAATTTAAATATAACATTTTTTATTAATAATTTTTTGTTGTTATTTTATATCCCAGCAACGTAAAGTTTAAAAATATGTAAATGAATAAGCTACATATACTCCCCCCCCTTGCAAAAATAAAAATTTACCAACCAAAGTATCGATATTAAAGCGGACTTTTTTAAAAGTCAGATTTAATAAGTAAATCAATAACGTCATTTAACAAATATGCAGGTTTAGCTCTGTCAATAGCGACAGTAAAATCCTTTCCATGTTTAAGGACTGTAATAATTTTGCTGATTTGTAGGTAAACAGACAAGTTCACAATCGTTAGAGTGGGCGTCTTTCAATAATTGTAAATCGAAATTAATTAAGTTTACAGGAGAAATTGAGGTAGGTGAGAGAATAGCATGTATTTGACTGATTTCTAAGTAAATAGGAAAGTTCACAATCGTTAGATTGAGCGTTTTTCAGTAATTGTAAATTGATCATATTATAATGAGAATGATGTTATGTCACATAAAACTAGCAAATAATTGATACCTTGATAAGATGGCTTAATAGTACAGTGAATTGTATAAGCAGAGTACTCACCTACACATGTACAAAATAAATAAAAAATGTACAGTCTGGGTTGCTGTGGGGAATCTAACGGGATCTAGTGTTTTATAATAGTTCTGAAATCTCGACTTTTGTTAAGTTCCTTCTCTCGAATACGAATTTTTGACTTAAAGTTGCATGATCTCAAAATATGATGTAACTTGATCTTCGGATATCGCATCTTCTTTCAGAGCTTGGTGTTAGTGATTTTGAGGGTGCGATTGAAATTTTCACAATTGTCTCGCTGGGCAATTAAATGTTCGCGGAGTCGGGGTCACCAATTTATGGCAATAAATCCATAATTTAAAAATAGAAATCCTTTAAGATTTATTTACAATTTAAATATAACATTTTTTTATTAATAATTTCTTGTTGTTATTTTATATCCCAGCAACGTATAGCTTAAACATATGTAAGTGAATACGCTACACTCGTCTACACGTCCAGAAAAATGTCACTTTCCGGACTTGTTAGGTACGTTTTCCTGCACGTTTGCAGTACAAATTTCTCATGTGATTACTTCAAGTTATACCTATACGTTAATCATAAACCAGTTGAAAATAAAACTATGTATTGTTTAATTATAGCAATATTTGCAATAATATATTCTAAAAAACTAACTGTAGTAAACTACACTCCTTACTTGCATAGAATGTTATAAAATAAAAACTATACAGGGTGCGCCACTTAGAACTCCCTAGACTTGTAACTTTTTTATTTTTGAAGCGATGACCATGTTGGGCACATCAAATTGTAGACATTTTCAAAGCCTTGAAACATGCATACATAGTGATTAAATTTTTTTTTTTTTTTGATTAATATGTTCTTGCTTTATTAACCAATCAAAACGTACATTTTCAAAAAAATCAACCAATAGGATTTGTTTAAAGTGAGAAAAACGGCTATCGATAAGTGGAAAAAATCAAAAAAAATGTATGTTACTTTTTTCGTAGTAGCCATGTGTCAAACTAAAGTCATTGAAATTATTAAAATCTGACATTTCACGTTTTCATCTTGATTTCTGTACACAAAATGAAAGAGAAAAAGCGATTTGGTGATGTTTCACAAGAAAATATTAACGAAGCTATGAATTAAAGTGTCCCAGTTAAAACGAAAAACACTAGAAATTCTATATTGAAACAATTTAAAGCTTTTTGCAAAGAGCATTATTCCTTCGAAAAAGATACAACTACTATGATGAACTTGCAAATATTTTGATTGACTGGGGTTATAACATGATAAAAAACATTAGTAAATGTTTTTATTTTTTATTATAAATCGTTATTTTTAAAACATTAAATAGACAGTTTTGTTGTTTTAATAATTATTTTAGATAATATTTTTTAGTCATATATTAATCTTCTGTAATACACACGAGGTTGATTTTCTACTTGGGTAAATTTTTGTTGAGTGACCATGAAAATTATGCTCGAATTAAGGGACATAGGAAAAATTGCTCCACTTCGTGTCGCGATTTCTCCATGCCCTTAATTCTCGAATAATTTTCATGGGAAAACAAGTTTTTGTCCAAAAAAAAATTACCCGGTAAAAAATCGTCCTCTTGTGCATTAATACCCGAAAAAATTGTTAAGAAAGGAAACTTAATTTCTTTGAATATTTTGTTACCCCACCCTGTACATGAACTGCGTTAATGTTTTCTTATAAAGGTTTTAATTAGCTTCAATTTATGTTATTAAAATAAAATTTTTTAAGAAATAAAAATTTTGCAATTTCCTATTTAGTACATTCTAACATGAGTTTGTTTTTAAAAAACGTTGAATATTGTTTGTGATGTGTCTTTTACAAATAGAGCATAAAATTATTATTTACATTCTTTTCAAAGTTATTTTAAAGAAATCAGTTTGGAATCGGAAAGAGTGTTTTTAATTTCTTTCTCTAAAACCAAAAAGAATTTCGAATATGACGTAATAACATAAACTGGAGCGAATTAAAACCTTTATAAGAAAACATTAACGCAGTTCATGTACAGAGTGAGTTAAAAAAATATTCATGGAAATTAAGTTTTCTTTCTTAACAACTTTTTCCAAACAATTTTTTTTAAATCATTCTGTACACATGCTTAAATGCCTTAAAAATATCTACAATTTGATGTGCTCAACAAGGTCGTCGCTTAAAAAATAAGAAATTTACAAGCCTGGGGAGTTTTAAGTGGCGCACCCTGTATATTGTTCGATACAGTTAGGGATTGCGCTCCAGAGCCATGTTAGTGTTCTAAGGCCTTTTTCTCACTTACTATACATTTTCTAAAAAGATAAAATAAAAAGATTAGCTACAACTTACTCGCTTACAGTATGCAGTTATTTTGAAAAATAAACAAGTTACCTCGATGTACGCTTTATCGCTGTAAATTTCACACAATTGGCAACTTTTCCATTATTATTGACTTATTCTTCAGTGGTATCAACACTAACAGAAACAGTCCATCCCACATATGAAAATGCGAGTATTTTTTCTAAGAAAAATAAAAAATTGCAATTCTTTCTATTTTGCATTTCCAAATCAAATCGCGACCTCCAAAATATATTTGTGTGATGTTTTTACATGGGAATTAACTGTCTGTTTTTGTACGTTCGAAAGTTACGAAGCATGTATCGAATTCAGAGTTTTCGTTCTTTGACTATAATCACTTACCGATCAGAATTGTTACGTCCAATCAGTGGCGGTCCTACGGGGGGAGGGGGGGCGTGCCCCCCCCATTGGCTTGGTGTTTCTTCAATAATTTGACAATCAAATAAAAACCAAAATCACCAATCACCAAAAAGTCATTGATCGTTTTGTAGCAATAAAGCCAATGCAATTGAAAGATTGGAGTTAGTGGTTCTATAGATATAACTTGTTTTTATTTATATTTTATTTGGTTTTCAATGTTTTCATGAATAATGAATACAGGCAATGAGTTTCATGTCATTAAAAAAAACTGGTGGTGGGGAACGACTAAACGAACAAAAAAACGTGATATAACTATGGGCTTTAGACCTCATAGTTTTAGAAAAAAAAAATAAACAAAAGTTACGAAAATTTTTAATAATATTGTTTGAGAACTGCTGGAATATTGAGGTAGGTTTAGATCGTCGCGTGTCTTTGCCTATGATACTCGATATTTGTACAGATAGCTATAAAATGTCGGCGGTCTTTAGCGGTGCGGTAAAGATGAAAGACGTTTTCTGAGTGTTTAGTTGATTTGAAGAAACCTATACTCTGACTCTCCCTTGTGCAATATTTTAGTTACTGTGGGTATTTCGTTATGTACACACGCCCAAGCGTTCGTTGTTTTTGTCATTCTTGAATTTCGGGTCACTGTATTTATAGTTAAGATTTATTTTATTGACTTACCGTCCAAGTCGTTAAGTTCTTGATTACGTACAGACATAACTTACTTCTTCGTTCTTTTTGTGTTTCTTTTTGGATTTTGGACCAAGTTTTTCTTTTATTTTTCTTTATTGGCAACGTTAGTTGATAGTTTAGTGTTAAGGGAGTGCGTATATCCTTAGTTCGACGTGCCGAACTGTGTATTGATACAGATGCAGAGATTTCGAATAATTTATCTAGGTAAGCTTTTCAGCCAGAACACTCATTTATGTTACAAATGTTAATAAATCACATTTAAATTTTCTAAATTATAAACAACAGTCGAATATTTTGTTCTAAATTAAAAAACGCACATGTAAAGGAATGCTCTGTTAAACCTCCATGGCCATTATTTGCTTGCAGTTGTGCAGAAAGAGATAACGAATTATTTACCTCTTTATAATTGCCTGAGTTCGGTTGAGGCGGTCCATAAAAGGCCTTTGCTTTGACACCGCGGACCGCCGCGTGTGCCGGCGAGGACTTTGCACTTTTTATGACAATTTAAAAGTTGTATAATTGGAAACTACAAGTCCATTGACCAAGAAAAGCAGAGGTTCTCAAATGTTTCCTATAATATTCAAATTGTTGACCTAGGTCATTTTTTTTTCAAAGTGCCCCTAGGGGAAAAAGTCATAAAGGTTTTTTGTTTGTCTAGTCGGTCCCCATTACCACTTTTTTTAATGACATGAAACTGATTACACCCTGTATATCTTATTTTAAATATACAACAATTTTTTTCGGCCCCCCCCAAAATGAAATCCTGGGACCGCCACTGCGTCCAATTAGATTATTGTGCAGGTTCATTGTCGGGCCGGTATTGAGAAATGGAGAAATGTCATTGGGAGGCCTATTTTTGTTACGTAATTTTCTCTGCGAGCGATATAATTGATATAATTTTTGGTTGCCCGCGTTCTATTTAGCGCAGTCGACTCCGGTGTTGGAAATACCGATCTGACAAGGAAATGGCGTATTAAATAGAACGAATCTTTAAGTGGTTAGCTGTTATTTGTACGCTATTGTTGATAATTGTTAGAAATTAAGTAGCAGACTTGATTTGTTATGTAAATGCTAGGTAATAACATTTTTGTGGTGTCCGGCAATACACGGTGGTCCATAATAGGTGAGGTGCACGTGACGTCACCCTGGAGGTAAAATACTAGCACATTGTTGATAAGAACACAAAAAGAAGGCCTATTATTATCATTTATTGATTATATTTGACCCACAATATAAACTGTTCACTAGTATTAAAATAGAAATGTTTTATACAGTTTGAACTTTAACAGTTAACCTTAAAATACCGCTTGTTTCCATGGAAACAATGTCAAAAGTGTCAAAAATAAGTTTTACCTCCAGGGTAGTGCACCTCACCTATTGTCTCCCAATATTTCTGTGGCTGATAGTGCATCCAAAAATAAAGATACTCTATTATTTCTGAACATAGGCAATATCTAGCTACCGCCATAAAATATAAAATCCATAAAATTTTAGAAAAATAGTAAAAGAGGAAATTACTGATCACATCCTAATAAATAAGGTAACTTTCAACATCATTCCCTATCTAAAAAACCAATAGTTTTTGAGATAGTTCGATTTTAATGAAATCTGACGAGAAAATTAACCCATAGTTGGAAATTAATAACCTTAATAATATAGGCTGAAGCTACGAATGCTCCCAAAATATACAGCTGCAAATTATTATTTGTCGTTTTTCTAAAACATCCTTGTATATATGGTAGGTAAGCTGTTGCTGTGTATTTCTTTTCTTCTGTTCTGGTGGTATCTTTTCTCTTTATTGCGTTGTCTATGTCCTTCGGTTTGTATCTAGACAAGATGGTTGAAACGTCAAGCACTCAACTAAGTCTACGCGGAAGAAGACCAGCAAACCAGTGGACGGTTTTAATCAAATTGTTGCAAAATTAGCAATTTCTGGTAAAAAGAGTGTTCATTTTTTTTTTGAAAATTATAATTAATTTTTTTTAATTACAAATCATAAATCTTTAGATTTTATAATCCATAAAATATTTTACGCTGTTTTTTACTATTTTTTTTCAGTCAGTAAAACATAATTAGATGTTTACGTTTATAGTCACAAAACAGCTATTTTTTTGTAATTGGAAATTATTTTTCTTGTACTAATATTTGCCATAAACAAAGTGTTATCAGGTATAGGCGAATCTAGGTTGAAAGTATGTAAAATAAACAAAACTTGTAAAAAATATAGTCATATCAGGAGACCAGATACGTTAGATTTTGCATTTTAATCGTTGATTTTTCTTACCATTCTTACATGTAGAAGAAGCTCCTAAACAGCCAAGAGTTACTGTCCTAACATCCTGTACAATCCGGCCATTACGGTCAAGAAATAAGCTTGTCGAATTATAGTTTAGGTGCCCCTCGACATAATTGCAATTTATACGTATCCTCGTATAACTTCTTGTACGATATAATTGCGCCAAGTCTATCACTTTTTTCCTCTGCGAAAATTTTCGAAAAGGCGGCGTTCCTCCTCGGCATGAAAAAGACGATTTCCACACGTCGGACTGGAAAATCGGCAAATATATTTTGTCGGACAATTTGAGAATTGGATTCTACATATATATTTCTACAAACTTTCCGACAAAAATTTGGGAACGTTAAGGGTGTGTACCACCCTAAACATAACATAACATAATTTTAAAACATTTATTGATAACCAGCTGATTTTTTCAAGATTGCTTAATAAAAATATGTAGAATCCAATTTTCGAATTGTCGGACAAAATATGTTTGCCGATTTTCCAGTCCGACGAGTGGAAATCGTCTTTCTCATGCCGAGGAGGAAATTTTCGCAGAGGAAAAAAGTGATAGACTAGGCGCAATTATGCCGTACAACAAGTTATAAGAGGATATGTATAAATTGCAATTATGTCGACGGGCACCTAGACTATTACTGATCAGCGGTGATATCGTTATGGGGATTTTTTGTTTCTTATTGACGTCATATTATTTTTAGTTAGATGCACATTTTAATACAACGTATAACTCCATTATCTTTTTTAAATGTATTACTGAGACAAACAAAAAATTAAAACTGTATTTTAACTTAAGCCGCAACTAAAATATTAATGGTATAATAATTGTTTGCTTATTCAGTTTTATTAATCTTTGGACGATTTAAAATAGAATACTCAAATGCCAAAAAACTAGATAGCCATTACCAAAGCAAGAAAGCTCTTCGTTTAGGTTTTATTTATTATAAATAATTGAAAAACGAAATTATACAATAATAATAATAATAATAATAATAATAATAATAAAGGGGGTTGCACTACATCAAACCCCCCAGATCAGAGGACCTAGCCAGAGTGGATGCTGAACTTCGTGAAGCGATACCAGAAGGGGCTGACATCTGGCACATAAATTGTGCCGTATACGCTGCTGCCCAGCGCTTAACTCCGGGTGAGAGGCGGAACACTGCCTCCCCACAGGAGAGAGCGCAGCGGCGTATACAAAAGATGGAAGCCAAGATCCGGTCGGCGAGGCAACACGCATCCCGTATCCAATGTGTGATGGACTATATGGCGGCCAATAGGACTTTTACGCCTAAAGTTAGGCGCATAGCCGCCAATTTAAGACGCGTCCATCACACACTGAATGGGGCAGTGCTGCGAACCACCAAACAGCACTGCCTTGATCGGAGACGGATGCTAGTGACTTGTAAAAAGTCACTAGTGAGGCGGGCGAGGGGGCTGGCGGAAAACAATCTCTTCCGCAAAAAGCCCTCGCGCCTTTTCGAACCGCCTCAGCGTGTTGTAGAGAATCCGCCGACTGTAGATCAGGTGGAAAACTTCTGGAAAACGCTTTACGGACAGAAGCTCCCACTCAACAGAGACACTCCAGCCCTGGCACACTTTGAAGCCTTTTGCCAAAGGTTTCAACAACCAAACGAGGTGTGCCAACCGATAACCCCAGAAGAGGTTCGAAGAGCTCTTGAGGGCTCTAAGAACTTTGCTGCTCCAGGTCCCGATGGGATAAATAACTTTTGGTGGAAAAAGTTTTCCAGTACCCACCACCATTTGGCCAGAATTTTTAATTCATGGCTAAATGGGGAGCAGCAAATTCCTTCTTGGGTTGTCGAGGGGCGGACAGTGCTGATCCCGAAGAACGGAGATTTGTCTAACCCAAAAAATTACCGGCCGATAACTTGCTTAAACGCATGCTACAAGTTGAACGGGTTTACGAACGGGTATATGAGCAACGAGGGTCAAAGAGAGGTGTCGCTGGCTGCAAGGAGAACCTGCTGATCGACAGATGTATCACGCAGGACTCCGTGCAGTATAAGCGTAACCTCTCTATGGCCTGGATCGACTACCGCAAGGCATTTGATATGACATCCCATGAGCTTATTGTCCACTTGCTCAGATGTCTTGCGGTGCCCGGTCCCGTAGTGAGATGTATCGAAGAACTCATGCCGCTCTGGAGGACTCGCTTTACCATAACATGGGGTAATAGCAGAGTCCAGACAGAGCCGGTATTGTTCAGAAGGGGAGTATTTCAGGGAGATTCCCTAAGCCCCCTTCTGTTTTGCATCTCACTACTACCATTATCCGTTTCGCTTCGAAATACCCGTGGATACAGCTGCGGTACCCCCGGCGACAGGAGGCATAAGGTCACCCATCTGTTTTACATGGATGACCTTAAACTTTATGCCTCCGGAGAGAGGGATTTACGCCAGTCCCTCAGGGTGGTACAGGAGTACACGCAGGCTGTCGGCATGGAATTTGGGTTGGACAAGTGTGCACTAGTCCACCTCAAGAGAGGACGATGCGGTGACTACGGAGAGGATGCGCAGCTTGTGGACGGAAGCATCTTACATCATCTAGATGCCGGAGAGTCGTACACTTACTTGGGTGTCGAGCAACGCTCCACCCAAGAAGTGAGTGTAGTAAAAAACGCTCTCCGCGGCAAGTATCAGCACCGACTCCGACAGATCTGGTCTTCAGAACTGTCGGGGAAGAACAAGGTGTCTGCTACCAATATGCTTGCCGTTCCGATCCTCCTCTACTCCTTTGGAGTAATTAAATGGAATCAAGAGGAGCTGCGACAACTCGATGTAGGAACCCGAAAAAAGATGCATCTCTATAGGAGTTTGCACCCTAAATCGTCCGTTCCACGGTTATATCTCCCACGACATCGGGGAGGCCGTGGACTCTTGAGTTTGGAGAGTCTCCATAACAGGATGGTTCTGGATGGATCCTGTAAGGCCATAAGGAGTGCGGATCCCCTCCTCTGCATGGTCCGAGACCATGAAAGTGCAGGAGTTGGAGCCTTTTTGTTTAAGGCAGCACGCAGAGCCGCCGATGAACTCGGTCTGGTCTTCGACGCTGAGCGGGTTAATCACGACTCTGTCACCGAGTTGGAACCTGCTCGGCAAAAAGCCCAAGTCAAAGCTGCTGAAATTGATTTATTTCTGCAGCTACACTCGGATAAGCCATTGCACGGAGTCTTCTATAAAAATATAGAAGACCGCGGCTTATCCGAAAGGCTGACCTTCGCTTTCTTGAGGTCAGCCGGGCTGAAGTCTGAGACCGAGGGATTCATAATGGCGTGCCAGGATGGTGTATTCAACACACTCGTCTATCGAAGTCGTGTCATAGGTATAGAGGTCCCTGATGTCAGCTGCAGAACCTGCCACAGGGCGCCGGAGACATTAATGCATTTGCTGTCGGCTTGTCCAGTATATGCAGTCTCGGCCTATATCCAGAGGCACGATGCAGCATTACGAGTGCTTTATTATCACTTAAGGCACTCGTATGGGATAGACGAGACACCAGTGCTGCCTTACGCTCCGGGGGATATTGAGTCCGTTGTGGGAAATGAGAAGTGTCTAATTTATTGGAACTACTCGTTTCCCACCGTCAGGCAAATACAAGCTAATAAGCCTGACATGGTCCTCCTTGACCACCAACTCAAGACAATGTTTGTCGTGGAGTTCTCGGCTCCCGCGGAGAATAACATTGTCTTGAAGGAGGAGGAAAAACGGACGAAATATCGAGATTTGCTCTTCGAGCTCCGCAGACTTTACCCTGGCCATACTGTTAAGCTAGTGGTCCTGATCATAGGAGCCCTCGGTGGAACGAGACACACACTGCTTTCAGAACTAAAGATCATACCGGCATGCCGAAATTCGGCAGAGATCTTAGCCGGCAGGATGCAGAAGGCCATTATCCTCGGCTCATTACGTCTACTCAGGGCACACGATTCTCGGACCCAGTAGTCACTCACCCCACGGACGTGGGGAGTGGCTGCCGGTACTACCAGCTCCCCTCTGTGAGTGTCGGAGCCACAGAGTATAAAGGGTGACTGGCTTTTATATATAAAAAAAAAAATAATAATAATAATAATAATAATTTATTTAGAAATACATAGTTAAGTACAAGTTATTAGTAAGTATAGTATAGTGTACAACTAAATAAAGAAATACTGACAAAGTGTAAGAAATGCTTGACTGTGACAAAATTTTTTTTTTGCTTTACTGTCAGAAAATAATAAAGCTCAGATTCAAAATAGATATTAAATTAATTAGACTATTTAACTTAATTTCATGGATAGAGTTTTTTTACAATTAATTATTTTTATTTATTTGCTTTTATCATGATTAGAGAATATTATTTAGGTATTATGTAAATCACAACTTACACACTTTTTTAAGCATTTTCATAATAAATAAAAAAGTGTGTAAGTTGTGATTTGCATAATACCTAAATAATATTCTCTAATGGATAGAGTTGTTATAACAGTTTTCATTAGTTTTCCGTAGAACCGGTGTTATGTTTTTAGATTTATGATATTATTTATGTAATTTCTAGGAATATTCATTACAAAATTTGTAATTTTTTTTTTTGTATTAAGTTACTTATACCGCGCGTGTAATTTCCAATTAGGCATGTACATTCACGTAGCGCGAGAGATATGGCAACACCGACAGCCGTAAATTCGTCCGTCGGGGAGCATCCCAGCTCTGTTATTTCATTTCAGCCAGTTGACACATGCGATGTTGTAATTCTTACTCCCCATGCCTAGCCGGCGACTACACACACGGTATTTCGGAATTCTACTGGTACAAGGTCAAATACGTAAGGTGTTATTTTTACGCCTTATTTTTATTAACTTTAACTTGATGTAGGTATATCCTGGGTTATCGATATTTATAATAAAATTAGTCTTTTCTTACGTTTCGGTTTATTCAGCCATCGTCAGAGAACTTAGTTAATATTATTGAATTGTTATATTTTCATTTTAGGTGTATTACATATGAGTGTTTAAAAGCAACTCTCAGTTGCTACATACAAAATATGTAGTTGAAAAATTAAAAATTTAGTGGCCATATCCAAAGAAAAGATAGTTCCGGTAGGGAAATATTTCTTTTATGATTGGCCATAACTTTCTTTCTTCATACATACAATGCGAAAAAACTATAAGACTAATACCAAAATAATTTAACAAGTGTAATGTTATGACTTATTACTTCGTAATATCAGCCGTTTGCAAAATCGGTATACTTAAATTTAAAAATTAGACGTTTTCGTATTTCACAGTTTTGTAGTTTAAAAACAACAAACAAAAAGTAACAATTATTTCTCGCCAACTATCAGGTCTTCTCTCCCTTGGACATGTTTATAGTGGGTGGAATAAGCGTAATAATATTTCACTTCCGGATACCAGCACCAAAATTTGGAGGTGAGATGTAGAGATATATTGCTTTGTAAACCCGTCGGGAGAGAGTCTCCAGAAGTGACTAAGTCAGCTGTGATGACGTAATCAAAATTGCCGCCGTACTAATTTCTATAGGTTCAATTATCTCAAGAACTAATTAACGGATTCAGATGAACAGTCTCATTTTAAAGACAAAGAATCATTCTACAAAAAAGGGTATAAGCAGTTATTACGTAAAAACATTAGTTTTAATTTTATTGGCAGATTAATACATATTTAAATTTTTGTCAATTTTTTTACAAAATTTAAAAAGAACTATAGATATGCTGTAACCTAAACAAAATAACTTAGAGTATTCAGTCGACATCCATTCGTGAGCAATGGTCTTCACATGCACACAAAAGAGTACATCTGAGACGACTTTTAATGCTACGACCCCTTGTAGCGTAGTATTATTAAGACAAGATGACAGCAAAAAATATGCGCAGAAACGAGTTTGTGCACTCCATCATTCTAAGCCAATGAGGACGAATTACGTGACATTCAATGCCGACACCAGTGGCGGCGGTGACCTGCAGTAGAGCGGCGGCGCAGCGGCGACAATAATAATAACTAAACAACTTTATAGAGCAAAGTTTAATACAAATTACTATTCTTACACTTCTCCTGAACAAAGGCTACTCGTAACAGTTGGATAAGTTTTAATCTACATTACACAGCTCCTTGGCCGCGGAACATTTATTGCAATTACATATCCCTATACCCCAGATGACGCTATTCCACTGGTAAAAATATTCGCGCATGTTGGCTCCGCCCCTGTCATCGTTTCATAATAATTCTACTTTACACCGCTCCTTGCACTTGCAGGACACATTCTTGACAGTGTTTGATCATATCCGGAAGTGTTGTCCATAGAGGTTTGTATATTAAATCGGCTTTTTTCGATCCTTATTGGCAAGAATCATGTTCCTGAGGTTTACTACTCATGTAATTTCCCCAAATATTACATTGAAAAATAGTCCATTTCAAGTGATGCAATAGTGTATCGGCAGTTGGAGGAATATTGTCAGTATTTCGATTTCGTTGGGTAAAAAGTATACTACGCGTCTGGTTAACTGCATCTGCTGTACTAGAATAGTATAATACACAAATACAACAAAACGCTCAAGTACAGAAAACTTTAGGCTATCAGATGTTGGTGCTGTTTTTAACAGGCTAGAATATTCTTATAAAGCCGAATCACTATCACGAGATGACATCAATGTTTTCCACGTAACCTTCTTTCCAATACCAGAAAACGATGAAACTGTATCACATCTTGTGAATGCGTGGAAAAATGAAATCAGATCTGGTACACCACGTAGAAGATTAGAATATAATTCATGAATGGGAAGATACTGCAAATTCTTTTCAGTTCCGTACTCAACCTAAAGTTGTGTGACTTCTGTAATACGTGAATATGCAAACAGTGCTATAACAATGACATTTGAATCAACCATCTTAATGATTACTTTGCTGTGACCTAGCTGCATCCGGGGTGTGCAAAAGAAGACGTGCATCTGCTTCCTCGTGCGATGAAGGTGACATGGAGGTCGCGCTCTCTTCGTCACCCGATGAAATTACCCTGTCTTTGTATGTGCAGTATACTTGTTTTTCGTGACTTTGTATTGTAGCTAAGTCCCTTGCTAAAAACATACTATTCGCCGGTTTACTGAACTTTTTATATAATTGTTACACATACTATAGGATACTCTTCGCAGTTATTTTGTAAATAATTTTAGTTTTTGGACATTCTAAATTTTGTGATACCAACTTTGTTGGTGAAACACTCGTTAGTATAAAAAAATATATTAAAAAAAAGTTAAAAAAATACATCGAACCTGTCTGGAACATACGACGCTTGGATTTCAAAAATCGAATCGAACAATATTTTATTATAAATTAAACATTTAACATGTGCCTCCCCGGAATGTGGCCCGGAGCCAACCAGTGTCAGTAGGATTGGGCAGGGGCAGGTCTGGTTTGGTTTGAACGACAATGGGTGTAAGGATTAGAGTTGAATTGCAAGACAAAACTTTAGCCACTGGACCATCACACATTAATACAAAAATTAAATGTCTGTAATACATATATCATTCGAGAATAATATTTTAAAAATTAGATATATTATTCTGAAATACATATTAGTAAAATATATAAACAAAAAAAAAATAGTGAGAGGAAATAACATTTCGCAAGGTTTTTATTTAAGTACATCACGGCTAACTTCATCACTTCTGAGAGTGTCTCCCGACGGATTTACAAAGTAAAATATGTCTACAACCCACCCCTAAATTTTGGCGCTGGTATCCAGGAGTGAAATATTTTCACATAATTTGGTGCTTTTTCCACGCACTGTTATCCTAAAAATAACTTAAAGACATCATATACCCACAAAACAAAAACAGAAACAAGCTAAAAACGTCAATTCATTGAGCTTTTTATATAATTGTTACACATTCTATAGGATACTCTTCACAGTTTTCTTGTAAATAATGTTAGTTTTGGACATCCTAAATTTTGTGATATCAACTTTGTTGTGAAAAAAAAATATATGAAAAAAAATTGAAAAAAAAAACATCCAACCTGTCTGGGATTCGAACACAGGATCTTTGGATTGCAAGGCAAAACTTTAATCACTGGATCATCACACATTACTAGGAAAATTTAATGTCTGTAATATATATCTTTCGAGAATCATATTTCAACGCATTAGATATATGGTTAATAACTTTCTTAGTTACTGATTAATTTTCTTCAAAACCGATAGGGTTCTTCCCCTAGCTAACACTAACTAACTTTTCAAATTTCAATACAATCGAACTTTTCTTTCTTAAGTTATCGTGCTTACAAGAAACGTAACGCACAGACAGACATTTTGAAAGTTGTTCAGAATTCGTTCACTAACACAATGATATGAAACTTTTTTCTCTACGAGCGATATTTCCGGCTTTAGAAATGTGCCGATCAAATGCAAAATACTCTTCGTTTTTGCGAAGAGTATAATAATTGTTAGCGGTTCCATGACAAAAAAAAGCAAAAAGAATCTTAATTTATTATGAATTTTCGAAAGAGTATTTAGTTGGTGTCCCAAAGACTCGCACTGTTCTCCGTTATAACCTACTTTCAAAATGGTACATACGAACATTCCTATGTAATTGCAAGTTCTTAATGTTTGCTTGATGGTATCTTCAACATACGGAGTGATAAAATGCCATTGAGATGTACATCATTTGCTACAACTGATCTAAATAAATTAACTACAGTGTGTATTATATTAATAACATAGTTAGCAGTGATAGTACCGTTGGTGTGTTTTTACGAAGGTAACAATTTAACATAATTATATTGCTTCGTCGCGTCGTTTAGTAAAGGTACGAATAATACAGTAAAAGTAGACCTTCTCTATAGGGGGTGCTCACAAATAATTCCCGGCATGCTGATTTTTTCAGGGTCGATGGAGGGGTATCTCCCAACCAAAAGTCACAGTCCGCACCCCTTGGGGGGGTTGCAATATTATTTTTTTTTGAATTTTTTTTTCCAGTTTGTATATAATAATATTCTCTACAACTTTGCCTAATAATTTTTTTTTGTAACTTTCATTTTTGACGGTCCAGCGCCCATTATATGGGAAAACATCAACTGCCATCGTGCGTTCGAGGTCGGCCGAACACTTATGGAGAAAAACGTGGATAAAACATTCGACGCCGTTAAATTTAAGAGAGCTGACCAAGTTATGCCCTTGACAGCCATGGCCAATACTATTAAAATAGATTCGACAAAAATTGTAATCAACCCCATTGTTCGGTTTCAACGCATGTGTATTGCAAAACAAACCGACCGCGATATGAAACATTTCCTTTCGCACGAGCTGGCGCCATATCCCATGTCGTTATCTTACGAAGAAGGAATGCGCAAAGGGACCAAGTCCAGCCTGTACACCTCGTTTATTCCCATACGGCCTCAATTAGTAATGAGTAACAATCGTTGTGAAGTCGTTGACGGTGGTTGGCTACTACATAGAGTAGTGTGGCGCAAAGATGCGACAATACGGCAAATTTGTAACCAGTATGTTGCATACGTTAGACAGCATTTTGTGGGGAATGTCTTCATCATATTTGACGGCTATCCAGACAACGAAATAGACTGGGGCACAAAAACATACGAACGTTCACGTCGCGCTACCAAACAAACATCGCCTGATTATGTTTTTGATGACACCACAGTACCACTGGCATGTCAAGAAAAATTTATCGCAAATGAACGAAATAAGAAAACATTTCTTGTCATCCTTTCTACATATCTGCGGCAGTCCGGCATTGAAGTTCTACAAGCTGTAGAAGATGCCGACGTACTAATCGTGTCCACAGCTCTGAAGAGATCAGCAGCGTTTGACGAAATATATATAATCGGTGAAGACATTGACTTGTTGGTGTTATTAGTCGGATTATGCTCAGAATCAACCATCAACGTGTTTTTTAGGAAGCCTGGGCGAGGACAGAAGCCACAACACATTTATTCCACAAGTAGTTGGAAGCACTCATCCCAAACACGGAACTGGATACTGTTTTTACACGCGTTCAGTGGTTACGACACCACCTCCTCGATGTTTGGACACGGAAAAGGAAAACTCATCGCAATGATAGAAAAACATCCCGAACTACAAAAATTTGTTTCGTTCTTCTACAATAAACACAATGATACTTAGACAGTGACTTTTGCAGGAGAATGCATTATGATCTCATTGTATGGTGGTGATGGTAAGGACGATTCCTTGAACGCTTTGCGTTACAAATGTTTCGTCCGATCAACGGCTAAACTTAAAAGCAATCTTTCCACGCTCCCACCGACTACAGACGCAGCCAAACAACATTCCCTCAGAACGTACCACCAAGTGCAAATGTGGCTTGGCCAATACCTAGATGCAGATGAATGGGGCTGGGAAAAGCAAGCACGCGGTTGGATGCCGTGCATGACTACAAGAGACCCTGCGCCAGCAGAGCTTTTGAAGCTCATATCATGCAAATGCACAGGACTATGCCGAGCAGCCTGCGGTTGTCGCAAAGCCGGTCTGAAGTGCACAGGAATCTGCAAACACTGTGCCGGTGAGATCTGTGAGAACGTGCAAGTTTTACCAACAATTTCATATGATGATAATGTCAGCGATGATGAAGATCTTTACGATTACAACAAGCAAACAAGTGCCCAGGAACCATTCGTCGATGAAGAGGACATTTTAAACCTCACTGACGATGATCATGCACAAGCCATAAGTGAACCCGGCCCCTCCTCAAAGAGAGGACGGTTCGAATGATGGGAAAACTGTCTTTGTAATTGTTTTTGTACGATCGTGAATTATGCCTTCTGGGGAAATCACGTAAAAAAAACGCGCCCAGAATTGTACCTCAGGGGAAATGAATTCAATTGCCAATTAACATTTACATGTAAAGCACATCACTAAAAACACAAAGTTACTTGGACTTTACATTCCATTTGTTTCAATCGTCGTACCTCAAAATTTCATTTGAACATCCCCGTTATATATGCTTAAATGTTAAAAAATAAACGATCTCGAAATAAAAAGCGGTGTGACTTTTATTAAATATGAGTGGATATTCTTAAATAAAGAGACAGACTACCCCCATTGCGCTAAATCCCGAAGGGGTTGGACTGCGATTTTTTGGTTGGAGACTCAGGAGATAGTTCTCAATCAACCTCTGAAAAACCAGCTATTCAGCCTTTTGTTTGTATATTTCCTGAACCATAATAAATAAATATGGTGAATGTTTTCCCATATAATGGACGCTGGACAGTCAAAAATCAAAGTTACCAAAAAATATTTTATTAGGCAAAGTTGTAGAGAATATTATTATGTACAAGCTGGAAAAAGAAAATAAAAAAAAATAAATAAATAAGAAACCACCCCCATTGCACCCCCCCCCCAAGGGGTGCGGACTGTGACTTTTTGGTTGGATACTCGGAAGACATCCCTCCATCGACCCTGAAAAAATCAGCTTGCCGGGAAATTTTTTTTTGAAAAATGATATCTTTATTGGACTAGAACAGTTATTGTGCAGAAGATAAGAAAATAATCTTCTGAAAGTTGCAAATAGCAATGTTATGATGTCCTTCAGAAAAATGTGACCCATATATAGTAAAATTATAAATTGAAAAATAGGTTAGTCTAATTAAGGAACTCGCGGTCATATCTGACAGAAAATGCACAGGTCTACAAAAAAAATTACGTGTCCTAAGGTTCTCGTCTGATTTTTCTGAAGTATTCTGACGCGCTGAAGCTATTTTCAACAAAAAAAAAATACTATCCTGTCAGTTTTTTAGGGGATAAAAGGGGTGGTAGACTAAAACTGACGCGATAAAAAAAACGTCTCCGAAATTGGTTTCAGCGCGTCTAAATATTTCAGAAATGTTAGATCAGCACCTCAGGATAATCAAGACCTGTTTTTTGCCTTCTTTGGGGATAAAGGGTTATAATTGGAAACTGACATGACAGAAATTTTTTGTTTGTCCAAAATTGAATTCAGCGCGTCAATATACTTCAGAAAAGTTGGATCAGAACCTTAGCGCAAGACCTTTTTTTTTTGTCCTTTTTAGGGGTTAAAAGGTGGTAGAGAAAAACTGACACGATGGATAATTTTTTTTTGTCTCCAAAATTGGCTTCATTGCATCAAAATACTTCAGGAAAGTTATGTGAGAACACCTGTGCCTGTGAAGTCACTTTGCATGTACTTGAAATGGCCAAGATGAATTATAAATTTACTGATATTTTCCTTACTTTTCAGTATACTTGTGAAGTCTAAGCTTCAACATATAGCTACAATATTATAATCGGTGTATCGTATATCTACTCTGAATACTTGGCTTCAACGACATTGTTTCAAAAGTTTTTGTCATTTAAGGATAGAATTTTGCAGAGTGAGATGGAAATATGCGTATATTTTCGGTTTATTATAAATATTTCAATCATAAATGGTATAATCTTTAAAATAGTTTCAAAGGTGCACTACTTCCCATTGCTCTAAGGAATACAACCATATACAGTTTTTATTATCAATTTTGTATATGTGTAGTTAAATGCCATGCTCTAATAATGAAATTAGGAACTATTTTCATTGACAAACTGCAATATACAAGTACAACAGAAATATACAATAAAAAATTTCTATAAATATTTAAAATAAATCGAAATCAAATGCATATTTCCCTCTCGCTCTGCAGAATCCTATCCTTAAAATTAGTGCACAGTACCCTCAGCTGGGAAAAATTGTTAAATAGGTTTCCTGTATTAATTCTAGAATAAATTGATATACAGTAAAAGACTAATTTATAAGTTCCAAGAATTGAGGCTTTTCCCCGTAGTGTCTTCTATCTTACTATGCCACACACATAGTGGTCAAAATTTTCCGTCTTATTTCTTATATGTAAAAACTGTAGTAACATAGAACAGAGTGAATATAGCTACCGGTTCTTTGAAAAGATGTATACAGGGTGATTCTTTTAAGGCGACTATTAGAATATTTCCCACTTGCAGATGAGATAGCCATTTGAGATTTGGTACTTTGCCCTAGTCGACCACTGCGAGTCTGAAAATAATAATTTTAAAATGGCGGCACTTCCGGAAATACTGGAAGTCGATACCAACTTGCTTATTTTAAATGGAACACCCTATATATTTTCGACTTTTCGAAATGATCATAAAATTCTGAGTCAAAACATGTCGCACATCCTATACCTAAACCGAACAGTTTCGGAGATATTTGACATTTTATAAAAAATTTGACAGGTGCAACGGTTTGCCAGAACCGTCATAACTTTCTTCCTTATTTGCTCTTTGGTACGTAGAAAGAATACGAGATGAGCTACTCTCTACAAAAACAGATTCCAAAATAGTATACCAAGTGTTTTATTTTTCACGTTACATTTTGTCAAATTCAAACCTCAAAAACTGTTTTATTTCAAATGGAACACTCTGCATTTTTTTACATCAAATTATGTTAAATTAAATTCTTTTTTTTCTAGTACAAGCATTGTTAAGTTACAATTTTTCGAAATATTGGCGATTCTCTTAAATGTCCAAGAATTTTTAGTAAAAATTGCCATCAACTTACCCATGATTAGAAACCAATCATTAATATCAGCCATTCTCTTTTGTTAAAAAATGGCAGCATGTTTAAATTACACCCACGAAGACTTTTAGATTTGTTTAGGGAGGTCGGTAGCTCAGTGGGTAGCGCGTCTAGCTTGCACTCTGAGCGAATGTAGCGAAGTGGGTTCGAGCCCCACATAGCGGAAAAGTTGTTCATTGGAAATTTTCCTCAAGACAAATCTAGATCTACTAGGCTTAAGAGGGTTACTGAGGTGACATGGAAGGCGGTTAAAACACATTTTATAACACATTTTATTATTTATGGAGAATATGATAAAGTAATAATACCAAGAACATGTAACACATTTGCTACTCGATACCCACTTTATTGTTTCAATTGTTTCATAGGCTTCTACGTTTTTATATAATTATAATTTTCAACAAAAACTTGCGAATAATTCAAAAGTACATGTGTTAGATATAGGACATGCTGATATAAGTCCACCTCAAGTTTAATTCTACATCGATTGCCATAATAAAATTTGGCACGTGCCATTTGCCAGAGCCAAATATTCTAAAATTATCCAATATGCGTTTTACAGTGTATGAAGATGGTTTCTGTTCCTGTGGGTATCGAATAGCAAATGTGTTACATGTTCTTGGTATTACTTTATCACATTCTCCATAAATAATAAACAAACCGAAAAGTCTTCATGGGTGTAATTTAAACGTGCTGGCGTTTTTTGACATAAAAGAATGACTGGCATTAATGATTGTTTCTAATCATGGATAAGTTGATGTTAATTTTTATTAAAAATTTTTGGACATTTAAGAAAATCGCCAATATTTCGAAAAGTTGGTATGCTGGTACTAGAAAAAAAGGAATTTAATTTAACATAATTTGATGTAAAAAAATACAGGGTGTTCCATTTGAAATAAAAAAGATTTTGAGGTTTGAATTTGACCAAACGTAACGGGCAAAAATAAAACACTTGGTATACTATTTTGGAATCTATTTTTTTTGTAGAGAGTAGCTCATCTTGCGTTCTTTCTACGTACTCAAGAGCAAATAAGGATCTCGTACACGAAGAAAGTTAAAACGGTTCCTGCAAACCGTTGTCAAATTTTGTATAAAATGTCAAATATCTTCGAAACTGCTCGGTTTAGGTATAGGGTGTGCACATGTTTTGACATGTTTTCAGAATTTTATGATCATTTCGAAAAGTCGAAAATATGTAGGGTGGGATAGGGGGTGTGGCGTAGGGATTTAGAATATGCAAGTTGGTATCGACTTCCGGTATTTCCGGAAGTGCCGCCATTTTGAAATCATTATTTTCGAACTGGCAATGGTCGACTATGGTAGGGCACCAAATCTCAAATGTCTATCTCATCTGCAAGTGGGAAATATTCTAATGGAAGCCTTAAAAGAATCACCCTGTATACATATCGAAATAATTATCTAGTAATGTTAAATATTGATTATGTATTTTATATTTACATAATCAAATTAATTGGTGAATGTGTTTGTCTTTTAACTGCTCTGATATGGAGTTCGATAAAATAAATACACAAATGAATACCTTCCTCTATATAAAAACAAAACTTTTGTTTTTAGATAAAAAAAATATGCATGGATACTAAACGCCTTGAGAAACAATTTTAGAGAAGTTTTGGTACTGCTGTACATAAATAATTTTTATTCTGTCAATAAATATAACTATACTAAAAGTTGTTCTTTCCCTCTAATTTTTTATACATACTCCTATTAATAATTGTAAAATGGAAGTCAAAATATCTTATTCGGTGAATTTATTGATACTGATATTAGTACAATGGACCTACATTAATATTTCGTTGAAAAAATTTCGAAACCGAGATAATGGATGCTATAAAATTTTCACTTAATCAACGACTTAAAATTTAAGAGCCCGAAGCGACAGCAGCGTGCAGGCTTGTCAACTGGTTTACGAGTGCACTTAAAAATTATTACTCCTGGCATCAGAACTGGACAACGTAGTGGTATTTAGTGCATGAAATCGTTATTGCAGGATCGGGTTGTAAGTTTATCGTAAAATCCGGCCCGATGAGAAAGTTAATTTTTACAACCATAATTTTAAAATTTTTGTTCGGTAGTTTTGAGAAGGAAGGTGAGGGCAGACTGATCACGGATGTCCAATCGTTCCTAATTAAGGAAATAAAAATCATTTTTATATTTGCAGATGATTTGTCCCTTCCACAACGCGTGATACTGGAAGTTGGGGTGACTAGAGAGTTTTATAATTTGTCGGATGCCTTCCTTCCAAATATGAGATCAAGTTTTAAAATCTTAAATTATCCTTTGATATTGTCATTATTACAGTGAAAAATCTCTATAAGAAACGCTTATTGTAAAGAATACCACATTCATGGATTTTATTGACTTGGTCTCATAATATTTATCAGATCGTTCCTGTAAATTCAAAATTGATACAAACTTCTCTCCCACCCTTCCTGTTACTAGTAGTATTGTAGATCGTAGATTATTTGAGAGGTCGCTTGGCCATAAATTGGCCTATCTTCACCTCGATCTAAAGGATCTTTTGTGAATTACCCTACAACTAATTGTTGCTCAGGATTCCAATACTTTTTTTACAAAGCATGTGATTTTCCTGAGAACTAATTTCCCTACCCAAGACATAGATTCGAAGGTATATTTTTGTGCTGCCTGGCTATCTGAAGGTATATGGATCTTTGCACTTCGAGTGCCTCTGTTAAGGGAACAGAGATCTATAGCATAGATTTCTTCCTGGAAGATGGTTGGGCTGTTGCCAAGGGCTTCAGATAGCCTGCATTTAAGCCCCACTATGCCCACATCTACCTATTCAGCTTCATCTTAAATCTATCTTTATACCAGGTGAGTGACTTTTTCTCCAATCGCAGTGCTCTGACCTTGCTCGCTTGACGATTCTCAATCAGCACATCAAACGGGCAGTCAATGTCCTGCTTGACTGGCATTGAGTCAGTGGGTTTGGTCATGGATTCAAATTGGATTATCTCCAGAATCCTTAAATGACCACCTAGGTCACCTGATCTGAATTTAAGTGCCTGACGTAGCCTCCAGGGCACTAAGTGCTGCCTCCTTCCTCACATGCAGATGCAGAGGAGGTAGGTGCAGCATTACTGCTGTGGGACAGGCAAGGCGTTACAATTTCTACAACTTTTCTTGTGCTAGCTTTTCTTCTGTTTTTGACCACCATACAAATGATGTGTAGGTCACCGTGGGTCTGACAACCGACATGTAGGACCAATGTATAATTTTTGGTTTCAAATCCTGAGGCTTATCAAATAGCCTACAGTACGTCCAGATGGCCATGGTTACTTCTGTAAGTGTCCTTTCCAAATGCGAGTTCCAGGTAAGTTTTTGATCCAGGATTACTCCTAGATACTTGACTTCGCTGGAAAGTTTCAATGCTGTTCCATTTAACGTAGGAGCTCACCAATTTAGTTTTCTCTTGCTCGGATTGACACTAAGGCTCTCTGACGAGCACCATTTAGATAATATATTTAAGGTAATTTGCATGAAGTTTGAGATCATAACCTCATGTCTACCTCTCACAGTAACGACCAAGTCATCAGGATAGCCCTGAACGATTAAGCCAGAATTGCTCAACTTATGGAGGAGATCGTCCACCACCTTGACCACAGTAAGGCGATAAGACTCCATCTTATGGACAGCCTCGTCCCCCATATTTGTGGTAATTATTCTGCTTCTTAGCATGGATTGTATCCATATGATCGTTGGGGACTGTATTCCCCTTTTTTCCGCGACACTCTGTATGGATTCATAGGAGAAGGCACACATAATCAGTTGCCTTGCTGCAAATATTTAGTAGTGTTCCGTATGGATCAGTCCTGGGTCCCATTCTATTTTTTCTGTATTCGTCCGTTATTCCCAGATTGCTACGTTGCAAATCGTATCTGTACGAAGACGACGTAAAAATTTACTGCAAACAGATCTGGACCAAATTTCAACGTGGTGTGAAGAATGGCTCATCTCTGTAAATATCGGTAAATGCGCCGTGTTTTATATAGTAAGAAATAACCTGAAATTCATATACTATATAAATGGTGTTGCGATAAAACCATGTCCTCTCAACGTGATGTAGGTATCCTAGTCACCGATAATCTCTCTCTTTGTCTGACCAAGTAATACAGCCATGTAAAAAATTAAACAATTTGCTACAGATATTAAAAAAGTGTGTAACTTTTACTGGAAACAGCATATAAACCTTATGCGAGACCTGTTCTCGAATTCGGGTCCTGAATTTGGTTACCGAGGCTAGTTCGCAAGAAGATGCAATTAATTAAGTGTTCAACGTAGAGCTACGCGTCTTATAGTACACAGTACTCTCAGTCCTTTTATCCCGGTAAACACATTGTGTTTAAGTATTGCTATGGACAGATTAGTCTGAGGTGGTCTTATAACCACCTATAATGTGTTAAAGGACACATTTTCCTTGGATATGAAAGAACTTTTTCAATTAAATAATGGTCACAGACTTAGAGGCCACAACTTCAAACTAGTTTATCAATTTTATCGCATCGAACATCGACAATTTTTCATCAGCAACCGAGTTTTCAACACTTGGAGCTCAGTACTCAGCTAGGTAACAAAAGAAGTTTAGAAAATCTCTTAATTTTGGTTACTTTAATTTATATTGTATATTAGGTAGCATTACCGGCACGGTAGCTCAATCGGTTAAGGCATATTGAGTGGCGAATACGCTGATCGACACGCTACCGCGCTCTGGGTTCGACCCCCAGCCCCGGTATTGACAACACCGGTGGGTGTGGATGTATGTCTGCGTTTTTCCGAATGTGTACCCCCTTCCGGACAGCCTTGGCTTTGGATTTGGGGGTTGTCTACTATCTGTGGTGTGTTTATGTTTTTTTTTATTAGTGTATATAAATAGTTTTAAAATCTTCCTGAATAAAATTTATATATCTTTTAAAATCTACTTGCTACATAATATAAGAAGAAGTGTAATTATGACTATCTGTCTGTCTCTCTGTCTTAATGAACGCTCTAACATCGAGAACCACTAAACTTTTGATGAGAATTAGGTCATTTTACAGGTTTTTCTATGAAGACTTAGGTATATAAAAGGTAATAGTAATAGTATATGGTTAAGTGAGAAAGAACACCTGTTTAAACAAGGTCTTTTTCTGTTGTCTTCTAATAGACAAACGTCGAATATTATATACAAAAATATCCTTTGAACTCGTCACAGAGCCAGAAGTGACTAGTTATATTATTAACGACCTCGGTAGTTGGTTAAAGTGCATCGAGTGGCAAGAGCATATAATTTCTTCCTATCCTACTCTCAGTTCAAGCTCCAACTTCGACAAAAAGAAATGTTAGATTTCCACGTATTCCTCAAATTTATTATTTATTTATTTATTACGATATCCAACAGGCACAAGGCCCAATTACAGAATAAAGAGAGAAAAAACTACAACTACCAATGAATTAAGATACAAAAACATATAAAGATATATAGTACAGTGAATGAAGGTAAGAATCAACTATTACCTCCGATTTCGGTGAACCTCCATCGATTTGCATGAAAATTTGGGATTGAGTATATTTTACCCTCAACTTCAAAAGTGACATATGCTCGACTTGCGCTTTTTGCATTTTGGGGGTGAAATCCACCCCTTTTGTTAAAAATGGGAAAAAATGCAGATTTAAGCATTCTGGCGTAAGTAATCTCGTTGAATTAGATAAAATAAATATTTTTCAACACTTATATGCATGATTTATGATTTTAATTAATCTTTCAACCCTTTTAGCAACCTTAAATCGAAAATCATGAAAAAATCATTTTTTGTATTTCTGAAATATGAAATCGCATATTAACATTACACAAACGGTTTGTTTAATGTTTATGATATAATTTTTGGTTGACTGTGAAATTTTAACCCTTAAAAACCACCCCCTTAATGCAGAATCATTGAAAAAATTGGTTTCAAGAAACTTTTATCATTTTTCACAAAATTAATAACACAAATTAAATAATTTTTAAGTGCTAACCACTGATAAAGAGTACCACGTGTATTTTACTACGCTTTTGGAAATATACTGAAATATTCAATAGACACACAGCATACTAGAAAGCCCCACTATGTTTTCGAGCAGATGTTCAGAATTCCGTTCACTTTTTCTATCTTCAAAAGAAACATACACACACTCACACATATATATTTTGTGAGCATGAACCTATCGACACGTCTACTTTTTACTATCTATCTTTTTTCCTATATATGCACACAAAATCTCTGCTCAAAAAATTTTTCCAAAAAAATGTTATTGGTTTTTTTACAATAACTCCGTTAATTTTTATGATATCAGGTTCATCCAAAAACCATTTGAAAGGTAATTTCAAGGGCTATAAGATCGTATTACATTTAATATTTTAAAACCCTTATTTTTTAAAAGATAAAAGGTTAAAGGGCCCCGGTTACATGGTTCTCGCAGTAAAATTAGGCTTTAAACGTTTCTATCTCGGTTATTTTTTATCCTACAAAAATAAAAAAAAAACTAAAATCTTTGTTAAAAAAAAACTCAAATTTCGTTCTGTATTATTTTTTACATATATCGAGTATTTTTGGAGTTATTATCAAAAGAAAATAAAATTTACGAAAATTTGAAAAATTCTGATTTTTTCAAAAATATGCATTCTAAACCGGTCAAAATTTTTAAAGTCATTACTTATGCTAAAATAAAGAAAATCTTATAGGGATTACTATACATTTTAATTTTTGTGGAAATGGCGTAGCTTTTATTTTTCACTTTTTCCTAAAAAATTCGGAAGGGTCCTCTTATTTTCATCATAACTTGCTTAATTTTGATGCTATCAACTTCTTCTACAGCTCACTTGATAGGTATTTCTGAGTACTTTGAAAAGTGTTCAGTAAGTATATTTTATAAAATGCATCGTTTTCCCGTTATTTAAGCTTGAATACTTAGATTTGAGGACTCGCCGAAAAAAAATATACATTCAATTACCTATAGCTCACTTTGAATTAATATTAAAAGGTTTTTTAAGAAAGGAATTTATTCGTTTTTTTATTAGCTTCAATTTTGGTAATGACAACTTTTTTGTAAAAACTTATAGTTTTTGAGTTATTTATGAAAAACCGCTTTAAAACATGCATTTCTTTCACGAAAAATCAAAATCTTTGATCTTTAATAACTCAAAAAGTATTGATTTATTTTAATAACTTTATATAACAAATTTTGCTTATAATTGGTCCCTCTATCGATTCCTGGGGTTATTTTTCATAAAATAATTTCCACCCTCGAGAAGGGGTGGCATCCACCCCCAGGGTAAAATCGCAAGTTGGCACTATGTCACTTTTGTTTCTTGAGGTATCCTCTAACTACTCACAAATTTTCATGAAAATCGATGGAGGTTCAACGAAATCGGAGGTGAAAACCTTCAGTGACTGTACTAATAAACAAAATTATACATACAGTAGGTATATAAACTTAGAGTAATATGTGAGCATGGTAAGAAAGAAACAGAAGTGAAAACATGACTCTTTAGGATGAACATTGAACAATCATTTCAATTAAGAACATATTTCTTTATTTGCGATGGGTTAGTGCAAAATATGTCAAGTCGACTTTCCAGGTTTGTGTAGTTAAGGTACATTTGATATAATGGTGATGACATAAGAATATTTGTTTTGGCAGTGGGAAGATGCAGTTTCTTGACAAAATTCTAGGTACTTTGAACATGATTTGATTGGAAAGTCTGATGCAATCGAGGCGATTATTTACTATTTTATACAAAAATATTACAGAGACAGCTACTCTCCTTTTGTCCAGTTCGCAAACATTAAGGCGGTTAAGCAGTATTTCGTGGTGGAACCCGATTTGTGGATAATAACCGTACATTATTTACGTGGCCGATTTGAGAAACCTACGTTGTATTTTTTCGAGTTGGAGAATATGAATGTTGTAGGTAGGGCTCCAAACCACTGAGGCGTACTCAAGGCGGGATCTTACAAATGTAACATATAACGTGCGCACAGTGTTAATGTTCACAAACCGCTTACAGTTCCGTGTGAGAAATTCTAGTTTTACTGGCGCCAGCTACTGTTGACTCAATACGTTTTATAAAATTAAGTTTAGAATCAAAGTGAACTCCCAAGTCTTTAAAAGAGTCTGGTCTGTGCAATATGACACCCTGAAGATTATAATCATAGAGAAATATGTTATGCTTTCTGGTAAATGACAAGGTATTACACTTCTGTGGATTAAGTGGCAGTTTATTGATAATGCACCAGTCATGAAGTTTATTTAGATTATTTTGCAATCTCTCAGTCTTCGATTGATGTTATTTCGAGAAATATTTTTAAGACGTCTGCATAGAGAAAGGTTTTGGCATCGAAATCGGTCGTAATATCGTCCACAAGCAGGTTAAAGAGAAGCGGACCCAGAATAGACCCATGGGGAACACCGGACCTTTAACCACGATGTTGAACATATTGGTATCTATTTTGCAAGTAAGTTTTAAATAAGTTTATTAGATACACTGCTAAACCAAATGTGGCAATTTTTGATAGTAGAACACCGTGATCAAGTCTATCGAAGGCCTTGGAGAAGTCTGTGTAAATCACATCAGCCTGTCTAGACAGATCAAGTTTTTCACTTAAGTATTGAGTGATACAAACGAGGTTGGTTACTGTAGATATGACCCTTATAAAACCGTGTTGGTTGGGCGATACCATGCCAGATGTATGGTCATAGATAACAAAGTGTAGAATAGTTTCCAAGATTTTGGCAAAGTTGCAAATTATAGTGATTGGTCTATAGTTGGACGAGTCGTTCTTATCACCTTTTTTAAAGATGAGACAAACTCGTGATAATTTCCATTTTTCCGGAAAATAGAATGTCGTGTCAATATGCATGAGCATATATTATTGCACAATCTCTCACTATAAAGGCTGGGATAAGGTCAGGTTCCATCGTCATGTTAGCTTTTAGTTGCATTTAAGACTTGTTCTTCAGTTATTTCTGTTAGGGTAAGCAATAAGTTGTTATTGTTCGATTGAAAATTCTGTTCTTGATTAGCGATGTAACCTAATTTTCGGTAAATATGCTCTACTAATTCATGGGTGGAGGTGCTTCTTACTAAGGCTATTACACAAGTTAGATACATATGTATGCGAGACCGACGACGACTAGGTGTTGTTTAGAAATCCAACCAATTTATACGAGAATAATTAATTCACATATTTAATGTGGACCTGTTTCTTGACCTGTGCGTTAAATAAGTAACTGTAGAGTTCTGAATTATAATGCAATTATAATTTATATACGAATTTGAAGTAGAATAAACTCGACAAACTCGAATAACGCCATTCATTAAAATCAGTTTTATTGGAAAAAACATTGTTTTAATTTAAATGAATTCGTAATAAAAATGTTACAAATTTTGTCAACGGAAAGTCCTTTACCTTCTTGCCTGAAGGCCTTATCACTTCTACTGGTAATACACGACGCATTTCAGATATCAATTTCGGCCTTATTAAGCCTCATCAGTGCTGAACAGGTAGTTGCGTGCTATAGGCGATTAGGTAATGCTAAGGGCTTTACACCTACTTACGATGCTCCCGTAGGGATGTTGAGTAGAATAGAAAAAAAACCGCTGCAGAAGGAATCACTACTTCCACATCCAGATTTTCTATCCGTCACTCACAACGAAAAAATTTTGTATGTGAAAATAATTGTTTATGGAACTTTAATAATATAATATTTAAAATCCTCTACCCTAAAAATCCATAAAACGATACCCCACATCGGTAGTGAGGTGGGGGTGGTGATAGGGGGTGGTAGTGGGGGTGGTTGAAATAAAAAATATTTTGAGATTTCTGGTTCTTGTACGCACACTAAATCGCATTTTCTTTCATCCCCTTTAATAATGGGGTGGTAATGGGCGTGGCCAATGCCAAAAATATTTTGAGAACTTAGCGTATCTTGACAAACGTCGAATATTATATACAAAGATATCCTTTGAACTCGTCACAGAGCCAGAAGTGACACCGAGAGTGGTTAGTTATATTAGTAACGACCTCGGCAGTTGGTTAAAGTGCATCGAGTGGCAAGAGCATATAATCTCTTCCTATCCTACTCTAAGTTCAAGCTCCAACTTCGACAAAAAGAAATGTTAGATTTCCACGTTTTTCTCAAATTTATTATTTATTTATTTATTACGATATCCAACAGGCACAAGGCCCAATTACAGGATAAAGAGAGAAAAAACTACAACTACCAATGAATTAAGATACAAAAACATAAAGATATAAACAAAATTATACATACAGTAGGTATATAAACTTAAAGTTAATTTTATGGACTCTTACCTGCTTGATTTACCTATTTACCCCAAATTTACTACAATTTACCCCCCAGCCCTTCGACGGAACAAGATGAAAATATAATCTAGTTGAAGATCTCGTTAAAGTACATATGTGTACCAAATTTCAAGTCAATATCTCAAACGGTTCCAGAGTAAACGTGCGCACAAAAAAAGTTGGCCATATAAGATTTATTAATGTATTGGTGAGTTGTGTGGATTTATTTTCTTTTATGTTAGTGTTTGGTTAGCATATGAAAAGATGATATGTTAACTGAAGTGAACGTGTTTTTGTGTATGGCTCTTTTAAGTGCGTAATATTTGTAATGACTTTTTTCTTTGGATCTTATTTTTCCTAATCTGAAGGACAATGTAATAGAATTTTGTTTCTTTTATTATGCATTTTAATTTTTGTTTGTTTTTTGTTTGTAGTTTTATTATTCATTTATTTGTATTTATTTACATTTTTTTAAATAATAATGTTTACAATATTTATTTCCAGGAGTAAAATTGCCGCTTAGGGAAGGATGTTTAGGAGCGTGAAGTGGTGAGAACGGTGGAATATTAAAGGTATTTGGAAAAGTCGGTATACAGGCTATCCATTTTATCAGGGCCCTCAAGAATATCTCACTTAATATCGGTCGTGCAAAAAAATCTTTCTACGAAAATTGTGTCGATTTTTATAAGCTGGAAAATGGTTTAAATACATTCAAAATGCATGGCTACTTTTTTTGAATTTACTTTATTATTTTAAATTGTGTTAATGTTTGATTACTTATAGTAAAGGTTTGAAGAACTTACTAATTTTTTTAAAATACTCTGCTTTGCAAATAATTGTCGCCTTAGAATTTTCGTCTATCTCTTCAAATAACGGAGATATTTTCCGTCACAACTCTTAAAGTATGACATGGATTTCAAATGTCTTTTTTAATGATTCGGTTCAAACGCGTATCCCCGTTTTCAGGGTCGCTGATTACGTGAAAAATATTCATTTTTACTCCAACCCCTCCTCATCCCTCAAACGGACAGAAACCACTTCTCACTCTCCAGAGAGCATGCTATCCAGTATTTACAGGTTTTTCGACACATTATCATTATTCCTGTGCTGTGCATAACGCTTCATTTTTTTTTAACATTGCCATTGACGACAAAATTTATTATTCATTACTTCCCAATGAAGAAATCATTATACCCTACTCAGCAACCTACACAATCATCGCCCCAGCGATAACTGGTGGATAAGGGCAAGTTTCCGTCCATTAAAGGGGTTGAGGAGAGTCGGAGATGAAGGTGAATATTTTTATCGTGATCAGCGCCTGTCAAAATGGGGAGGGCGTATTGACGATCCAAAGTGTAATTACTAAATTTTACACCCTTGTAAGGGTTGAAGCAACCCCCGAGGTGGTCGCTACCACCTTCTCTTTCGTGAAAAATTAAGGGATTTGCACAGGAATAACGATCATGTGTCGAAAAATCTGTAAATGCTGGATAGCATGTTTTCTGGTGAGTGAGGGGGGGGGTTTCTGTCCGGTTGAGGGATGAGGAAGGGTTGGAGCTAAAAATGAATATTTTTTCCGTGATCAGCGACACCGAAGACGTATTCCCCGCGTTTGAACCGAATCATTTATAAAAAATGATTTTCAACCCCTCGGGAGGGTTTAATCAACCCCTTACGCCTGATTTCTGAATTCTATTTACTCTATAACCCTCTTCCCTGTTATTTCAAGTATAACCCGTCGATAAATCACTCCCCATGCATCCGTTTATATATGAAGACATAAAGGGATCCACAATAAAAGCGTGGTTTTTGGCCGTTTAAGGGGGTTGCGGCGGTCAAAAAGTTCTCCCATCACTTGCATCGTGTTCAGCACCCTCGAAAACGGAGGGGAAGGGTAATCTCGTATTTGCACGAAATATTTACACTATTTCTACCTACATTACATAGAATATAGGCCCGAACTAGGTTCTACATTATTTGTGGTTTATTAGAAGTAGTCACTATTATCCTGTCGTTGGTATAGTAACAGGAAGTTACTCTGTGATCACTGGGTGGCGGTATATAATTCGTGAAGATGTTAAGTAACAAAGTGCAAGTGCTGAGATTGGGATAGTAGGAAAGCACTCGAAATTTACGGTCAGAGCTATCATGCGCCCTGTGTTGAACTGCGGAGGTTTAATAAAACCGAAACCAGTCTTTAGATGGTGGTTGTGCACCGCTATATAGAACTTTCTTTCGCTGTTGGCGTATTGCAACCAACGACCCCAGGATGTCGAATTTCACCGCGATCGAAAAATTTTGGTTTTTCAACCCATTAGGTGAGCATGGGACTTTCTGGTGCCTCAGGTTCGGCTACATTTTGAATTGTTAGATTTAGGTTTTAGGTTATTAGAATGTTTCGGATTTTTCGTATCATTCTCGTGTTCCCAGGAAACTCTTTTTCGAATTTCGACCGTCTCATAGGGAACTATAGTCCGGTAAACTCTAAGGTGGCGTATGTATGAGTTGGTAACACGACGTACGATTTGATATGCGATGGGCATAAAGCTATCGCAGTGACATAGAGATGAACTAGTTGTGTATGTCTTATTCTCTTAGTTTATATGATGAAGCGACCTTTGGACGCGCCAGCTTAGAGTTTACTTGACTATACGAAGAAACCTAGGAAAGGAAAAACAGATACTGCTTTTAGATAATGGATTATTTCTGATGGAATAAGATGGGTCCCAGCGTTGCGTCAATAAAACTGTTATGGAACAAGTTTTTGTTATATATTTATGCTTTCCTACTGTTACATCAAAAAATTTTAGGATAATATTCAATTTTTAAGATACGTAGCACGTGATTTGTAATTCCCTTCCAATAAGATACGAATACTAGAAACGTTATGGCTAGTAGATGCATCTTGATAATGTAAAATCCATCACTCATTAAACTTAACAATAATTAATTAATCAAATTTAAACAGTTGAGTACCCTTGATGCTGACAGTACGTTCTTATCTAAATTTACATATTCTGATATGTGTTTAAAAACAGAACTTACCATGTACCGTAATGACTTGTTTCATTTTTGCGCTTCACTTCTCTATATTAACGACTTTAAGACTTATAATCTATGCAAGCACAATAACGGAACAAAAGCGAAATTTTTCGTAAAATAGGATTTATCTTGCAATAGCGAAACTTTTTTTAACTGGCTCGGAACAGAGGGAGTCTGTATGCAAATTCTTTATTTTGTCCGCGAAACTAAAGCCTATTTTGAGTTTTTGAAGGTGTTTGCACAGATCTCTTTTTTAATTATTTTTTTTCATGTCTTCTTCATTAAAGATTAAATTAATTTATATATTTATAGATTACTCAGGTCAACATTTGATCTAAGAACAATCACCAGATTTTACCAGAGTTTACATAAGTTTTTTGGATCGCTGATTCCGAATCCGAGGTTGGTTAAGCTTCATCACGTCAGGTTCTTGATCATTTGAAGGTCAAACTGAGAAAAAGTGTTGTAAAAAACTTGAAAAAATTTATGTTTATGTTTCTGAGGTCGCTGAATTCAAACACGCTGTTAGTTTTACCCTTTAAGAACATCAGAATATCTAGAGGTCATTTCAAGGCATTTTGAGATCATTTTGAGGTCAAATTGAGAAAAAGCGACTAAAAAATCTGGAAAAATGTTTACATGGATTTTTTGGGTCGCTGACCTCGAATCCGTAGTTGGCTGGATCCTATCAGATCGGATTCAAGGTCATTTGAAGGTCAAGTTGAGAAAAAGTGGTGTAAAAAATTGGAAGAAAATTATGTTAATATTTCTGAGGTCGCTGAATTCAAATCCGCTGTTGTTTTTACCCTTCAAGAACATCAGAATATCTAGAGGTCATTTCAAGGCACTTTGAGATCGTTTTGAGGTCAAATTGAGAAAAAGCGGCAAAAAAAATCTGGAAAAATGCTTACGTGGGTTTTTTTGGGTCGCTGACCTCGAATCCGTGGTTGGCTGGACTCTATCAGATCGTATTCAAGGTCATTTGAAGGTCAAACTGAGAAAAAGTGGTGTAAAAAATTTGAAGAAAATTATGTTTATATTTCTGAGGTCGCTGAATCAAATCCGCTGTTATTTCTACCCTCCAAGAACATCTAGAGGTCATTTCAAGGCATTATGAGATCATTTTGAGGACAAATTGAAAAAAAGCGGCTAAAATATCTGGAAAAATGCTTACATGGGTTTTTTGGATCACTGACCTCGAATCCGTGGTTGGCTGGACTCTATCACATCGGATTCAAGGTCATTTGAAGTTCAAACTGAGAAAAAGTTTTTTTATGTTTTTGGGGTCGCTCAGTTAGAATCAGTTGTCATTTTGACATTAAAGGACACCCTAGAGGTTATTTTAAACTCATTTCGCGGTCGTATGAGGTCAAATTAAAAAATGATGATTAAAAAGGACCCCGCACCTTTCTTATAGAAATTGGGTCCTGGTCAGGAGGCAAATCTTGCTGTCATTGCTTCTATTGCTTGGAGCTCAATCTGTTTTTTCAAGGTCGTATAATGTAGGCTTTTACAGACAAGAATTTATAAATGTTGCACCTAAATTTTGTAATCTGTAACACAGTTCAATAGCAAATAATATGTGTGGTTGCACCCAGGGCACCTCCACGTGGTGACGGTGGGCAACGGAGTTGTCTCACTATCCGGTAAAGTCCCTGGGTCACGGCGATCATGCCGTCATGGCAACCTCACGTAATGGTGTTACGAGACAGAGGTTCGGATTATAGACATGCAAATAGACGAATGGTTGGATAGACAGTTAGGAAAATCATACGAAAGAGGGATGGGTTTGCTAGCGGCTAGGAATACGGAGACAGACAAGAAGCTAGATAGATTGAAAAGCTTACGTAAGCGAGTAGACAACATAACTGACAGAAATGTCAGTAGGTTGATGACTGATGGCTTAATATAGATTTCTACTCAGTGGTAAAATAAACCTATACCTAAATTTTTTCAGTTTCTTGGTTTTCAACATTCTTGTTTTAATTTGATCATGATATGGCCTTAAAGAAACTTTGAGATGAAATAACGACAAAATTGAACTCAGTGATCCCAAAAATATAAACATAAATTTTTTGCACCACTTTTTCTCAGTTTGACCTTCAAATGACCTTGAATCTGATGTGATAGAATCCAGCCAACTACGGATTCGAGGTTAGCGACCTAAAAAACCCATGTAAGCATTTTTCCAGATTTTTTTAGTCGCTTTTTCTCAATTTGACCTCAAAATGATCTCAGAATGCCTTGAAATGACTTCTAGATGTTCTGATGTTCTTGAAGGGTAAAAATAACAGCGGATTTGAATTCAGCGACCTCAGAAACATAAACATAATTTTTTTCAAATTTTTCCAACACTTTTTCTCAGTTTGACCTTCAAATAACCAGGAACCTGACGTGATGAAGCTAAACCAACCTCGGATTCGGAATCAGCGACCCAAAAAACCTATGTATACTCTAGTAAAGTCTAGTGATTGTTCTTAGGTCAAATGTTGACCTGTGTTATTATTTGAATATGTTTTTCCTCGTATGGGACACAATACAAGCTGGTTACAGCTGAGCGTGTCCCATGAAAATAATTTATTATATACATACATTATACACGGTAAACTTAAACGAATAATAAACTATTACTATTATTATTATTCTTTCCGAGTGCGCAATGCTGGACACTCCATTGGATAGTTCTCCCATGTGTCCGCCATTCTCACAAGAGACGCGCCAGTGAATTATCCACAGCCACTCCCCGCATACCGCAGGGTCAGTGACTGAGATTCCAGATTCGTGTGTCCTAAGAAGACGGAGGGACCCCAGGATAGCTGCCTTCTGCAAGAACCTGGTATACAGTCAATAGAAAAAAAAATATAAGTTTTCTATACTCATCTGAAGCAAATTTTGATTAATATTTACTAGCATAGAAATAGTACAATCGAATTGATTTAATTAAATTCTTTTTGGCGACAACATTCCACCTGAAATTTTATTGTTGATTTTATTTTATTTTTTATTTTATTTTATTTTATTTTAGAAATACACCACCCAACAGTACAAGTACCAATTACAGGGGAATTACAGGGTGGGAAATAACAAATAGTATAGTACATATACAAAAAATACATAATAAGTTACATGACAGTGAGATTACAACATAACATTATAACTTTACATCACATATATGATATTACAATTTCAAGTTTTTTTATTGCTTTTAATTGCATATGAAAAACATCAAATTTGTCCTGCAGGTGATTGTAGGTGTTACAAATAAAATGAAGTGGGGATAATTTTAGGAGATTTGTTCGAGGCGTGGGAAGATAGAAAGTATTGGTGTGCCTAGAATTAACACGTGGTACAGAAAATGTTAGTTTTTCTAAAAGTGGGGGATAATTTAACATATTATTAATTAATTTGAATAAAAATAGCAAAGCTTGTTTATCTCTACGCACTTCAAAACTTTCTATATCAAATCTAGTAAGAAGTTCTTGTTGTGGAAACCCTACTGCAGGGTAAACTCCATCAATTTGATATGACATAAATTTTAGAAAACGCCTTCGAAGATATTCCAGAGAGTCTATATGGATTATATACCCAGGATTCCAAATTAGCGATGCATATTCCAATTTTGATCTTACGAAGGTGTTAAAAAGCAACAAAAATACATTAACATCTGTAAAATCTTTAGAGTTCCTCAGAATAAAACCCAAGTTTTTATATGAAGACTGCACAATTTGCTCAATATGCTTGTTAAATGTCAGTTTGTTATCGAACGTGACGCCGAGGTCTTTGATAACTTCGGGACGAGTTAGCGCAATATCTTCTAAATTATATTCATACAGAATGGGATCTTTTTTTCTATTATATGACATTACATTACATTTCTCTACATTGAGAGGGAGACTATTTTTGAATAAATTATTCTGTAATTTTTTACAGTCGGTAACTGAATTTATTGCGGTATTGCTATATCATTGATAAATAAAACAAACAGGAGAGGGCTCAGAATGGAACCTTGTGGAACCCCAGAAATTGCCTGAATTTGGACGGATTTGAAGCCACGAAATTCTACATATTGTGTTGTATCGTTTAAGTAACTGTGGAAAAATGTAAGTAACAAGGGAGAGAGATCTGCAATACGAAGTTTACTAAGTAAAATCCCGTGGTCAAGTCTGTCGAAGTCTTTGGAAAAGCCGGTGTAGATTACATCAATTTGTATGTTAGAATCTAAATTTTCCGAGATAAATTGCGTTATATGGAACAGATTTGTTGAAGTAGATTTGCCGCGTATAAAACCATGTTGATACATTGTAATCTGCCCCTCAATATGAGTATACAATGTATCATGTAAAGCAAATTCAAAAACTTTAGCGAAGTTGCAAATTATAGTGATAGGCCGATAGTTTTCGATGGTACATTTTTCACCTTTTTTGTGAATCGGGGTAATACGCGAATTTTTCCATGCTTCTGGGAATTTGCCAGTCTTTAATGATAAATTAGATAGCTTGGTGAGAGGCTCTGCAAAGACATGAGTACAGCCTCTGATGATGAAAGCTGGTATTCCATCGGGTCCTTTCGTAAGTTTGGGTTTCAGTTTTCTTAATGCTTGGAGTACTGTGCTAATGTCTAGACTGTCACAGTGTATGTATTTATTTGAGGTGTATACATTTTTTATATTATCATATGTGTTTGTTGGGGACGGTGGTGAAAAAGATTCCTCAAAGTATTCCGAAAATCCATTTACTGCGTCCTGTGGATTGTCGTACATCTTGTCTTTCAGATTAACGGTATTTGGGATAGTGGTAGTTGCTTTTTTTGAATTGATATATGACCAAAACGATTTAACATCTGATGTTATGTTGCTTTGAATTTTATCTATGTAATTTTTATATGCGAGTTCGGTATTTATTTTGATTTTTGATCGGAGACGTTTAAATTCAGTATAGGCAAGCATATCTTCGTTTTGCTTATATATTTTCCAGAACTTTGTCTTTTCTTTTATATCCCTTATAATAGTATAGTTGTACCACGGTGGATACTTCCTCTTACTCGGAGTATATTTAGGTACACACGCATCAAATATTTTATTTAATACCTCGTAAAGGCGAACACAGGCAGTGTTTACCTCGGACAGTTCGTCGATGAATGACCAATCAGTATTATATATCATTTCGTACATACGAGGAAAATCTGCCTTGCGAAAGTTATAGGACTGCTGATAATTGTTGGGAATAGGTTGAGAAGATAGAGGTATTAAGATACTAGAGGTCACGCTGAGGGCGGGATGCTGACTGTCTTCCTTTAGTAGGGGGTCATCACATTTATCTACTGCACATTTAGAGTTGGATATTACTATATCTAATATGCGATTGTTTGAATTTTCAATAAAGTTAAATTGTGTGAGATCAAGGTAATTTAAAAAAGAAGGTAAAACTGCTGTAAGGCCTGTAATTGCGTTATTTTCATACTGTTCCTTACACATAGGAATGTTAAAGTCACCTAGAAAGTATTATGTTACGATTATCTAAGAATTCTAATGATTCAATAGCTTCAAAAAATAGTCTGTAGTAATCGGGGCTTATTGATGGTGGTATATATACTACAAATATATATGTTTTTTGAAAATGTATAAGCAACTCTACACCAACAAAGTCTATTAGTGGAACTATGCTCTGTACATCTCCGAGGTCAACTTGTATAGCATTATATTCTTTATTAATAGCCAGCAGAACTCCACCACCCCTCTTAGTACCAGATTCTGAAGAGTTGCAGTCTGATCTAAAAGTATTGTAATTGTCGCAGATGATTTCTGAATCGGCGATATGTGGGCCAATCCACGTTTCCGTGAGAGCAATAATTTCGTATTGACAATTATAAGATGAAATTTTTATGTATTTATGACCTTCTGATTACGAAAAAAATATTTGTGCCCAAAAATTCCTTGTGCGTCAAAAGTTATATGCACTTTTGACGCGCTTTTACGCAATTCAACTTATCTACTTAACATATCTTGTACTAGTAATAGGATGGGAATTTTAAAAATTCTGGCTTATTTGGAATAAAATTAATAAAAATATAGACGTGTCCGATATGTATTGGTCAAGCCGCCATGTTGTAAAAAAATAGAAAACACCAAAAATAGGCAAGAAATTAAAAATTGATTATCTTCTCTATAAGAAGGAGTAATTTCACCAAAGTTGGCAAAAATAAAAGTCATTTATAGTAAAATATAATGCACCAATCCCGGACACCGTATGTCAAATAGAGCGGCTACAGATGGCGGACGAAATAAAATTTTTAATTGTTCGTCAATTATCGAGGAGGCATTCTACGTCATTTTTTTTCTTTCCGATTGTACGTTATTTTATGTACTTTTAGGGGATGGAGTTCATTTTTTAATTTTCAAAAGAAATGCGCTTTTCTTTTATTTAAAAAAAGTGCATTTTTACAATTTTCAAAAATGCATTTTCTAACCATTTCTAACCATTTCTAGACTTGAAAATTTACTCTTAAATATTGTTTTTCTATTATCTCCTCAGTAGGTGGAATTGCAGACAATTCTATTTTCATCGTAATGTTTGCCAATTATTTTATTAATCTTAGGTTTGTAAAAATACATTTTTTATGGTGATTCCATGCTAGTTAAGTCATTATAACCAAAAGATCAATATCTAAATGAACTATTATAACTTGATTGTCTTCGGTTTTCAAATCAATAGCAGTTTTAACGATTGCAGTATCGACGTGTTTTCTGCATATTTTAACGTTAAAGTCATTGTCTATTAACTCTTTGAGCAATAATTTCATAAAGCTATCCTCATTTTTACTATTAGCTAGACATTTTTTTTGGCTAACCGAGGATTTCATAATGTCACTTGTGATTGAAATATCTAAGACATTTTTTTCTAAACGACGAATGCGCTCGTTATTCTTAGTGCTATTCTGTTCATCGGCATACCCATAAAAAACTAGTGGAAGCATTATACTCTTCGCCGATTTACTAAGCTTTTTATATAATTGTTACACATTCTATAGGATACTCTTCGCAGTTTTCTTGTAAATAATGTTTGTTTTTGGACATTCTAAATTTTGTGATACAAACTTTGTTGTGAAAAAAAAAATTATATAAAAAAAAATCACCATGTGAGGGATCGAACACGAGACCTTTGGATTGCAAGGCAAGCAAGCAAGAAATATTTATTTAAAAATTAAAATTTTACAAAATGCGTCTCTCCCGAAACCTGGCCCGGAGCCAACCAGACACGGCGCGTAGCGCCGTGGTGAATGTAGAGTTGGACGGGGCAGGTCCGGTTTGGCTAAACGATAATTAATAAGACAATGTTAAAACTCCTATCCGCCTGTGGCGGATTTAAAAATTAACAATAAAATTAAAAAATGCTGTCCACATGGACCTAAAACTAATTCATATAAAACTTAGAAACTAATCACTGGTTGTAGCACTGAATAAATTTGGGCTTTAGCCGTTGGGCTATCTCACCTTACCAGAAAACTTGAATGAATATCATTCAAAAATTATATTTCAACGGATTAGATACATTATTATGAAATATATATATATTGGTAAAATGCAAAAACAAAAAAAAAATATAGAGAATAACATTTCGACAGATTTCTATTTAAGTACAAATGACAGAAATTTTGAAAATTTTTTTTTTATTTAAATGATTAACTTTTTTATTTATTGATTGATTTTTTTCAAAAACGATAGGGTTCTTCCTCTAGCTTACGCTAACTTACTTTCCAAATTTCGGACTTTTCTTTCTTAAGTTATCATGCTTACAAGAAACGTGACGGACGGACAGACAGACGGATATTTTGAAAGTTGTTCAGAATTCGTTCACTAACACAATGATATGAAAATTTTTTCTCTACGAGCGATATTTCCGGTTTTAGAAATGTGCCGATCAAATGTAATATACTCTTCGTTTTTGTGAAGAGTATAATAATAGTACTCTAGACTTGACTGCTTGGTTCTAATTATTGATCATATATTCATATATTATTATTACCATGCGTATTTTTACATACTTATTACAGAAATAAATGTGATTATACTTATAAAATTGATGTAATTCCTTAACTTTACAGCTAATTTTGCATTAAATAATCGTGGTATTTTACAGTACTTTTTCATTTCACTTGTAATTTCACAACCTATATTGCTGGAAACAAGTAATCCATTTTAACTACCGGAATTTTGCTGTATTCCTTTTTGCAGTGTATGCTTAATAAATTTCCTTTTCACATTAGTTTGAACGTTTCATTTTGTATTAAATTTTTGAAGTTATACTTTCTATAGTATATTTCATTATGATTCTATCAAAAAGGAAGGTCAATGAAAATGCATTTTTGAAAATTGTAAAAATGCACTTTTCCATAAAATAAAAAAAAATGGCACCTCTTTTGAACATTTAAAAAAAATGAATTATATCCCCTAAAAGTACATAAAATAATGTGAAATCGAAAAAAAAAAATAACGTACAGTGCCTCCTTGATAATTGACGAAGAAAGAAAAATTTTATTTCGTCCGCCATCTTTGACCGATCTATTTGACATACGGTGTCCGGGATTAGTGCATTATACATTATCATGGACAAAATTGTAAATTTTAAATTTTCCCAATTCTTTTGTATTTATAAATTTTAATGAAAGAAACGCATTACACAAAAAAGAAACAGTTTATTTCGCACATTTTAAGTAAGTTTTCATTAGCAGAAAATGCTTTAAAAAATTAATGCAAAATGTTATAAAAATTAAGAATAATTAGTTTCAACTTAAATGCTACCACGTTAAGCAAATTAGTCTTTTGATTAGAATAATAGGGCATGGTTAATAACGAGTAGTCCCACCTCGAGCTCTAATGGCTGCTTGCATCCTTCTGGACACACTACTAATTAGATTTTAAATGTATTCTTGAGGAATTGCATTCCATTCATATTGTGCTGCAATTCGAAGTTCTTCTAAGGTATTTGGAACAGGATTTCTTTGTCGTATACGACGTTTTGGCTGATCCCACATATTTTCTATGGGATTCAAGTCTGGACTATACGGTGGCCAATATAATCTTTGAATCTGGACTGCATCAAGATAATTAGTCACTATGCCAGCTGCGTGGGGTCGAGCGTTATCGTGCATAAATACGAACCTATCGTATCCAATGTGGCCCACATATGGCAAAACATGATCTTGGAGAATGTTTTCGATATACCAGTCACTAGTCATTCGTCCAACGACTTCCACGAGTTCGGTGCATCCTTCTCAACTAATACCTCCCCAAAGCATTATGCCGCCACCTCCAAAACTAACAGTTTGTACGAGATTGCAACTAGTGTATCGTTCCCTAACTCTTCTATAGGCGTCTGAATTTAAGATGCCAGCGCCAAATTGGAGAACTCGTGAACTAATTATAGGCTTTTTTTTTGTTTGTGGCGAATACTTATAATGATTTTTTTCTGTTTATTGTTATTTTTGGCGTTAAAAATAATAACATTAATAATATATGACCTAAAGGTTTGCAAGATTTTGTTATAAGTGATTTGCAAGATGTTAATGGCATTATTCAGCAAAATTCATATTTTTTTAGGTTATCTAGTTTTTCCCTTGAAAAGTACAGTTTCTTCGACATAAACGGTGTCTGGCTAGTTAAATAATAAACTTAAATATTTATTTAAATTTAGGTACAGTTGTAGTTTAAATCACTTTTTTTTTTCATGAGTGACATTTAGGTTAAGCATTTTGCAATGTATGGAACATTTGTGAAGCACCGAGTGAAGCACTAAAAATGTAAAAATTCTAAGTGTGTGTATGAAGGGGAATTATGTTTTAAAAATGCAGGTCATATTATTTTGTGTGGTACAACCCATATTCAACACAAAACATAATAAATGTGTATGCTCTATGTTTACAAACGAGTGTCTCAGATTCAAATACACATGAAATTAGTGGTACATTGAATATAACTGAAAAGATATTTATTAATTCTTTAAGTAAAATAAATGAAACAGTATTTTGTAAAATATGAAATAGAAATATTCATAGAAATATTCGTAAAACATAATAGTGCATGGTGCAATAGTGCAATTATATTTAAATATACTGGAATTACATGTATTTACTTATTTCAAAAATTTCACTTACAATGTGTGATTGTCTAGGATATTATTATTGCTACTCGGGCGACGGTTATTTGCCCCAGCTTTTTCCCTCTCAATGCCTAGTTAAAGGTGTCTAACATTAAATAGGGTATATATAGCGACTATAGCGACTCACTCACTGGAAATCAAGAAGTTCCAAAAGCGAGAAGTTTCCATGGAGTCGCTAAGAAACAAAAAGGAAAACTCGATCCATAATGGAGAAGTTTCCATGGAGTCGCTAGGAAAAATAAAAACATTCGATATATAAAAATATAATATCAATATACTAAAAAATACCACAATCACATAAAATATGAACATGTATTAAAAACAAATATACGTATATAAACTTCGATTTTAATTTTATTTATAGCGATAACGCTATAAATTTGGTGACCCCGACGTGATCATTTTATGTCCAACGTGATAAATATATGCCAGAAGTGAAAATTTTATGTCCAACGTGATAAATATATGCCAGAAGTGAAAATTGTATGTCCAACGTGATAAATATATACCAGAAGAGATTCAATATATCAACTACCATTATAAATTGACCATTTTATGAAGAGAAGAATTTTCCAGATGAATTTTGAATAGAGGTTCCAAAGTTGAATAGATGTTCCTATAATTTATGGTAATTTCCTAATTCAATCAACTGAAGTTGTACATTACAAGTACTGTCATCTGTCGGTGAGTGAGTTAAAGTACATTTCCTTTTTTATCTGAGAGAGTAGTCAATCAATCAATCAATCACAATCGATTAGTTATGCCAACACAACCTTCAGACGAGGATTTTCCTCAAACCCATTATGTCACGTCTGTCAAACTACCCCCATTCTGGAAATCAAAACCAGAAATTTGGTTTACCCAGATCGAATCACAGTTTTCTGTTGCAAAAATTGTCAATGACAAGAAAAAATATGATCAGGTTATAGCTAATTTGCCATTAGATGTGATAGATAATATATACGATATAATATCTAATCCGTCGGAAACGGATCTCTATATAAATTTAAAGAAAGTTTTAATTTCACGTTTATCATCGAGTGAGGAAAAACGTCTGAATGATCTGTTATCAGGTTCCCCAATGGGCGATCTGAAACCTTCAGATTTCTATAGATCCATGCTGAATATGGTTGGAGGATTCAGCATGGTTAGTCAAGATTTATTGATAAAGCTATGGAAAAGACGTTTACCTCAAACAGTATATATTGCCATTACAGCTTCAGGGAAAACAGACACAAAAGAGATTCTAGATATTGCGGATCGGATCTGGGAGTCCTGTCAAAATTCAATGGTTGCATCGTACTCCAAAAATCCTCTTGACTCTGAGTCAACCCAGTTATCAGATTTAACTACCACTATAAAAAATTTTTCAATCACTTTCCATGATTCAATTAATCAAGTATTACAAAAACAAGAAATTTTTAATTCTCGATTAAACTCTTTAGAATCCAGACTTTCCAATCAATCCTTCGAGCCTCAACCTTCTACTTCATGCTGCAACAATTGCAAAAGTAGAAGCAATTCACAAACTCGTACCACTAATCGCAATCGTTCACCCAGCCGTAATAATGTTTCCAATAAATTTGATCGTACAGACAATACTATTTGTTACTACCATCAACTTTATGGTGCCAATGCCTATCGTTGTGGAGGTGAATGGTGCAAATTCAGTAAGAATTGTAAAAAATCTGATAATTCTCAAAGATGACTGAAGTTTGATAATTTTATGACGTCTGATTTTGACATTTCTAACAGCAAACGTCGTCGACTTTTTATTTACGATAGATCTAACAACCTGAACTTCCTAATCGACACTGGTGCCGATTTATCTGTAGTGCCACGCAATGCTTTCACGGATTTAAAAAAGAATTTTGATACGATATTAACCGCGGCTAACGGTTCAACCATTTTTACATACGGTAAGAAATTGTTAAAAGTCAATCTAAACTTACGTAGATTATTTCCTTTCGTTTTCAATATAGCAGACGTTGACATACCGATAGTCGGAGCAGATTTCTTGTCTCATTTTGGTTTAGTTGTTGATCTTAAAGGAGCTCGAATAATTGATAACAAGACTAATTTGTCAGTTAATTGTTTTATTAAAAATAGTCCTTTAGACAATCATAGATTAGATACACTTAAATTATTTCCTTTGACAGATAAATATAACAAATTACTTTTACAATTTCCTAATTTAATTAGTTCCCCAGATTACAATTTACCTATTAAACATTCTATTGTACATCATATAGTTACTGAAGGTCATTTACCTTTTTCACGACCTCGTAGATTAGACAATCTTAAATTTAAAATAGCTCAAACAGAATTTAATAACATGGTAGAATTAGGTATCTGCAAACCATCATCTTCTCAAGTTTCCTCTCCACTCCATCTAGTGGCGAAAAAAGAGAATGACTGGAGACCTTGTGGAGATTATCGACAACTAAATACGATTACCATTCCAGGCAGATATCCATTACCTCATATCCACGACTTTAGCTCTCAGTTGCACGACTGCACTATTTTCTCCAAGATTGATTTAGTGCGAGCGTACCATCAGATACCTGTCGCTGAAAATGACGTTTAATAGTATTAAAAACAAATATACGTATATAAACTTCGATTTTAATTTTATTTATAGCGATAACGCTATAGTATGCTTTGAAGATTGTCGTGCCAACTCAACTTTCACGAGTTGTCTCTGCAATCTACAAAGGATACCGACTAGGTTGGCTCCAGCAAATTGTAGCCTCTTTAAACGCTATCATATTTTTAATAACTTGGCATCTCAGTTTATCATTTACTTATTGTTGATATCATCGTACACTAAAGAGACAATGACAAAAAAGCCCATAATTAGTTTGACTATAGACCACCAGGTGGCGTACTCCTTATTTTCAGACGCCTATAGACATGATTTCATCCATCTGGCTTCCATAACTGTATTCTAGTCTCATCAGTGAATAGAACATTTTTGTAATTCTCGATATTCCACCGAATATGTGCTCTGGCAAATTATAATCGACGAGTTTTGTGATTTTGGAAAAGACTTGGAATTTTGACAGGCCGTCTTGGCTTTAAACCTACCTCTTTTAATCTTCGTCTAACCGTTTTCGAACTAACATTCACTTGTCTTACATTTAATAACTCATTTCTGAGATGTGTGGATGTTAGTGTGCGATTTCGGGTAGAATTAAGGATCAAAAAACGGTCATCAATTGCTGTTGTGCACCGTTTGCGCCCTTGGCCGGGTCTTCGAACAAAATTTCCAGTCCCTCGATACCTTTTTAAAATATTCAATAATGTAGATTGACCTCTCCTAAGACGTCGTGCGATATCTTTGTGTCTATATTCTTCCTCATATGGAGTTACAATTTGTGCCGCTTCAGCTTCACTGCAGTATCTATTTGGTGGCATATTTTTTTTTTAAATAAAGAACAAATAAAAATCAATAATACTTACTTTAATTCACTACAAATAACTCAATTCACTATAATTCCTGAATGATGTAAAGAATTTTCAAATGACAAAACGCGCATTAGAAAATATACGCCACTAAAATGAATTAAATGTAAAAATATTTTAAAACAATTGAATATATTCACCTACTAGAGAATAACATCAGCACATATATAAATTTACAACGACGATTTGAAACCATATTCAAGTAATAGTGATAACAAAAAATATTCGATAATTTTGTCCATGAGTGTATTTGACCATAAATGAGTTTTATTTTTGCCAACTTTGGTGAAATTACTAATTCTTATAGAAAAGATATTCAGTTTTGAATTTTTCTTCTATTCTTGCTGTTTTCGCGCGAAAGCGCGTCAAAAAGTGCCTATAGCCTTTGACACACAAGGAATTATTTTTTCAACAAAAAGACCTGAAAAATGGTTTCTATTTTGCAGGCAAAAATATAGAATTTGTTCACAGATCGTTTACGATTTACAAGTTAAAGAAAATTATCGCTATTCCAAAACAATTCGCTTATTTACTCCACTGCAATAGGACTTATGAAATTTAAAAATGTTGTAAGAGTATGAATTTAATGTTGAAATTTATTTAGCCACTTCAAAACACTGCCTCTAATATCCTTTAAAAATCAGGAAGTTGCCAGCAACTAATTTCAGCGAGTACAATTCAAAATTATTAATAGAATGTTAATTATTTCCCTAGAAAAAGTCGCGTATTAATATGTAAAAAATCTTATCAAGACTTTTATCCTTGGCCCAACCTCATACTGCTTTCTTTCAAGGCGTTGTTGTTTTTCTTGTGCTGATTTTGCATTGTGTAATATATTAGAGAATTGCCATAAGCATTACTATGGCTTTGCCCTAATTGTGATAATTATATTATTTAGTAGGTGTAATAGAAGTTAATAATTGCCTTACAATTTATATCTCTAGCCTAGAGAAATGGGGAATTATGTTGTCCAAGATAATGAAAAATGATTAATCATAGTTTGCAAGGGGAGTATTATTATTATATCATAGATATAATAGATATAATAAATCTGTTGGTGACAGAAAATTACGGAAAATTGAGCACGTCAAGTCGAACATAAACATGGTATGTTGTAATAATTGAACGTAATTTGCACCTTCGTTCACAGATCCGGTTCACTTAAGTCAAAGTGATGAGACGATTAAATATTGGGTTTTACTTCGAAAGTCATACGGCTTTACCAAAATAATCACATCTGTTTGTAAAACAGATTCATTGTTCAAAAGTCACAATATATCTACTTGACTATGATACAGGGTGTTCCAATCAAAAGTGGCCACCATGAGCAACTTTAAGGGCCAGTTGTGTAAAAGAGCACTGAGCCTTGGTTCAGTTAATTTGCAGTTCAAGATCTGACCGTTGATCAAAGCAAAAGCGTTGTATAAACCAAAATCAGCGATTGGTCAACTGACCAGTATTTTACTAACTGCATTTAATAGTTGGTAGTCCAAAGTTACCAATTTACAAAGAGACTTTCAGTTTTCCACTATAATTCTGATTGGCTTTTAACGTGAGCGTCGACCGCCTAAACTAATTACTTCCACATTCAGTGGAAGTATAGTATCGACAAAAAAAATTCTTCAAATAGGGTAGAATGTCACGAAATTTTAAGTTTGAGCAAAACAAATTCTGTCTGTCGGTCTGTCTGTAACTTTTTTGTGCGCACGATTACTCTGGAACCGTTTAAGATATTGACTTGAAATTTGTATTTTAACGTGATCTGGAACTAGATTATATCTTGATCTTATTCCGTTAAAGGGCTGGGAGGTAAATTGGGGTAAATGGGGGTAAATAAGTAAATCAAGCAAGTAAGAATCCATAAAATTGGTATTTAGTATATATAAGAGGAGCTAAGGTCTCAAACATTTTTGTTGGCATTAGCTACCCCCATTACTAACCCCCACCCCATTATTAAAGGGGATAAAATAATAAAATTGTCATTTAGTGTGTGTACAAGAACCAAAGGCCTCTATTTTTCTTACTTCATCCACCCCCACTACCACCACCTCCACCCCACTACCGATGTGGCATATCGTTTTATGGGTTTTTGGGATAGATGTTATTACAGTATCTTAATTTTTCTTTTTTTAATAAACGTTTTGCCAAATTTCTATTACTTACTTACTAACACTACTACCGGAAATCTTGGTTAATCACGTGAACAACAAAATTTGCCTTGATTTTGATACGTCTGTCCTCAGCTAACAGCTATCTTCATGCAGAGATGCAGATATTTAATATTTGATGGATATTTGTTGACATTTGTCAAAACTCGTCCTATAATTCTCAAAATAATAAATCTTATTTCAAATTTCTTACATTAAAAGTTTATTTTCTTCTCCTGGATATTAGATTTTAAATATGTAATATACCTTTTATAGAAAGGTAGGTACAAATTCTTCTGACCCAATGTTGCTAAGTTATAACCTTAAATACCACTTATTAAGTTTTACTTTACCTCTTTTATTATTCTTTCTAAATTATTATTTAACAGTATAGTTGGAAACCATCCAAAAGTACTTGTTTGGAAACGTAACTTTATTTCTTTATTCAATTTGTTTTTACCATTCAGTGGGCAAGTATACAATTTTTTTTTAATAATTTTAATAACATCACATAAAAATAGTTGACCGTATTTTTTATTTTATTTTTTAATCAAGCTAAAAACGTACTCTTCGCCTGTTCACTGAATTTTTTATATAACTGTTACACATTCTATAGGATACTCTTCGCAGTTTTTTGTAAATAATGTTAGTATTAGACATTTTTAATTTTATAGTACGAACTTAGTTGGTAAAATACTCAGTGTAAAATAAAGTAAAAATAAAAAAAAACTATACCATACCCCATTTGGGTTTCGAACCCGGGACCTTTGGATTCCGAGTCAAAAGCGTAAGAACTACACCACCACCTTACACGTAAAAAAATGTAAATTTTTACATTATAAGACAGGAGCTAAAATCATATTTTCACGGTTGCATATTACATTATGAAATGTATATTTGTAAAATATATAAATATTTAGAAATTAAAATGAAATATCATTTCACCAGATTTCTCTTCAATTACAAAAACATAAAAATCAAAAAAAATGCCATATTTCGATAAATAATGTAAGATATTCTGTACTGCTATACGGAATCCTCTGTAATATTAATACATAAAATATGTACTTGCTGGGTATTTGAAACAGTGTTAAAAATTAATATTAAAATTTATTTCAGACAGTGTAGTAGTGCACATTCACATTCTTTTTTAGAAATGTGGCAACGTAGCTAGTTACTGTCAAATGTAAAATGCCCCTGTTTTAGAGGTTATTACGCTGTTACGTCACGAGATATCCGGAAAACTACCTTATTTTAAATCCACTCTAATTTTAAGCATATTTATTTTACAATAAAACCAATAATAGTCGGTAAAATTGCTTTAAAATTATATTTATAATATCATAAATTATAATAAATCTATATTACTAATATTGTCGTTTTCGTTATTGTCTATTAGCCCATTATTATTTTTAGGTTATGTCATCTCATTTCAGAGCTCTTCTCTGCTTGGATGCTTTCAAACAATTCATTCCCCATCTCCGTCCACAACTCATTTTATATAAATAGTTGTTTGAAGAACAAGTGAGTATTTTTGAATATGTGAACAGATCTTTTTCTTAATTGTCAACATTTTAAATTGTCAAAATTTTAAACTTAAATTACAAATTAACCCATTTTTTAAATATTATATTATTAAAGTTCCATAAACAATTGTTTCCACATAAAATTTTTTTCGTTGTGAGAGACTTGGATAACAAATCTGGATTTGAAAGTAGTGATTTCTTGGGCAGCGGTTTTTTTAGTGTTTGGAGCTTGTTTATGTTTGTGTTGAAATATTGACTACAGATAAGGAAAAATCATTATAAACAAAATATTATTTAGTTTGGGATATATAGAAATTTAAAGATAACTTGATTAACAAAGGTAAGTTGAGTTAAACTGTTAAAGTTGAGATTTTTATAATATCAAACAGTCAATTGTGAGGTTAGATTACTAAACGGCGTTAGACCTTGGTCTAAACCATCGAATTCCAGGGAACAATTATTTTACTACCGAATCTGGTTTATACCGTTGATTTTCATTTCTGCAACAGATTTTTGACTGTAAACAGTTCAACGCTAAAACGTTCTTATTTACTTATACGTAAATATTACCATTTTTTATCATGAAAAAATAAACCATAAAAATTTAAGTTACTTGCGAACAAAAAAACCGCTGCCCAAGGAATCACTACTTCCACATCCAGATTATTTTCCAAGTCACTCACAACGAAAAAATTTTTGAATTTGGAAATAATTGTTTATGGAACTTTAATAATATAATATTTGAAATCCTCTACCCCAAAAACCCATAAAACGATACCCCACATCGGTAGCGGGGGGGGGTGGCGATAAGGGGTGGTAGTGGGGGTGAATGAAGTAAAAAAACATTTTGAGGTTTCTGGTTCTTGTACACACACTAAATCACAATTTTTTTTTTCATCCCCTTTAATAATGGGGTAGGGGTGGTAACGGGGGTGGCTAATGCCAAATTTTTTTTTGAGACCTTAGCTTCTCTTGTATATACTAAATACCAATTTTATAGACTCTTACCTGCTTGATTTACCTATTTTCCCCAAATTTACCCCAATTTACCCCCCAACCCTTCGACGGAACAAGATGAAAATATAATCTAGTTCTAGATCTCGTTAAAGTACATATGTGTACCAAATTTCAAGTCAATATTTCAAACGGTTCCAGAGTAAACGTGCGCACAAAAAAAGTTACAGACAGACAGACCGACAAACAGACCGACAGACAGACCGACAGACAGAATTTTTTTTCGCTCAAACTTAAAATCTCGACGTTTCGTGACATTCTAAGCCTATTTGAACAATAAAAATTTTTAAAATTTTTTTTGTCGTTACTATACTTCCACTGGATGTGGAAGTAATTATTGCATTATAATTTATAACTTAAAATATTTAGTTGAACGTTGTTTTCTGTATACATGAACATTTAGTTATAATTTATAATGTAATTTTTGTTATGAAGAAATTAACGTTATGGCGAGAAATTCTTCTTTAGTTGTTACCGGCAGTAAGGACGGTCAGATTCCCGACCAACATTGTCTGTGGATATCATATAATTTGTATATTTACTATTAAGTGGCCTTAATGGTAAGTTATTATGTATAGAGTGGATAATTTTACAGCCATTATTAGACCAAATTTCGCATAAATAAAGATCGTTAGTGCTCACGATTGGAAAAAGTGGCCCCAAAACAGAACCCTGTGGATATTTTTAATTTTATTACTTTTTAATGTGGTGCAATTTTTGAAGCAGTATTTAATTTTCAGTATTCTAGAATGTTATGCCAGTTGTTGGCTGGGACATGCAAGCAACACGGAGTGAAGTACAGATGCCTCAAGAGGACGTTGAAATTAACGATCTTTAGACCAATAAGCGGCGAACATTACCTTTTGTGGGGAATACACCGCTTTATAAAACTGCGATGTTGATAAATTATACCAGTCGAAGTCCCATTGTTTACAATTAAGTATCTAATTCTTTTGCGAGCTCGGATATGCAAATTTGGTGCGTATCAGTAGATAAAACCCTCAGTATTTAAAACTGGTAATCGCGTTTTGAATGGTAAATTAGGGTCTTCCACCTGAATTGCACTTACCTAAATGTACGGTCAATGACTCTATATCGGCGTTTGGCTGTTGAACAAGAAATGAAATTCTTTGGTTTTTAGTTAAAATCTAACTGAACATGTTTATAGCACTAGCTGCAATAAAAAAATTATTATACGTGGTTTCAAGAGATTGAATAACTTAAAGGATATATGTGATGTTAGCCTTGTTTGATTGAAATCCAGTTCATTTCTTCTTTAGATATGTTCAATGTCAAATTGATGCCTAACCAACAATTTCAAAGTGTAGTACCATGAAATTATTATTTTTTTAATGACAACTCTTTATACCGCAAAAATCTGCTGCAAATTGCAAATAACTACTAGTTCCAAAAAAGGAATTTACAAGGTTGCGATTTTATTTAATATCAGCGGTTATGTAATATACGAGATAGATATTTTTTCGTTGTATGAATTCTTGTAATGTTACTTACGAAATATGAAGAACACCTAAATAATATAACGGTAATAGTTTCATTAGGGAGCTGCCGCATGCGAATTTGCGAATTTAACTAATATTTTTAACGAATCTAATATAATTCTGAGGTAGCGGGTAGGAGATCTCTAAAGAATCAACTTAGAAGACAATTCTACTTCAGAAAAAGGGACGTTCCTGTCAAGTGATTTCGGAGTTTCCCTGACCTGGAAGATCACCTTACCAGGGCCACTGAATAACGACTTCGCTCGTTGCCGAATACACAAGAGTGCAGTTGCATTAACTTTAATGGTCTTATCTTCACTTCCATAATGGGGTGAGGTGGCAATGGAAGTGAAAGTGGGAGTGGATGATGCCAAAAAAAAAAAATTGAGCTCCTCGTACATAAATTTCAATTTAATGGACTTACTTGCTTGTTTTACCTATTTATCACTTTAACGAAGTAAGATCAAAACACAATCTAGTTCCAGATGTCGTTAAAATATACGAATGTACCAAATTTCAAGTCAATATCATAAACCATTCCAGAGTAATTGTGCCCATAAAAAAATTACAGACAGAATGACAGAGAAACAGGCAGATATACCGACAGGCAGGGAAGCAGAAATTGTTTTGCTTAACTTGAAATCCCGATGTTCCCGTACATTCTAAGCCTATTTGAACAAAAAAATAATGATTTGAAATTCCTTTTACCGTTGCTATATTTCCACTGCACTACGTGAATGTAAAAGTAAAACGATATTTTCAGTTCAGATAGTACCTATAACATTGTTTGGGTCAGTATCGCTGTACAAACTAAAATCAAGTTCGTGGTCTTTTTGTGGCCCGCATCATTTTTTATTATATTCATTGCATCAATAGTGAGAAATAAAAACCTTTAAAAAACATCAGTTAAGAGCTGCCCAACATTTGACATCACCGCTATCTTTCATAAGGATTCCTCCATTTTCGGCGCCGGTGGTTCAAAGAGACATTTCATGTGTTTTTCATTATTTCCATTCTTGTGTTTTGCCGTAGGTTAGGCTGCCGCTTATCAATCAGAATGTTGTCAATGTGTTTGATTTATCTAGTTTCAAAGTAAAATAGTAAAAATAGTCAAACTGGATGTGATGAACGAGTGGAACGGTGGTGTAGCAATATTTATTAAAAAAAAGCACAACGTTAAATATGTGTCACTAGACTCATCTAGCTGTGAAAAAAATGACGAATTTTGTGCAGATTACTTTGTACAGATCCCCTATTGGGAATTTTAATAAGTTCCTGATGTTGTTAGAAAATCTTTTTATCAAATGCCTATCGAAGCAAAAACGTGTAATATCATTAGGTGACTTTAATGTTGATTTTAAAGGTCGCTCATGAAATTTAACTGACTTAGCCTGTTTAGTTGAATCGTTTGGTCTTGAAACCTGCATCTCTGACTTTACAAGGATAACAAAAAATACAGCTACGTGTATCGATAACATCATCACAAATTGGGGGGATGGTTTTGTGGCCGGTGTTTCGGATCCACGCCTCTCGGACCACCTAGGCCAATTTATTGTAGTGAAAAGTCATATGGCACCTCCTAAAGCTATATGGAGAAGAAATATTACTAGTCACGGCATAGAAAAAATTAAATGTTCTTTGTCACAAATAAATTGGAATATTTTTTGCAGTCACTATTATAGTCCAGAAGTCTTGTCAAATTTTTTGGTCAACACCTATAAAAGTCTCATTGATACACATTTCCCGTTAAAAAAGGTTGTTAATCAATCTAACCCACCAGTAAAGTGGTTTAACGAAACTCTTAAAAGTAAACGGGACACATTATCCAGTGTCAAAACAATTTGTAATTCTACTCAGGATCCTGCCGATTGGGCAGTATATAATATTTTACGTAAAGAGTATAGGCAATGTATCAATGATTCTAAGAAGTGTGCTTACAATGATTTTATTAACGGCTAGGACAATAAAATTAGGGACAGCTGTAAATTAATCAACTTTGAACGCAACAAAGCGAGTTCTGACAATACTGAGTATGAATTTACACAAAAAGCTTTTAACGACTTTTTTGCTTCGATAGCTGAGAATATAATAAATTCTTTACCAACTGCAGATCAGACTGCACTGGATTTTTTAAGTGACTTGCCACCCACAAATAATTCTTTTTTTCTGTACCCCGTATCAGAACTGGAAGTTTCCAACACCATAAAGCTTTAAAAGATTCTAACTATACAGATATTTATGGAATCAATTCTAGAATTTTAAAAGAAACAGTAGACATTATTGTTCAACCTTTAACTTTATTAATTACAGCTGCCTTGGTGAGGGTGTTTTCCCAGAAGCTTTTAAGATCACGAAAGTATTACCACTTCTTAAAAAGGGTAATTCCGATGACTTGGACAACTACCGGCCAATTTCCATCATACCATAATTTTGAAAAACCGATTATTAAACTTTTTTGAATCTAATGACGTGCTTAATAACTGTCAATTTGGTTTTCGTAGCAAGTGCTCTACTACACAAGCTGTGTTTACTGTGGTGCGGGACATTGTTGAGGGCCTTGAGCGGGGCAGGCATGTAGAAATTACACTGCTTGACTTGTCCAAGGCCTTTGACTGTGTCTCACATGAATTACTGGTAGAAAAGTTGAAATTTTATGGGGTTCGTGGGAGTCCATTGGAACTACTACGCTCCTATTTATGTAACAGAAAACAGTGCGTCAGTGTAAATAATATAAATTCGGATCTTAATACAGTTAAGCACGGAGTGCCTCAGGGCTCTGTATTGGGGCCACTCCTTTCTATTATATATGTCAATGATATATTTCATTTTATGTTGCCCCATAGGTGTATTGCTTACGCTGATGACACCACATTGCTAACTTCCCATAGTAACCTTCAAGTTTTACATCAACAGACTTCTTTAATTTCTGATCAAGCCAAAACCTGGTTCATCACTAATAAAATGAAAATGAATGAGGAAAAAACTCAGAAGCTTGTCTTTTCCACGAGTAACACAGTGACAAAGGGTGACAGTGTGAAACTCCTAGGTGTCACACTGGACGATAAACTAAACTGGTTTAGTCATATTGATCAGCTAAGCCACAAACTTGCCAGCACAATTTTGCTCCGTCAGCTAAGAAAGCACTTGGTTTTGGAAACCTTGAAAGCGAGCTATTTTTCACTGTTTCATTCACACATTAGTTATGGCATCACTTTATGGGGTAATTCTTGTCATACTATAAAAATATTTCGTCTACAAAAGAAAACAATTAGAATCATCGCCAATGCAGGGTATAGAGACCACTGTAGGCCTCTATTTATTTCACTGGGCATTATGCCGGTACCTTCTTTATATATTTATCTTAGTTTACTGGATATACACAAAAACTTAAATTCTTTTGAAAGGAATTCAAATTTTCATAATTACAGCACTAGACAAGCCGATTTACTAAGGCCAGCTAGGCATCGACTGACAAGATCGTCTGAAAATTCGCCGCACCTCAGGCTATATAATTTTCTTCCAAATCCATTAAAATTATTGACCTATAACCATTTTAAGGGCATATTGAAAAAAATATTTTTAATCCACGGTTTTTACTCTACTGATGAGTTCGTGGCGTTTTTGACAAACCCCGAAAACATTGCTGATATAGTGGCATCCATTTGACGTGGTACGCACTTCCTTGCTATTGTTTGAACATGCAACAATAATGTTGCACGGCCACTTATTTTTATTTTGTTTTTTGTTGCGTATTTCTCTGTTCTCTTTTATTATTTTGTTTTGTATTGTATAAGATACAAAAACATAACATAATGTGTTGATGTTTTTTTACTTTTGTTAATGTTGTTTACTTACCTATAGGTTTATACCTATATTTTATATATTATTTTTTATATTTTTTAATTGACGTGCCATATATATATATATATATATATATATATATATATATATATATATATATATATATATATATATATATATATGTTTTGTATTTTAATTGGTGAAATTAATGATATGATATGATGAATTAGGTGTTAATTGAAATAAAATTAATCTTTATTGATTTTATTATCACAGTGGTTAAACAAATTTCCACTATAATAAACAAAAAATGGTAATTTTTATTCTTATCGTAAAAATGCATTTTTTCAGACACGAAATTACTGGCATCAGTGACATTTCTTCAATAAAGGGCTTCAAAAACCGACCTAGATTGTCTACTTCTTCTAATTAAACCTATGGAATAATCGTGATATTTGTGTAAAAATGCCCGTGTGTAAACTAATATCAAATGTCAATTTTCAATAAAAAACTGATTAAGCAAGGTAAAAGTAAGCTGTATTATTATTTTTGAATGATAAAGTTGCAACACTGTAAAAGCCATGTCAATGACACGACAAGACAGCGCAATATTCTTGTCTCTTCCATTTTGTGTTTATACTTGTGCTGTCTGTGGCGAGAACATTGCCTATTTAAATAAAAAAAGTAGATTTGAGTTAGAGAAAAATTATAAGAATTATCTACCACTTTTGGGCTAACATATCATAGCGCAGAATATTTGTACAGGGTGGACCAAACTAGATAGGATTTGAGGTTTTATCCAAAACTATGGCAGATAGGCAAAAACCAATATAGGTGTCCTGAGCTTGATTTTCGAGAAACAAACAATGGCGTAAACCGCGATCATCTCTCTTCTTCGACTACCGAGGTACAGAGAGTTTTTGGAAAATTGGCATTTTTAGATCAATTACCAACTACTGTCGAATCGAAACTTTTGTTTTTGTAAATGGAACATCCTGTAAACTATTTCATTATTCGATCACAACCTAAATTAGCTATCCAGCTATCAATTTTGTCTAACTTTTCGAAGCTCTTTGAAATAATCCTGTACAACCACATCTATCCATCAGTTCGCAATTTAATATCTATCAGCATGGCTTTATGTGCCATAGATCTACTGTTTCAAATTTGGCAGTTCTCTCGCAGTATATCTCAAATGTTCTAGATAATCGTGGACAGGCAGATGTGGTTTACACAGATTTTTCAAAGGCATTCGATAGAATTGATCATATCGTTTTGCTTGAAAAAATGGGACAGTTTGGATTTAATGACAGTATAAAACAATTCTTTAAATCATATTTGCAAATGAGGACTCAATATGCATCTTACAATGGATTTAATTCCTCTAATTACGTCGGTACCTCGGGGGTTCCCCAGGGGTCGAATTTGGGTCCGCTGTTATTTCTTCTGTTTATTAACGATTTGAACTGTATTATCCAGTGTTGCCAGCTCTTCTTTGCGGATGATATTTACTGATATACATGCCATAGATGATTGTCAGAAGTTGAAGACTGACTTAGATAGTATTCAAACATGGTGCATTAACAATAAGTTACATCTAAATCTGGTCAAATGTAAAGTCGTAAGTTACACACGAAAACAGCTAGTACACGAATATGCTTATCACATCGATACGACTGAACTAATCCGGTGCACTTCTTTCAAGGAGCTGGGAATAACTTTTGACTCTCAATTTACTTTCAATGATCACGTGATGCAGAAAATATCTGATGCCATGAAGTTCTTTGGTTTTATTGTGAGAAATTGTTGAGTTTCACAGATGTCAATGTCTTAAAAATCTTGTATTATTCATATATCCGTTCAAAACTAGAATATGGATCTCTAATTTGGTATCCTTTCTATAACTATCACGTAGAGGCAGTAGAACGTGTTCAAAGGAGATTTTTAAAGTATTTGGCGTTCAAGGTTGATAGTGAATATCCTGCAAGAGGCATTTAACAGAAAGATTTAATATCAGCAGTTTAGAAATTAGAAGGAAATGTGCCTCATTGACTTTCCTATAAAAGCTGCTACACCAACAAATCGACTGTTCCGATTTGCTGGCTCAAATTAATTTGTATACACCTAGACTTCAATCTAGGCAAAATACTTTTTTTCATAACGATAGAGCTCGAACAAACATATTGCTAAGGACCCCAATCAATGTAATGTGTGACAATTTTAATCAAATTTGTCATTTGTGTGATATTAATACCTGTACCGTAAAGGAATTGACACAAGAAGCTGTCAATTTTTTTTCTGGTCTAAATAATTAAAATAGTTGTAAAATAGTTGTAATAAGTAGTTGTAATAGTTGCAATGAGTAATAATTGTAATCTTTATCTATCTAATGTTTATCTATTATCTTACTTTATACATATACAAAATAATATGTCTATGCTCTAAGTTCTAAGTTACTTTATGTGAATTACTTCCACAACCAGTGGAAGTATAGTAACGACAAAAAATTTTGAAACATTTTTATTATTCAAATAGGCCTAGAATGTCATGAAACGTCGAGATTTTAAGTTTGAGCGAAAAAATTTCTGTCTGTCTGTCTGTCTGTAACTTTTTTTTGTGCGCACGTTTACTCTGGAACCGTTTGAGATATTGATTTTAAATTTGGTACACGTATGTACATTAACGAGATCTAGAACTAGATTTTCATCTTATACCCTTGAAGGGTTGGGGGGTAAATAGGGGTAAATTTGGGGTAAATAGGTAAATCAAGCAGGTAAGAGTTCATAAAATTGGTATTTAGTATATACAAAAGAGGCTAAGGTGGCATTAGCCATCCCCATTATTAAAGGGGATGAAAAAAAAAATGTGATTTAGTGTGTGTACAAGAACCAGAAATGTCAAAATATTTTTTTACTTTATCCTTTAAATAATCCCTAAGCGAAAAGTCGGAGATCTAGCTGGCCACAAAATAGGACCATTATTTTCTAAAAATTAAACAACATCTAAACTACTTTGTTGTTTATTAATGTCCAGTTAGCTAAAATATTGTTAGTAGTTATCAATTTCAAAATGAGGACCTATTATTTAGTATCCAATAAAACCACACCATACAAAATTATTTTATATTATAAGAAGTATTATTCTTGTTAATAGTTGGCCTCCTCACAAATATATTAATTTTTTCGAAAATTCACCACTTTTTCTAGAGACGAATATGATATACGATATATCGTAGGATAGCTAAGTTAAGTTGTGACCGAATAATGAAATAACTTACAGGGTGTTTAAGAAAACAAACGTTATGTCTATATCTCGAAAACTGAGGCACGCATAATTTTCTTCTTACCAGCAACAGATTCTACGCAAAAAAGTGCCAAGAATGTGTTGTTCGATTTTCGATTCGGTAACTGAGATATAGAGGTCATCAAGAATGCCAATTTTCCAAAAACGCTCTGTAGCTCGGGAGTCGAAAAGGATAGACGATCGCGACTTGGCCATTGTTGTTTCTCGAAAATCGAGCTCAGGACACCTATACTGGTTTTTGTCTATCTGCCATAGTTTTAGAGAAAACTCCAAATTCCATCTACCCGTCCACACTGTACGTGTACTGCAGACACCCCGTTAGTGCAGTGTTAAATTTGCAAATATCTCTTACTTTTTCAAGTTGTTGCGCCTAGTACAACCTGTATATGTAAATATATGTATTAGAATTTCAACTTGTACGCTACAAAATACCAGAACTTAGGGGGAATGCGGTAGAAGGAAACAAGGTCTTTTTTGTTCAATTTACACTTGTGTAAAAATTCTTAATTTAATTGTAAATTGTAAAATTCATTTAAAAAGGTACAAGATCAATTTAATTAAAACTAACTTTAAGCGCATAAGAACTAATTAAGTTTTACCAGGAATGTAATTATTTGCACATAAAAACCCAGAATAGAATTTATTCGCTGATACGATAAAAACAACTTATTACCGTGTAGCTGTCTATTGTGTGTTTCACGTGTGTTAAATTCAGATTATTATTATTATAAATAATTATTCTTACAGGTAGTGGTTACTCGCTGGCAAAAAATATTGCTTCCGGTAGGCGTGAATAAAATCACACAGACATTTTTACAATTATATTAACATTTATGCTGGGATAATGTAGCAATTCTGAATGACCTTGCATTGGCATTTGGCATTTAAATTTAAAAATATTTTATTCATATCTCGATCTAGGATTATATATTGTATAAAAATCTACCGGGTGGCGTGGAACTGCATATACTAGAATATCTTTGATCGAAAAAAAAAAGGATAGGCAAGGACATACCGCTACAAAACAACAAAATCGTGTGGGGCCAATATGTCAATATTATTATAGAAACGAAGTAATACTGAATATTTAAAACGTTTAGTTTCAATATTCATAAAAAAAATCCGACGGACTTCAAAAAAATTGGCTAAAAATTATGAAATAAGACTTCACCGTTGTCCAATTAATTGAACCTTATTACCTAATATTGATATTAAAGTCAATTAAAAATAGGTCTGAATTCTTGTTTGTTCATTTTTACACCGACGAGCGATGGCAGTATCGATATTAAGTAATAATAGTAGGAGTCCCCGACACTCTTTTTTGTAAGATTTGCTTAAATTAATTTCCTATTTCTTTGTGTTTTCACAAAATCGACTCCTGCAGGGGTAACCAGCGGGCAACGCTTGACAGGAACATTTCAATTATCAAATCAGTCAAATCAATCCAAATTTATTTCACTTCTAGAAAGATACATATGTTATAATATACATGTTTTGAGATGTACTCCTAAGTGTAACACCTGTGTGAGCGTTGATTACTTAAAAAAAAACTGTAACAAATATCAAACTATAAGAATAACATTTTGAGAAGATAAGATCAGAAGAAGATTAAAATATGATTTTCAAATATGAAAACAAATCCTAAATACATAAACCTAAAAAAAAATAATAAAAATAATAGAGTTTAATGCGTGACTTCAGCCAGTTAAAATGGCTAAAATTTAATTAAACTAGCCAATTTAAATTATTTTATATTTTTCCTTATTAAAAATACTTGACGGCGACACTGTATGTCCATGACCAAGACTAACATCTTCGCTTTTAAATTATTAAAAGGTTACTAGACTATATTTTCTTATTGCTTCGAGACTATGATTTGACGCACAAAGTGACTAAGCGGTAAGTTTAACATATTAAGAAGATGCCGTAGAAGCAACAAGTGCGAGGAACATGGCGAAATTGGACAGCTCCTATCAAATTTTTCTCCATTAGTTTCTTGGTATCTTACGAAAACTGATTATAATATCATTTGTCTTAAGTAAATGTGTGCAGAGATTCGATGTACCTGGACAATCTGTAAGTACGAAACTTTTTAATAAAATTCCTTACTTGTCCAACAAGATCTGCGTTTAGAATGTTAACTTTCTAGTCTCTTACTAGAATATGGTAGACATTGTCTACATGTTTCCCGAGTATTTTTAGTGTAAAGTGCTTCATTGGGCGAAATTAATTTTCCTTCGGTTTGAAACAATAATTCGAACATAAGTTGGGGCTTTTCCGGCCCGTTGATCAATCGTGTCCGTGAGTGCGTTTTTCGAATTGTCTGGATATGCCGAATAGCATGTCCCGTTTGTAACTTTATTTATGTTTCACTACTTTGTTCTTCAGTCTAAGTACTTTTTTTCAGTAAAGCGCATGGATATGCAGAATAGCATATCCCTCTGTAAATTTTATTTAAGTGTATCTCATGTGTTTTTTATTGTAAATACTTTTGGTAAATTCTATCTTGCTTATGTAAATTGTGCGTAAAGCAATTTGTTTAATAATTTCGTTCATATAGTAAATAATTATTACGCGGTTGGCCAACTGATCGTAGTTGGTTGTACATTATATTTTATTATGATTGTATCTTTATTTAGTTCTTGTTTTTAATCTGTCGAAAGTGTTACATATTTGCGCATACCCTTGAGGTTTATCTCATGCTCTAATTACCTTTTTTGTGTATTGAAGTTACTTAATTCAGTAAAGTGAATTAAATTGTATTTTTTTTTGTTTGACTTATTTAGCCCTCAACGTAGCAAATTAAAAACTATTAAAATTAACTGTAATTTTCAGATATTAAATGCTTAGCTATAATTTGACGTTAAAGCAATATTTTCTATGGTTATACTTTGTCTAAAATTTTAGTTAGTGACAATTTAACCATAGGATAAATTTTTTATAGCTACAGAAGGATGGCATGGATGAGAACGCTAGACAAATTGGTGCAGCAAACTGGATGACACAAGTCAAAAACAGGAACGAATGAAGGAAGAAGCTTGGGAAAGTCGAGGCCTTACGCTAAAACTGTATAGCTAATGATGATGATTATTATTATTATTACTATTTAGCCACTACAGAGAAATGAATAGTCGTTTTGAATTTTTAATTTTACAGTCAGGCTGAAATTTTTTTTAACAAATTTCATATAAGTCTGCAAAAATACTGCAATTTTAGTAGCCGTCTTATTGCATTCGCCATTTTGAATTCTTAATTTTAAACACAAAATTCGTTATTTGCTGCTCCTAAAATATGAAGAAAAATGAATTTTTTTCACTCCACCAAATTTGCAACTAAAAAACTCTTTGCTTGCTCTACTACTAGTTTAATAAAGCTATTAAGGGACCATCGCCGAACCAATCTTGCAGTTTGAGAAAGATTTCATAGAAAACGCTTAAGTCAACCCAGAGTAATGCTGGACATAAAAAACTTGCATACAGGTAGAATTGAGAATCTCATCCTTTTTAAAAATTTTTAAAGTCGGTTAAAATATAAAACATGCTCTAAATCTTTGCAAAATCCCTCCAATAATTTACTTTTTCACAACACAAAAAATTTAACCCATTGGACTTGACATATCTACATGGTTACCAAAAAAAAAAAAATATGTAAATAGGGTAAATAACATTCAGAAAATATCCACATACTACTTGGAGGGTAATCCTTTAACCCATAACAGATTTATATTCCCAGAGAAAACAATGGAGACACACAAGAATAAATACTAAATTATTTGGCGAGCGCATAATGATAGCTATGAGCGTGTAATAGTCATTATACGCGAGCAGAATACTATACTTTATCCTCGACTAAATTGTTTAAATCGTTTATAGTTGAAAATAACGTTAGTTGACAGTAAAACTTTGTTCGGACGTCTCCCTTGGAAATAATGGACTCGTCCGTTGGTTACGAAAATTGCTAGTTCTTAATTGACGAAAAGTGCGCTATGTTATTATGAGATTATGTTCATTATACGTTAGGTTGGAATTATGACTATCATTATTCGTCAATTGTTACAAGTATTATGCAAGGATATACGATAGTCGTGGATAAACATGTTTTTTTTTCTATTTATCTACTTAGGTTTTTTCGCATTGCAGTATGTGATAATTTTTTATTACAAACTGCAACAAATCTTTTTTAGAAACATATATAATATACATATCAGTAATTATAATTGTATATAGGCTGAATAACCTTGGTCGATGGCCAATTGGATCTTATCCAATAAAAAAACTTGTTTATTTATTACTATCACATATAAATAATGTTACTTTAACGACTAAAATGATAAATAAAATATCCTTTGTTTTATTATTAGGTAGGCAGGCAGGTTCGAAAATCCTCAGCTAGCCCATTTTACATTAGCGACATGTGAAATCTCTTAGAAAAGATTGGTTCTTTCCAAGGACAGCAGTATAGTCCACGACGCAATTCCTCCTTCAATAAAAATTGTTTTTAGGCACACCTGTACCTTGACCCTTTACTAGGTCATTCCGGGAACTTGAACCCAATAATTGTTAAACTGTGCCATTGCTCATTCTAGTAGCTCTGATTGAATCAGACTTCCTGGTAAATTAAAGTCTGGCCAGAGAAATGAGTTTTGCTCCTTTTACCGCCAAACGAACTTCTTTTTCGTTGCCCTCTATATTACTATATCTAGGCGCCTATATAAGTTTGACTTAGTCGGGCGCCAACATACGAGCCCTGTGTTTGCATTTGTGTACACTGGCGCTGATTTTGATCTTTCGATCTGTCTTTATACCATTCTAGACCCACAGAACTCAGAAGATGAATAGTAAACCATTATATAGGAAGACACTTGTCATCCTCTGACTAATTGACAACTAGGTCTATTTTCGAATTTCTGTTGGCCAAAATCACATACAACTTTCCGAAGAGATCTACTGAAATTTACACGACTCTAAGAATGTTTATTCTCGAATGTAGTGTTCTACAATTTTCAATAAATGGGTAAATACCAAACGACATTGTACCTACTCTAGCATGCGAATAAATAATAACAGCTAATTTCTATAAAAATGTCAAAATTGAATGAAGAAAATATGCTGGCTAGAACTGACAAATTAGAATTTCAAGAAGATGCAGAGCAAAATAGATGAAAACAGTCTAAGAAACACGATTCGTATGAATGTAACGATCGGCAGTTTATAAATGTGTTTAGGTTCAGTAAACATTTGGTAATAAATCTAATAGACAAAATGTCCTTTGTTAACTCTATATATTCTTCTCCTGCTGACTGCAGTAATTTCATATGCCTCCTCCATTAAAGCTCCATTTCTTGATATCATTGTAACAAGTATAAGAATATGGAAAGAAATCATTTTTATTTTCGTCCTCAATTCTACCTCCATCAGTTGTCAAATAATCTGTTGTATAGGTAGAGTCTTTAGACAGTACTGACATACTACGATATGTGACATATTTGTACAGTGGTGTTAGCGGTGGCTACTACTGCTGAATACCAGTTTAAGAATGTTTGCAACAATTATTAGTGACATTTATCATGGTTATCCATTACTAGAGATTCGAGAGTAGACCCTTGGTTCTTTACATAGAATTAGAGTCTCAGTATGTCCCAACCCTTTGTCTGTTGAATTCCACATTCCATTGTTGAAAAGTGGGTTTGCTGTTTTCCTGGCTTCCAGTTATACTTCAATATATGTATGTAAATCCAAAGATGGTTTCCATTGCAACCACTGAAGGGGTCCTGATTGCTTTTAATATACTTGGACAGACTAACCTTTGAATATGGCATACTCGAGTCCTAATTATGAAGCGCTCTTGGAATTCCCACTCCACCAGGGCGGCGTATGTTATAAGAGATTTTACCATAATAGTATTCGTCTAGAAAATGGTCTTACTTATTCCTCACTTAGAACCGAATATATATTTTCATTATACTTCTCCAAAAACATTACATACCTATTTAGCGCAGGGAAAATGGGATTTTCCTGTGCGCCCACAGAGGAAAATTTTCCCGTGCGCTAATGATACTAGCTGCCTACTTGCGAGGATCCTAATTCTAGATAAGGATATGTTATTTCTACTTGTCAACTTTTGATTAATTCTTCAATATTGCTCAGGACTTTATAGTGAAATAAACCTGAAACAATATATTTCTCAGTAGAAAGTGTCATAATTATAGAGAGAAATTAAGTTATAAAATCTCATGTAAATATTAATAATATAATAATTATTAAAAATAAATGTAGATCTGAATATCCCCATACCATTTATAATATTAAGCATTCAGAATTCAGTAAGTATCTTACAACGGGTGTGATTCTAAAAAATTCATTGCTACTTCTGGTGTACCCCAAGGATCAAATCTTGACCCCTTACCATTCCTGCTTTTCATTAATATTTTAACACAGATGATTGATTGTGAAAAAGAAGCAAATTTGTTGATGATCTCAAAATTTACCACGTTGAAAAAAATATTGAAGTATATTTATTAAAAACCAGTTGATAAAGATTGAGGATTGGTGTAAAGAAAATAATCTCCAATTAAACTTTCAAAAATGCAAAAGCCTAACTTTTGCACTAAAGAAAGAGTACACAGAATTCACCAATCAATTTAATTCCACAGACCTAAGCCGGTGTGAATCCATAAAAGATATTGGTATAGTATTTGATGCAAAAATGTAATTTAATGAACATATCAATATTCCACAGACCTAAGCCGGTGTGAATCCATAAAAGATCTTGGTATAGTATTTGATCCAAAAATGTAATTTAATGAACATATCAATAGCACACGGAGCTACTCATTAGAAACGGTAACTGGTTTGTGACGGAAATATAAACTGATCGCTAACTGGTTAGTAACCGGACTCCGCACACGAAGCTACTGTATCTGCCACAAAATTCACATTCAATTGTTCGTTCATCTTGAAATCACCCAAAAGATACTTGTAAACACACAAAAAACTCTGGAAACTAGATACTGGAGTGACTGCACGCAAGATTTCTTAAAACTGATCACAAACCGATTACCAACTAGTTACTAACTAGTAGCGCCATGTGCGGCACTCGATAGAACGTCATAGGAAGTGACTGTCGAGTGATTGGTTACTAACTGCAGTCACCAATCAGTTTCTTTCAAGTAGCCCCGTGTGCGGACGGCCTAAATCAAACCTCTGCACTAAAAATGTTAGGCTTTATAATTCTAAACTGTCGTAATTTTCACGATCCCACTGCATTCAAAACACTTTATTTTTCCTACGTGAGATCTAAATTAGAAAATGGTCCCTTGATTTGGTATCCATTTTATAATGCACACGAATTGGCTGTAGAAAATGGAGGAAATTTCTTAAGTTCTTACAATACAAAGTCTCAGGAGCATATCCTGTAAGAGGCTACGATCAACATATGTCGCTAAATTCCTTGAATTTTCAATCGCTATATCTGAGAAGGGTGTTATCTTCAATAAGTTTCATCTACAAGCTGTTACATAATAAAATTGATTGCATTAGTCTTGTCAATCAAATTTCAATTCAAGTTCCGTGATTTCATACAAGAACTTTGACTACTTTTCACTTACCTGTAGCCAGAGCCAATATATTGTTACGGTCACCTATATACCCAATATGCAATAGTGTGAATGACGTTACTATGACCTGCGATATACCTCACAGCAAATTGGAAGAGTTGATCAAAATGGTTGCAGATCATGGAAATTTCATGTAACTACTGAATCTTATTTAACTAACTTGCTTATAATATAACTTAATTATCTAATCCATTTTGTAATTCTATTTGATAATTTTTAAACTTTAACTTAAGTTAGTTTAGCTTAGTTTAATATTACTTATTATAATTTTGTCTTGTAACTGGATTCATTGTGATCTGTTGGGCAATAAAAGTGTTTATTTATTATATATTTACTATATTTTCACGATTACCTTACATCGAATATTTTATATAAGTACCTGTAGACAGGATGACTAATTTTAAAAAAGAAAATATTTACATTTCATAGTTAATTCGTTATGAATCAACTTATTTACTGACAAAAATTGTAACAAAACACCACTCGTAAAGTAAAAATATATAGCTTTGTACTGATATCATAATACATACTTCTAGTTCTTCGATATATAATGTATTTTATAATGAAATTTTATTTATTTATTTACAAATTACAAATTACCTACCGAAACGCTACAAGGGAATATCTTATGAAATTCTTTAATAAAATTACCAAACAACTTTTAATAAAGTCAAACAGTCTGCGATCTATATTTATAGACTTGCTTTTATTTATTTCCCACACAGTCACAATCAATTATTGTATTTTGTTGGATTCTCTCTACAAACTGCTAACAAATGAGATATACCCTTTATTGGAATTTGACTCAATAACATCCATCTATTTTTATCTGGGCTAAATGCTTTGCTCAAACGTCGTTAGGCAATAAAAGTATCCGATCCGACTGGCACATGACTTTCTTGCAAGAGAGTTATCTAACAGCATCTAGAGCAAATACATGACCTAATCAGGTGTTCTTTCTGTGGTGTATAAGTCAACTGACGTTATCCAACTTATAGTCAGGAATTCAGCTTCTCAAAAGGCGCTTCTAAAATGTTAGAGTAGGGACTAAGATAAAGTTTTGGAAAAATATGTACATTATAGTCGGAGAGCAGCCAATCTGTAGGAAGCATTTTAAAAATAGTCTATACAACTCGCGAACACCCACCTAAAAAACAGATGATATTATGTAAAATGACCTTCTAGATTTGATTTTTGAGTTCGCCCGTTAATTTGAGATTGCCAAATCGGTCAATTCGCAAATTTTTTGAAAAATTTTAAAATTATTTGTTAATTTTTGTTTTGCACATAACACATCATATCTTTTTTATTTTAATGCCGATTTAGATCAATATTTTACACATTATCCCTCCAATATTCTTGGACAAGCTGACGGCAAATAATATAGTGTAACTAATAATATAGTGCCTAAAAAAAAATATAATTACCCTCTATTGTCGCGGTTTTTTAAAATTTGCATTGAAAAATACCCGATCGAGGAAACTTTTTTATTTTTAAAGAGAGAGTTATAGTATAAACGAGAAAAATGTTCCATATACTTTAAACAAACTTTTTTATAAAGAGATTTTTTTTTGAAATTCGGCTCATGTAACGTGATGACGCTGTTGAATGCGGCCGCGCAACTCGTCCGCATTAATTTAAAGCATAACTTCTGTTAACGTCCCCCATCTGTGGTGTCGTTTAAGCGATCAAGTGAGTCTACGGATTATTTAGTTTCTATTTGCAATTAAATGTTATAAAATTATGTAGATAATCTCGAAACATACACATTAAAAAATATGTTTTCATTAATTATAACAGCAAGTGGGTACTAAAGATTACATTTTCCTCCGCATAAACAACTTATGTTACATTGCACGTTTGCTTTGCTACACTTGCAGCTTGTAGTACAGTTATATAATTTACATTTACAAAATGGAGTTAACTCAATAAAATTGGGTTTTGGGCTTTTTGAAATCATCTTTGGAAATAAGATTTCCTCCTTTAGGTACCATCCAAAATCTAAAACATTTGGAATTCTTTAGTTTGAAGTTCTGGGCTTAATTTGGTAGGCTGTCTTGTAAATAGCACATTGCAGAAATGCCCTTTTTACTTGTATTCTTTGTACTAGGATTTACAATTTCTGATTTTTTTTTTATAAGCAGTTCGGGTATACGATCTTCTACATTATACATGGTAAACTGGATTTAGTGATAAAAATAAATTTTTCTGTTCTAAATATTGTTTTAGAGCCACAGAAATGTCATCGGATTTTGCATTTGATCGCTACATTTCTAAAACCGTAAATATCGCTCGCAGACAAAAAATTTTCATACCATTGTGTTAGTGAACGAATTCTGAACAACTTTCAAAATGTAAGTCTGTCCGTCTGTCCGTCACGTTTCTTGTAAGCACGATAACTCAAGAAAGAAAATTCCGATTGTACTGAAATTTGGACAGTAAATTAGTGTTAGCCAGAGGAAGAACCCTATTTGAACAAAATCGATCGGTAAATAAAAATGTTATTAATGATGTAAATTTGAAAAAAAAAAATTTTAATTTTTATGTTTTTGTAATTGAATAGAAATCTGGTGAAATGATATTGCATTTTAATATCTAAATATTTTTATATTTTACAAATATACATTTCATAATGTAATATACAACCGTGAAAATATGATTTTATCTCGTGTCTTATAATGTAAAAATTTACATTCTTTTACGTGTAAGGTGGTGGTGTAGTTCTTTTGATTCGGAATCCAAGGGTGACGGGATCGAAACCCAAATGGGGTTTGGTATAGTTTTTTTACCAAGTCTTTTACCAACTAAGATCGAACTATAAAATTAAAAATGTCTAAAAGTAACATTATTTACAAAAAACTGTGAAAAGTATCCTATTGAATGTATAACAATTATATAAAAATCCAGTGAACAGGCGAAGAGTACGTTTCTAGCTTGTTTCCTTTGATTTCCTATCCGAGTAATTATAATTTATGCCAAACTATGTGTTTATAACACACTAAATATAAGGACTGAGACAAAAAGCACTTTCAACTTAACATAAATAGACCCTGGAAAATAATAATCACCCGGCACGTGCCTACGTTTAGCTCTAGATGCGATTGCGGCCGATTCATAGTAGCGCGCATTCGTTCGGACGCTGAAACAAACAATGAATATTTCGATAAGGGAGCAAAATTTCAAAAAAAACTTCTTATAAAAGATTTTATTTAGTTCATTCGAAACATTTTCTTCGATTATAGTAGGCACCTAACTTTAAAAATAAAAAAGATACCTCGATCGGACATTTTACTCTGCAAATTTTAAAGATTTTGCGTCAAAGAAAAGTTGTTATTTTTTTTTTTGCCAACTAGTTATTTTTTAGGTAAAGTTTTTTACTTTCAACATATCAAAGAATAGTTAGAGAATATTATGTAAAAAAATTAAAAAACTCTGAAGTAAAATAAAAAATATATGACGTGTTATATGAAAAACAAAAAATAACACATAATTTTTATTTTTTTTAGAAAATTGCCAATTTGGTCATTTTGGCAATCTCAAATCAATGGGCGAATTCAAAAATCACGTTTAGCAGGTTATTTTACATCAGATTACCTATATTTTAGGTGGGTGTTCGCGAGTTGTATAGAGGGTGTCGAATTCAGAGGGTCTGGTCTTCCACTAATTATATAAAATATTACTCTGTCTAGATTCACGTGCTGTGGAAGCAACGGAGCGCTGTACAAGAATAGGTGTATACATTTATAATAATAATAATAGTTTTTATTTATCCTTTTTAAAAAAATTGTATAGAAATAAAAGTATACAATAAAATCAATATAGAAAACGTCACAAGAAAAATTAACAAACAGAGTTAACAGAAAAAAAAAAAACAATACAATAAAGTATATAAAACAGATGAACATACAAGACATCTTGCAGTTGGTTATATAAAACAAATAGGTATATTAAATTACAAAAATTCATTTATCGTGTAGCAATTTTTGTCTAGTAACATTTTTTTAAATTTATGTTTGAAAATATGTATGCTACCCGAAGACCTAACATCTTCATCTAATGAATTATACAGCTTACACCTTTGGTAAAGAAAACTTTTCTGGTACATAGCAGTTCTGTGAGAATGAGGCAGTGGAAAATTATTTGCTCTAGTGTCATGTAAATGACTCACTTGATTTCTTAAAAAGATTGATTCATGTTTATAAACATATGAGCACACCTCAAAAATGTATAGACAGGCAACTGTCAAAAAATTTTTAAATTTGTAAAGGCATCACGGCAACTCTCTCTGTAATTTAAATTTAATAAAATACGAATTGCATATTTCTGTAATGAAAATACCCTAGTCACATTACAACTATTGCTTCAGTTTACAATTCCGTACCTAAGATGCGAATAAAAATTAGCATACAGAGTACTATAAGAATTTCCTAGCTCCAATGTTTGCTCTTAGCTTTACACATAATTTTTCGATATGTTGAGTCCATTGTAAGTGTTTATCAAAAGTAACATCTAAGAGTATACTATCAACACATGTTTTTATTTCCCAGTCAGTGCCATTAAAAAGTGTTAGGCTCTCGGAATTATTATTCAATGAAAATTGTCTTGAAACTGTCTTTGTTTTATTTAGAATTAGGTTATTAGTTTGAGACCAATGTATTTTATAAACTCTTTCAGTGGTTTCTTTTGCTTCAATTAAGTTGTTGCCGGTAACTAGAATGTATCATCCGCATAACACATCACATTGACCCCTGTGGAACTCCTTATTTAATATCATATTACTTTCAACTCCACCGGCCATTTTTACAATTTGTGTCCTGTTGTCTAAACAGAAGGAAAATATTTGTATATGCGGTCATTCTTAAGAACACCCACTTATGGGATTTCTCCAAATTTTTTGCATAGATGTATTCACAGACGTTATAGTAATCGTTTCCGATAGTTGTAATGTTGTGCTTATTTTGGAAAACTACTCCCTAAACTAGAGGTAGTTTTGAAAAAGTATATGGTCCTTGCCCCAAATAAAATTATTTAGGGCAAGGATAATATACTATTTCAGGCATTTCACATTTTTTTTTCAAACGTTTATCAGGGTATGAGTATTTTAAGTATTATATAAATGATTTGCATGAATGGTATTATTATATAATTGCGATCTGGTATATACCAATCAACTAAGGGAGGAGAGGGTAGCGTAAATATTCCAAGTAGTTTATAAATGTCCCTAAAACTGGCTCGCGTGATTACCCTTGCTATTAATCGCACAACTCTAATCTAAACATAAAAATTTTGTGGATACAACTTATTGAATAAATCCTTCACTTCACTTTATTATCAAGCTATGATCAGCATTCTTTTTATTAGTAACACAATGCAGAAAGGTGAGTTTAATATTATGTAGGATGAGATTTTTTTCAGTAAACCAATTGTGAGCGCTGCCTAATTTCTCATCTGTCTTTAAGATTGAGTCTGCAATTTTTTTACCAATGATAAGTAGAGAGGTATCATAGGCAAAAAGACTTGAACTTGTATTATTAAAGCTGTTAAAGTAAATTATGTAAATAAAGTGGTCCCAGGACAGTATATACTTGCAGTATCTACTATAACATACATTTGTATAAACTTTATATTACGTAATTATATGTAACGTTTTCTGCCACGCAAGGAACTGTTGAACTCTTCTAGCAATTCTAGCTTTCAAATAATTTAATAAATGTTATAATAAATAATACAACTTACCCAATTGTTCAGAGGTGTAGAACACCTCTCTCCTTATTTTGTTTCAATTATCAACGAGGGCCTGAAAATAAAACATACGTAAATTATAAATGTTTATTTACTATTGTTATTATTTTAATAATAATCATGTATAATACCACAAGAGTCAAAATATTGATTATTTTTGAGGTGCTATCACTAATGCTTATTTTGCTTAATTCGTAAAACGAATGCGGTAGAACGCAAGAAATATGAGCAGCCCCTAAAATAATCTACAATATTGACTAAGAATGGTATTTGGACGACTATTTGTCGAATTTTTATTTATTTAATAATTGCAGTTACTTGTCATATTTAAATTTTTCTCATTTTCTATAATTAAGTATAAGTGTAGCATCTCTACATAAACAAATGTTGGTTAGTTTGGATTTTGGTTCGTTCAGGAGTAGGTATTTGCAATATTTACCTGGAATACAAGTGGTTGGTATATTCGTATGTAATACCATTAGTGCTTAGAGTTTTACCGATATATATATTTTTTTTTTCGGAAGCGTGGTTTCCACTATATTAATAAATAGTGTAGATTGACAGACTATTATTTAATTAAGCGTTTGGTCCGGCGCACAGTGAGGCAGGAGACCCGAAAATCTGGCCAAAAATCTGAAATTTGGTTAATGATTCAAAAATAGCTTCAGGTTTATTGAAAAATTATTTAATAAAATCATTTCTCAAAAAGGGGAGGGATTATAGGGAATGGAAAAATTATATCAACAGAAAATTACGAAATTTTGTATTGTCACGCAGTAATTATAATTTATATAAAAGTTATTTGAGACACCCAGTACATCAGGTTATTGTTAGCCAGAAATTAATATTAAAATATTTACAAACAGAAATTGTTGAGACAGCAGCAAGCTGGTGCATTCACCCGAGTTACTTGTCATCTAGGTAACTGCTGAATTGCAAAAAGAATAGCTGGAAAATATTTTAGTTTCAAAATTTAGTTGGGTTTTGGTTCAGGGTACGAATTGGTGGTGGCTTGGTGCGTGGCCCAACTCCCCTTTTGGGGGGTAGCCCCCGGAGGGTAACGAAGTAAGTACAAATTGTTTTGTTTTATCTTGTTCTGTTTTTATTGTTTGGGTTAATAAACCTGTACCTTGTTTTCTACCACAATGTTTTATTTACAAGTATTAATTTAATTCATTAAATTCAAATCCTCTTGCAAGCAAGCGAGTAATTTAAAGAAACCCCGTCACAACGGCCCGAGGGTCGTGACACGTGGTGGAGGCGCCGCATATAACATGTGTTGGGAATAATTATTAAACTACCCCAACCCGTAGACGTGACAGTATTCTTATATATTCTGTAATGCAGGTGATGGGAAAAATATTTTACAAAATTTAACTTATAAAGGTTTTATAAGAATCGAAAAAAACATTCGAATATAATGATTATTATATACCTGTTAAAAAGCGTTTCAGGCTGGAAATAATTTCATTTTAAAAGTGAAGGGCAAAATATGGGCATGAATTTCAAACGTAATATTTAATAAATAAAGAATACACCCATTTAAAAAAAATGTTTTGGTCGCAATTGGAACTGAACTAAATGTTTCATTATTACTACAATTAACATTTTACATTGACAACTTTTACAAAAATATTACTGCTTATCACAAAATTATAAGTACTAGAACATGTAATTTGAAAGCTCCATAGCAAAAACTCGAATTTTAATAGAGTAATAAACAAATAAACGAGCACAAAGATCTAATAAAACTTTAAAATTCACAACGCACTATCTGAATAACTCGGTGAACAAATATTTCTCGCAGCTCTTATGCATGTTAAAAAAAATTTAAATGACTGTTTCACATGGTGAAATTCATAAACACGATACTAGGCAGAGAAATGAGGTTCGTTTAGATTTTACTAGGTTAGAAAAAAGTCGAAATGCAACAAATTATTATGGCCCAAAATTCTTTAACAAGTTGCCACTCAATATCAGGATGTTGCCGGAAAATAAGTTCCATTATAATATTAAACAAATTCTGCTGAAGGGAGCATACTATTCTTTTGATGAGTATTTATGTGATGCTACTATGTGTTAAATTATTTTCAATGTTTGTTTACCATTGTATGTTGTAATATACAATATTTGTACTTCTGTGTGATGTTATATACAATATTTCTAATTTTGACTTATGTAAAACCATTGGTTCTGAACATGAATAAATTATTTATTTATTTATTTATTTATTATTCATTGTATGATGGTTTTTGAGATGTGACAATGCCAGCAATTTTTTTTATTTCATGACCTTGATAGATTCTAAATCCGACGGCTAAGTCACTCAATTTTTAACTCGGCTTAGAACGACACAGACTTGTCCTTTTTCGAAAATCTTTTTCTCAAATCAATTATGGCTTTATCTAACGTGGTGCCTTGCAATTTATGAACTGTTATCGCCCAACTTACATAATTACAATTACTGGTAGAGAAGATAACATATGTCACAACACGCACAGACCGATATCGCTAGCATGTGTCGGTTGTCTAGGCAACGAACTTGTTTTTGCAATTGCAGTGGTGTTGCATGGTTGCATTAAATAATTATGCGTTATTCCAGGAATATATTTTCTAGTGTTTTTCGTATTCGGTATTTATCATATATTTATAATGAATATTCAACCATTTCTACGAATAACACAGATGAAATGAGATTTATTTTAAATGCGACTGCTGTTCAATATTATCAAACAAAAAAATAATAAACTTAGTGGTTTTATTTTATTTAAAAAAAAGAATGAATATACACGGCACTGGTATCGGCCACGACAATGGGGAAACTTAAGAGTCTTAGAACACAAAATGTGCCTCATTTCGAACTCTTATCATCTCCCTCAGAGATCTCTACGCATGTTGTCACGACATAACCCCTCTAGTGGACTTCGTCCAGGAAATATCACAAAAATTCTACCAATTCAAACTGGGCGATAGTCCACTAACCCGCAATATAACACGAATCAGACCGCATAATGCCATACTTTTCAACCTGAAACACCCATTACCATACCAGGCGTTGCCTATCTTTCGGCAACCTCCCTAGTAGGGTGGAGCGATTTTTTTAAATTTTGAAACTTAAACACCTTGTGTGCCTATTATACACCTAAATAAGTGACTAAAATCACAGCTCCTAAAATTGACATCTTCGGCTGCCGAAACCGCCTCAAAATTTTGGAAATTCAAATTTTTTCTTTTTTATTTAAAATTTTGATCACATTTTCACCAAAATCATAGTTTATGCTATTATTGTTACATATAACTAGTTTTTAATGAATTTGTCAATAAATGAATGATGTTATTAAGATTTATACTCATTTATATTGTCAAATAACGCTTCAATTTTACGTTGCGCACTGCCCCCACTTCTGATTGACGTTAATACACAACACACATCACACGTGACACACATACACAAAATCCCAGTAGGCGGAGTGTTTAAAAAACGGAGTAATCTGAGGTTTAGAATCAGATCTAAGGAAGCCGTTGCAGTGGATGATTTGTTTACTCCACATTAACGAATTACCGCTCGTCACCTAATGAACCATTTAGAGGGAAAAACTACCGAACCAAAAGGATTTTCCGGAGAAATAGGCAAGGCACTTGAATCGTGTGAAACTTACCTGTGATAGACTCTGAAAAAATTGAGACTTCTTTACCTTTGGTTGATTTGAAAACGCTAAGTACTGACCAAAAGTACATGTAGGAAACGTGTCAGGCAATCTCCAGCGGAATTTTAAGAGACGATTTAGCTCTAAGAGCTCCAGGGAAAATATCTCACGCCAGATGGCTTACCACAGCCAACAGAGTTCTAAGATTATATGTTTCCAGCAAAGAGCCCTCTCAAAACTTTAAAATATTGACTAGATTTATAGTCAAGGTGTATGCCTTATGCCGGTTTGAAATTAAATGCCATTGGTCTTGTAAATATGGTACTCGGCACTTATTTAGATCTCGCTACCTCTCTGATGAATTTTGAAATGTAGAAAATCAACTGCAAGAACCGAGGGGGTGAGTAAACTAAACTTTGATTGTCAAGATTATGTGGACTTAATTGACTGGCAGAATGTTACTATAAGCGAGCCCCCGTTAACAATGAATATGTCAGATGAAGAATTAACCAACATGATTTCTCTGGTTCCGGATGAAATACCATTGGTAAAATTTCCTTGCCCTTCGCAGACAATGAAGCGATGCATTAAACTAGTCAGTAGTCACCGAAGCCTCTCTAGCAGTTTATGGCACCGAAGCACGAGACGGGTTCATGAGGGTTCGTATCAAATTAAGAGACATTTTGCCGCAATTTGAAACAAAAAAACAATTTTTACAAGTTCTAGGACAAATAAAATAGAAATGTTTACTTACTTACTATTCAGTTTAACGAAAAAATGTATAGGACATATTTTGTAGAAAATTTAATGCTCTTTTATTCTCATAAGAACATTTTTTTCCGCATGAGGCAACCGAAGCGAGATATTTCAAAGAGACTCTTTTCGTGACCCATTTTTTCAATATGGCGGCGCCTCTCCCAGCTCGAGCTATAAGCAAATTCCCAAATCAGGGTCCTCCCTTAGTGTACGACGTATTGTGATGGAAATTTTTCATAACCCGAGTCATATCGAAATTTAGTGCCCAGCTCTCCGTCCATTAGGTAATAAGGTACATTTTCTCGCTACTTTCCACTAATAGGTAGACAGGTATTTATAAAACTGAGTGAAATTGTATTTCTCACTTTTTAGAAATATTTTTTGAAGGCGGTTCGATTTAAAAAAAAAAATTATTATTGAAGTAGCTCTGTCTTTTTGACCTTTTAGAATAGAAAAATATGCCCATAGAAACTTTCTCCTCACATCTCCCGAAATATTTGCGTTTCCTCTGCATAGATTTTTTCCTCTCACTGCACAAATAAAAAACATCCTAGAAGCGTCTATAGTAAATGTACACTTTTAATTTTCATTAGACATTTGTCTATTACTTTCAATGGCAAATCACCCAGAACCATTAAACAATAGATATCGTTTTGGAATTAATACTTTAACAAAACATATTACATATGTATACGCCTCTTAAAATTGCAACAGCATTATGCAGTAATGTGGAACAGACAATTTGACGCTGATACCAACTACGTGAGAGCAGCATCCTAATTTATAATTATCCTCAGGAAACTGGGTTAATTCAACATCAACAGGACAAAAGTTATCGAAGATCAAAGCTCTATGCTATTAGCAGTTGCTTAACACAATCCGTTCACGCCATATAGGCACACAATAATAATTATTATAATCAAGACGCATTCAGTTCTTATCATGCTAATCTAAAGTTAACTGAAAATAGTTGGGTAATGCTATATTTGCAGATTCACTTTCATTTTTTAAAAAGCTACCTGTTCAATAAAGAAGTAAGGTAAAAGACCCAATTATCGTCAGTTTTTACATGTTTTTGTTGAAAATAAGAAATTAGGAATTCGTTCATGTACAACGGAAATTAAAGATATTACTTCCACGTCCAGTGGAAGTATAGTAACGACAAAAATTTTTTTAAAAATTTTTATTGTCCAAATAGGCTTAAAATGTCATGAAACGTCGAGATTTTAAGTTTGAGCGTCTGTCTGTCGGTCTGTCTGTCTGTAACTTTTTTTTGTGTGCACGTTTACTCTGGAACCGTTTAAGATATTGACTTGAAATTTGGTACACATATGTACTTTAACGAGATCTAGAACTAGATTATATTTTCATCTTGTTCCGTAGAAGGGTTGGGGGGTAAATTGGGGTAAATTTGGGGTTAATGGGTAAATCAAGCAGGTAAGAGTCCATGAAATTGGTATTTAGTATATACAAGAGAAGTTAAGGTCTCAAAAAAATTTTTGGCATTAGCCACCCCCATTACCACCCCCACCTCCTTATTAAAGGGGATGAAAAAAAATTGTGATTTAGTGTATGTACAGGAACCAGAAACCTCAAAATATTTTTTTACTTCATCCACCCCCCACTACCACCCCCCTATCACCACCCCCCACCCCACTACCGATGTGGGGTATCGTTTTATGGGTTTTTGGGGTAGAGGATTTCAAATATTATATTATTAAAGTTCCATAAACAATTATTTTCACATACAAAGTTTTTTCGTTGTGAGTGACTTGGATAGAGAATCTGGATGTGGAAGTAGTGATTCCTTGGGCAGCGGTTTTTTTTTTATACATTTGGAAATGTTTTTAAACAACTCTTTTAACTCTTCGCATCTTAGATTTTTTATTAGAAACAGTGTTAGACTCTTTACCGGAAGCCCCCTTTAAATTCTAAGGTAAGGGGAGTGTACAGGCTACCTATATTTTTTATTGTTGAGCTTATTTTTCAATTCTTAGTTTTTGGGAATATATTTTCTAATTCATAAAGCATGTTATTTTTGTTATTTAATCATATGATATTATTTTTTTATAATTTTAACAGCAAAAAAATAGGTGACGATATTAGGGAAAGCCACAAGAGAGATTTCCCAATTATCGTCATAAATGATGAGAAAAGGGTTTTTACATGAAATTTTCAGTTCAATAAAGAATATATTGATATTGTCATTATGAAGCTGTTTTATTTTTTAACAGCTATACAATGGTGCAAAATTTTCGGTACCTAATTATCGTCACCCACTTTTCTGAATAGTTTGGCTACAAAAAAAATATTTCAAAGGGTGACGATATTATGGGCTATCTATGACGATAATATGATAGATGGAAAAAACACTAATTAATGAAAATATTGAACGAAAATTTAGCAAGTTTCTTGTCATTTTACCTAAAAATGAGAAAAATAGGATAAAAAACAAGTGAAGAAGATAAATTAAAAATAAATAATAAAGTTAATATTACTAATTACAATATAAATAACAATCCTCTTTACTAGTGAAGGCCTAAAGTGACCTTGTGGGAAAGGGGGCTGCACATTTCGAGACAAGAGACAGCCACTGAGTATCCTAGTATACTAGGACAAATTTATTTTCCATAAAATATCTCAGTACCGCGATTGAAATTCGAACCAGGGACCTCGGAACTTAGGATGAGAGTTAAGCATGCAGTCATACTGTCATATTAAAATCGGGCATTCTGCTGTCAAATATGAAAATATGGATTGCTTGGACTATTAATTAATTTAATAGGTAGAGACTACAGTGTTAAAAAAATTACATAAAGTGGAATGAATTGACAATGTCGTCTATAGGAAATTATTGGAGAATAAAGAAGAAAGTGATACTGGAAAGAAGGTTATTAATAGAAAATAATATGTGTACGAAGAAAGAGAATATGTATTTCTGTTTAAAAAATTTTTACGTACACATTCCATTCGTTTATATGTATAATTTGATTTATTTCTTGTTCATTTTATAACTATTCTAATTTGTTATAAATTTCAAATGCTTTAGTTTTAAAATAATTTAAAAAATATTTTAAATAAAATTTCTGATATCAACTAAGACTGTGACGATATTTGGGACATGAATATGACGATATATAGAGCGTCAAGTGACGATTATGAAGACAATCGGTTTTGATTCCCTATTGCACTAAAAATATAAAAAACGTTTTTTTTTCGTTAAAAATATCTTATTACTCTCATTTAAAAATAACTCATGTATCAAAATATTAAATATATTAATTTTGAGTTTTCATTAGAGAATTATTAAAGTCAAAAGTTAAACTTTTGCTTAACATGACGATAATTGGTACATTTACCTTAGGTGGTTTTCAAATTTACACACCATAATACAGGGTGGTCCGTAAGTAATGGTCCATAGAGCAACAGTGGGTTTCTGATATTAAAATATTACGAATTAACTAAACTTACCTTAGTACAAAAGTTGATATTAACAGAGATATAGGGTGTTAAATTCAATATTATATTTTTAATTTTCTCATATAACTTTTGAAGTTTTTCAAGTATTGTTGTGAAAATTGGTGAATGGGATTTTTTTGAGATGAAAAATTCAAATCTGCTCCCATTTTTTATGTAGATCCTAGAGGGCGCCACATAAGCATTGTTTAAGGTGTAAATGTACTCTTAACTTTTTTACCCGTAACGTTATCCCCTTTTTTATTAAAAAATCCTAAACCTATCTCATTTTAGCGAAAAAAAAGTATACAGTCATTAGTCTTAGAAATTGACCGTTTTCGAGAAAATCGCATTTTAACATTCACTCTCATAAATCATTATAAGAAATATTAACGTAGTAGGCGCCGATGCCAACAATACTTTTGACATTTAAAAATTATCGTGACATTCATTTTTTGCCACTTTATTTATCTATTTTTCTTAATATCAGTTAATTATCGAAAATCAGAACATGCCGAGACATAATAATTATTCAAACTCAGATATGAGAGATATGGTTAATATTCAACTGAATTGCAATGGACGTGCTACGCAGCGTGAGTATTTGCGAAAATTTCCAAACAGATTACAACTTGATCCTAGACTATTTCAAAATCTGTACAGAAATTTAGGCGAAAGTGGTTCATTTCGTCCTAAACGTGATAATTTAGGTCGACCAAAAATTATTACGCCTGACCAAGAAGAAGAAATATTAGTTCGCATTGCAGATGATCCACAAGTTAGTACAAGACGATTATGTGCAGCTACAGGAATTAGTAAAACTTCCGTTCTAAAAATATTGCGTGCAGAAAAATACCATCCATTCCATTTTACGCCCGTTCAAAATTTATTGCCTGCCGATCTTCCAATAAGATATCAGTTTGCAAGTGATATTCGGAACAGGCAAAATATTGACCACTCATTCATCAACAGAATATTATTTACGGATGAAGCTGCATTTACCCTCCGAGGTATCTTCAAGAAATAACTATTTTTGAGAAGTTGACAATCCTCATATAAAGCGAGAACGACATTTTCAACATGAGTTCAAAATCAATATTTGGTGTGGGATCATTGGGGACCATTTTCTAGGACCACATGAATTGCCAAGAAATTTAAATGGTAACAATTATTTACATTTTTTTACAAGATGATTTTATTGATATGTTGGCTGCACTACCACTGAATTTGAGACAAAATATTCTGTTCATGCAGGATGGTGCTCCGCCACATTTTTCCAATCAAGTACGAATTTATTTAAACACCATTTTTCATGAGCGCTGGATTGGTCGTGGTAGTCCGTTTCCTTGGCCAGCACGTAGCCCAGATTTTAACCCATTGGATTTCAGTATATGGGGCGCAATGAAAGATCTTGTTTACAAAAATCCTATAAATACCTATACACAAGAAATCAATGCAGCAGCAGTCTTTTTTGATCCAATGGTATTATTTAATATGAGACAATCTTTTATGAATCGTATGGATAAGTGTATCGAGGAGAATGGTGGACGTATTGAACATTTACTATGAAATAAAAATCTTTTTTTTGAGTTTCCTTTCCCGTTCTATTTTTTATTCGTTGAACTCTTGTTTAAACCATAATTTTGTTTAATTAAATTTTCTCTTCATTGTTTTTCAAGTAAAATTAATTAACTTGATAATTCGGGCTTTAATTCTACGTAATAGTGTTAACATTACAATGCGATTTTCTCGAAAACGGTCAATTTTTAAGACTAATGACAAGTATACTTTTTTTTCGTTAAAATGAGATATGTTTAGGATTTTTTAATAAACCCGTTACGGGTAAAAGAGTTAAGAGTACATTTACACATTAAATAATGCTTATGTGGTGCCCTCTAGGATCTACATAAAAAATGGGAGCAGATTTGAATTTTTCATCTCAAAAACCCCAATTCACCAATTTTCACAACAATATTTGAAAAACTTCAAAAGTTATATGAGAAAATTAAAAATATAATATTGATTTTAACACCCTGTATCTCTGTTAATATCAACTTTTGTACTAAAGTAAGTTTAGTTAAATCGTAATATTTTAATGTCAAAAACCCACTGTTGTTCTATGGACCATTACTTACGGACCACCCTGTATAATGTCTTTGGGTTTCTTGTACTTCGAGGTAATGGGTATACATATAATGCATCGATCAAATTACATTTGAATATGGTAGTAAAAAGTTACTACTTCTATTTAATGATGTACTAGAACTCTAAGTAATATCAACTCTGTTCTACTTGATACATAGGAAATTGTAAAAATCTAACAACTTCTTTCATAAAAATCGTTAGCTTCAACATTACATTATTTTGTAAGATACTTAATTACTTAATGTCGCAGAAGAAAATGTCGCTAAACTTTAACCATCTACTTGTCATTAGTAAATGATTAGGAAAATATTCAACAAAATGTATTAGTACTGTAAATATATTCGGAAATGCTAATTTTTCAAAATATCAGGAGTTAACTTTGACAAAAAAGAATGGTTTTGATTATAATTATTATTGCTACATAGATTTCTATACGAATAAGCAGCAAATTTTAAGCTATCTTTTAGTATTTCATTAGTACCAGTAGTGTTGTGATGGGTATATAAGTCGATATTTTTGTGAGAAAGATGATACGGCACTGCTTTTTCTTTGGTATAATATATTTTTTAAACGGTTTGGTTAAACATTCCAGAAAATTTCCTACGTATTTTTTAATTTTTAATGAGCTACTTTCAAGAAATAGGTAAGACTGTGTTTACCCTCTGAAATTTGCTCCTATTAGAGGCTTTGTGGAAGGACATGAAGCCACTCTAAAGACATTTCAGTTATGAATCATGAAAAAAGATTTAAAAATTTCATAAAAATCAAATTAGTTGTCAAATGTTTGACAGACAGAATATTCATAGGTAAAAATAAATGGAAGTTACCCAGCTAGTTAGTACTGGAGCATATATATTACATTAAAGAGAATTATTCTTTATTTCCTTATAGTTATGGTAAAAATAATTTTTGAAAGATTTCGCCAACCTCAGAAAAAGTAATCCATGAAAAATCAAAACATCTATCTATCAAGTCTACGCGATTTCTGAGAGATATTATGACAGATTAAGTTCAAGGTGAGTCTTAAATAAGAAGTTTTGAAATAGTTCTGGTAAACAAATCAATTTTACAGCACTTTGTTCTCTAGCATAACCAAATGTGGATCGTCAAAAAATTACAGAGATTTAAAAGAACACAGATTAATTCAATTAATTCAACTAAAACAATCCAATAGACATGGAAAAACCCTACAATATTTGGATAGGGGTTACCATTTTCCAGATAAATGATTCAGCTCTTAAAATAAAATATAAAATACAATATAAAACATAAGTAACACCTCATTCGCTTTCAGATTCACTATCGCTGACTCCCGATACAACGAATATTTCTTCCAAGTCTTCATTCTTCATTTATGATATCGTTATCATCCTCACTTTCATATATTATGGTTTGATTTGGAATCACCTCCTGAAGAATTTCACTAAGCGATTGAGGCAGTATCTTATCTGCCGAACACCAAAGAGGTTCTCCATTTTCTTGCCATCCATAATCATTCCAATGCTTTGGAATATTGTGAATACCTTCGTCGGGTTATCGCCAAATACGGGCTTGGTAAACATTCTTTTTAATAGGCTCGATAAGGCAAGCTATTGAGAGTTGAATCGGAAGGAAAATCAACTTTAATGTTGATTTGATAAAGACAAATCTGTCACCACATTTCTGTCTAATGGCAATTAGACGAGCACATTTAACCCTAATCTGTTCATAACCCATTGTTACCGTTTTCGAGATAAATATCTGCAAATTATAATATTATTATTATTATTAATTTTTTTCAGTTTATGTTATTTTTTGTTGTTAATAATATAAAGTTATATTATTTGCCTTACAATAATTGTGAAAGTTATTTCCTCTAAATAATTTGCCGATATCTGAATTTCCAGTTCTCTTAATTTTGGACTCATTTATCTGGAAAATGGTAACTCCTATCAAAATATTGTATAGGTACAAAATTGTAGAAAATGTTACGCACGTTGTTTTTTGTGGAACAAGTTTCTGTCCATCTTTTTTAGTTTTTGTGTTAAATGACAAAAACAACATTGGCAACATTTTTTTTAACATATGGCCGCCATTTTGATTTTTTTTTTTTTGGGGGGGGACATGTCTAAAATTGTACCTTAGGCTTTAATCTTTATGAAAAACATTGTCCCCAAAGATCGGGGGGGTTCCCCGACTAAGACTGTTTTTCGGAAAAGATATTTTTGAATATTATTGGGAGATGGCTGTAATTTTTTTTACTGTTATAGATTAAAAAGTTTTTTGTAAAATTGGAAGATGGATAAGACAATATTTCCTTGGCGGTTAGAGCGAGTTTCTGGATATTACTGTTAGTATTTGGTATACAACAAATAGAGGTTTGCAAGAGTCTTTCACCTCTCAAATGAGTACAAGATTCAATAATTGTTGACTGCTCAAACCTCATAATGGAATACCACATCTTAGACGTCAGTCTGTTAGAGAAAAACAACTTGTTTTTGCCGTAGAATATTCCTCTTCGATAGACATTGTGCGAATAGCATAATATCCTAAGAATAATTTACTGTTTAAGTTTCTTATATGCTCCTGGAAATTTAATTTGTTGTCAACATACAGTCCAAGAAACTTTGTATGAGTTTTATTTTTCAAGGGAAACCGATTCCGAGTTACGACCGAAGATTATTACGTTAGTAGTAACCATATTAAAAAATGTAAGAAGATTCGAATTACACTATTTTTTACTTACTTAAGAAGGTACAACCACCTCAGAAGTTTTAATAATGAACACAACCGTGAACGAAGAATAAATGCCATGGAAAATAATTATTTAAGAAGATGCTGTGTTGTTACCCTCTTAGACCATATTAGAGTAGAGACAATAAGAGACAGATTAAAAGTAGAAAAGACTCTATCGGAAAGAATAGAAGTGAAACAGCTATACTGGTACGGACATATGAGAATGATGGAAGAACGAAGATTACCAAAGAAGTGCTTTGAATGGATACCACGCAGATGAAGGAAAAGAGGTCGACTGCGAACACGATGGAAAGATGGCATATAAGTAGCAATGGATAGAAGGGAGCTGGAATAAAATTCTTGGGAAAATAAAAATGAATGGCGCCAAGGATGCGACAAACGGACACGCATGCTGTAAAGAAATGTAGTTGTTATATATATACTTAAGAGATATCGCAACGAATTTTCTCATGTAATATCTTCAAATTTTTATTACGTCACAAAATGGTCGTGTCATCGGCAAAAAGCATAATACTTACCGATATATTGATGGTTGTTGTCATTTATATACAGTAAAAGAGAACTGGGCCAAGAACAGACCCTTATGGAACTCCGAAATTTATCTTGGCTTTATTACACTATTTCCCTGAAGATTATATTATTTGAGTGTGGTTCTTAAGGTAGGATTGAATCCTCTGAATCCATAACACTGAAACTTTTGTAGTAGTATTCATGATTTACGCAGTTAAATCCTTTCGATAAATCACAGATTACAGACGCAGCAGCCTCAGTTTTATTACTCTTATGATAAACCTCTTCTAATAAAGAGAAAATAGCGTCGCGTTGCTCTCATTGGTTTCAAACCTAAATTAATCACTACTAAGTATTTTGTTCACAGTTCATTATCCTTTTTTAATTAGTTCTTCGAATATTTGATAATTCGAACTAAACAGTTTCTAAAATATTGTAAGAATACAAAAATGTAACTAAAGAAACAGAAAACTAAAACTGGGCAGAACAAAGGACTGGGAGGTACCTAATTGCCCATAACTTCTTAATCATAGGCTCTAAATAAAAAAAATTATAGCAACCATTTTTACAGAGAATTGCATGTACCTTAATTTATAAGGAGGTATTTTTTTGCCGAGGCAATGGTTCAAATAGATTTTTGTAGGCCATTTTGTAAAATGGCGGACATTTGCTCAAGGTGGACGGAGGAGGATTTTGAGTATTATTCATCATTGGTATTGCAGTTTCTCAAAATCAGGCTGTTTTGTTCGATATAAATGCAGATGATAAGACAAGATTACTGACCATATAAATATGGCCTATTCTCTGTCTTGCTTTTAACTTTATGTTTGAATAGATACACATATATCGCATAAAACTTGCATGAATGAACTAAAAGAGACATTTTTAAAAAGAAAGTATGTAAATCCACTACACACAGATCAAAGCTTATTACATTTGGCATGCATCACCTTTGTGATGTTAAATCTAAAAGGACATGCTCTGAAAATTCAAAAGTTCTTAAAACATCCTTAAGGAATACACATATCATATTCCAACTACAATATTCCTTACTCCGTGCGACCGACGCGTTTCCCATAAGCGTCTGGAAAAATATGAAAGGGTCTAGACTGAGGGAGGTTTAAGGATCTTTCATGAACGGCATATTCCGATATTCACGCCTGTGGCTACATTACAGAACTGTGGGTCTTCAAGGTCATCTATTTTAATTGTTTACCCATGTAAACGGCCGAAGTTTTTTGATAGGGTGGTTCAAGAAAAGTGTTCGGCTTTCTTTGTAGGTTTTATATTATAGTGGAGTAAAAAACAGGGAAAAAGTCGCTTCCTTCTCGAGTTTTTTTTTTAATCTTAGAACAAACTGAGACATATACCATTTCGTTAAGTAGGTCGATGTTCATTACAAATCATGAAATACGACATTTTTTTGTGGTCACGGACATTGTTATTTTTAAAAAGGTGTGAAATTTTGTTTTTTTTTTAATCATGTTTTTTTGAACATCTGATGCCATATCTCAAAAACGAATGGAGCTATCCACTTGAACTTTTTTTTGTTATAAAACACACACTTAAGCGCTTCTCTCGGTGTATAGTATTGTTAATTAAAACAGTTTTAATCATGTTAAAAACTTAGATAACCTTGAAGGTTCAGAAAATACGCAGTCAAATTTTCACTAAGCTAAAAACTTTTTTGTTTTTGGAAATTTTGTATAACATGCTGCGAAGAAAATAAAGCCAAAAGACCAAAAAAGTTTTTGATAGCATAATTCTTATTGTGTCTTCGATAGTTTAGGTACAGTGATTTTTTGAAGCGCGCGAATTGCAGAAATTGAGTATTAATACGCCCGCGTCCACTAAAACTAACTAGTCTCAGGGCGGTGTACGATCAACGTTATTCGTTTTCGTCGAAGGTCAAATTATAAAGCCGCTGCCCAAGGAATCACTGCTTCCACATAAAGATCTTCTATCCAAGTCTCTCACAACGAAAAAAATTTGAATGTGGAAATAATTGTTTATGGAACTTTGACAATAAAATAATGAAATCGTCTACCCCAAAAACCTATAAAACGATATGCCACATTGGTAGTGGGGCTGAGAGTAGTGGAAGGGGGGGGGGGGGGGTAGTAGTGGTGGATAAAGTAAAAAAAAATGTGAGGCCTTTGGTTCTTGTACACACACTAAATGACAATTTTATTTTTTTCGCCCCCCTTGAATAAAGGGGTGGGAGTTGGTAATGGGGGGGGGGGTCGTTAATGCCAAAAAAATTTTGAGACCTTAGCTTCTCTTAAATATACTAAATACCAATTTTATGGACTCTTACTTGCTTGATTTGCCTATTTTCCCCCGTTCCAAATCTCGTTAAAATACATAGGTACGTGTACTAAATTTGCTTTGATAACTGTCAAGTGCCAATACTGATTTTTAAACCGCTCAAACGGAGCATTTGAATGTGGAAATAATTGTTTATGGAACTTTGACAATAAAATAATGAAATCGTCTACCCCAAAAACCTATAAAACGATATGCCACATTGGTAGTGGGGCTGAGAGTAGTGGAAGGGGGGGGGGGGTAGTAGTGGTGGATAAAGTAAAAAAAAATGTGAGGCCTTTGGTTCTTGTACACACACTAAATGACAATTTTATTTTTTTCGCCCCCCTTGAATAAAGGGGTGGGAGTTGGTAATGGGGGGGGGGTCGTTAATGCCAAAAAAATTTTGAGACCTTAGCTTCTCTTAAATATACTAAATACCAATTTTATGGACTCTTACTTGCTTGATTTGCCTATTTTCCCCCGTTCCAGATCTCGTTAAAATACATAGGTACGTGTACTAAATTTCAAGTCAATATCTTAAACGGTTCCGGAGTAATTGTGCGCGCAAAAAAGTTACAGACAGACCGACAGACAGAATTCTTTTTTGGTCAAACTTAAAATCTCGACGTTTCATGACATTCTAAGCCTATTTAGACAATAAAAAATAAAAATTTTTAAAAATATTTTTGTCGATACTATACTTACACTGAATGTGGAAGTAAAATGTGTAACGATATTCTTTCCCTTATTGCCACTTGTATTATATTGTAGAACGTATGGCCATTGTGCGAATTGTGCGTGGATTATCTGCTAAAAAAATATTTAAGATAAAAAAGTAATCTAAGTTTCATTGTAAAATTGGAGTGGATTTTCTGTGGCGTAGTAAAAGAGGAGAACGATAAACTTGTGCACAAGCCATGGAAACAAGGTTTAGAGACTATAAGTATGGACTATAATGCGGAAATTAAAAAAGACTTAATATAGGATATTTTTTTTCTTTTTTGTTACCTAATTTAGGCGGAAATAACACGTTTACTCAATTATTGTGTGGATCTAGGGTAAAAATGGAAGGCATGGGAGTTTCGGATAGGGACTCTGACACAGGAAATGTCGGATACAAATATTAAGATTGCCACGTTAAAAAAAAAGTGCTTTAAGAAACTGTCTTTTCTATCTAGCTCCAATAATAACGCAAAGAAGGAAAACTCGATTGTTTACTGTTTATCAAAACACTCCAAAATTATTACTTTTCCTAAACTTCTGTTTATGGAATTTATTAGTTGCGCAACTTTTTTTTTCCATTTACTATAATATTATTTTTCACCGTTTCCGAGATCCCAATACAATGCATTTTTACCCCAGATCAGCGTTACCACATTTGGTAGATTTTTATTTCTTTTTAGTAGAATTTTAAGGATTTTTTTAAAGTTTGGTAGGTGAAATTTGCTGGTAGATTTCTGATAATAATTATCAGAAATCTGCCAACAAATTTTACCTACCAAACTTTACAAAAATCCTTAAAATTCTACTAAAAAGAAATAAAAATCTACCAAATGTGGTAACGCTGCCCCAGATACTCTATTTAAGATTTTTAATTCCTTTTTGCCTTCAACCTTAGTCCTTAATGCGCCACTGGAAAAAATAAATTATCCTTTTAGATCCTAAAACGTGATAAAACAGCCCTAAACTTAAAAAAATAATAATGAAAAGTTCTGTTACACACAATACATAATTATTATTATTCTTAAGTGCCGCGCGCGTACGCTTCGACAATTCCTTCATAATAAAAAATTCGTAACTAGCAAACTATTGCTAATAATGAAAATATTTTTTTTCTAAAAACTTTTTTAGTCCATTGACTTCATTTTCTTCACAGCATGTTACACAAAATTTTCAAAAACAAAAAAGTTCCTCGCTTAGTGAAAATTTGATGGCGTATTCTCTAAACTTTCAGGGTCATCTACGTGTTTGGCATGTTCACATTTTTGTGGAAATTTTCTTCAAAAACTTTACATTTCAAGGGCATCAAGCATAGATAACGTTTTCTTAATCTAAGAAATATTCAATGTAAAGAACAATATTAAGAAAAAAGGCATTTTTAGCCCATTCTGACAAAAGTGCAGAACAGTGTTTTTCCACTAATTTTTGGTCGCTGAATATGACTTTGGCATTAAAATTTATTGAAAATTTATGGGAACATGCTCAAATTGGCACTTTTTAACTGACAATTACTCTATTCAGTAATCGAATGTTGCCAAATATTAGCACATGGTACATACATAATATTATTGTTTCTTTCCTTGTATGCTACTTTGATAACTGTCAAGTGCCAATACTGATTTTTAAACCGCTCAAACGGAGCATTTGACATCTGTCAACCGTTAGTAGTTACTTTTGACACTGTACAATGCAGTATAGGAGGAATGCATAGGTTTAGTAAAATATTTCGCCGCCAGGCGGTTACCGATCGGATTTGGGTACACTATTTATTGTGTTCTGTGCTTTGTAGTCTTGATGTGTTGAAATAAGTTTGTTTATTTGAAACCTACGGAAAATGGATAGTTTAGGTGGACTAAAAGAAAAGCTTGGCATTTTTAAAGAAGTAGTAAACAAAGATACACAGAAAATGAGGTTATGTTGCAGTACCCAAACGCGACTCTGGCGTCGCCTACATGCATTCGGTCTGAAATGTTTTGAACACACAAGATGGGCTTTTTTGTAATTTGAGAGCAACTATCCACTTTCTTCTAAAACTGCTGCATACTAGAAACTAGTGAAACTTTAAATTTTTATTTTTTCTATAATAGGAAATGCATTGAGGCACACAACAATTGCTTGGCATTTTTAAAGAAGCAGTAAACAAAGATGCACAGAAAATGAGGTTATGTTGCAGTACCCAAACGCGACTCTGACGCCGCCTACATGCACGGTCAATAAACGATACGGTTACATCAATCAGCAGCTTTAGGACGAGAGAGACGCGGGGGCGGGAAATCGAATGAAAGAGACAGACATATCTGATTTCCGTGCAGAAGACAGAGACAGAGACTCCAGTAGGGTCTACAGCCTACGTCACCTGTAGACACTACAAGCATCTTTGTCTCTGTCTTTTGCACGGAAATCAGATATGTCTGTCTCTTTCGTTCGATTTCCCGCCCCCCGCGTCTCTCTCGCCCTCAAACTGCTGATTGAGACAACCGTAGGGTTTAATGACCGTGGCCTACATGCATTTGGTCTATGGCAAGGATAAAATGATTTGTTAACATGCAGTTTTATTATTTCAATAATGTTAACAAAAATTATTAAAGTATAAACAACTGACAGAATTTGGCAGCTGTTAACTATCAAAATAATTTACTCATGAAAAAATGCTTCTAATATAGCAGAATTCATAGCATCAGTAGGCACTTTTTTGTGTAAATTATTAAGTCGCGAACATTTACCTAAAAACAAAATTTTGCAAAAAATATAGCTACCCGCCGTTTTTCAAGATTATTTCCCTCATAAAAAGAAACTTTAGTGCCAAGGTCATATTAAGTTTTTTTCGAAATCCAGAAATTGTGAAATTAAGATTAATCAACCGTATTTTTTAAATAATTTTAAATGACATTAAGAAATGTCATAATTATTTACATGACAATTCCTGAATAATTTTCTGTAAGAAAACCGTTATCTTTGAAAATAAGATTAATCAACTGTATTTTTTTAAATAATTTTAAGTGACATTAAGAAATATCATAATTATTTACATGTCAAATCCTGAATAATTTTCTGTTAGAAAACCATTATATTTGGAAATAAGATTAATCAACAGTATATTTTAATAGTATATTACGTAATGAGTGATGTAAGAAGCATATTACGCACGAATGGAAAAGTTGCGCACGATGCCGCGTAGCGGCGAGTGCGTATTTCCATGAGTGCGTAATTGCCTTACAACTCGAATTATGTACTATACTTTATCTACGATCATATTTATTTAGTTATTCAATAAAATCTGGATTTAGTTTACTAGTCAACAATATTATTCAACAAATATTATGTCAGTTTTGACAGCGTTTGAAAATTAAGTAGGCGCATTTGTTCTTTTAAACCCCGCGTCAGCGATATAAGCCACCTATAATTGCGTGTCCCGTGCGTTTTGTTTACCGTGCGATTTGTTTACAGTGCGTTTTGTTTACAATATGTAAAATTTAACTTACATAGATGGCAGGTAGTGTGTTTTTTACTATTTACAGTAGTGATCGTAGGTAAAATATTTTAAATAATTTTAAGTGACATTAGGAAATGTCATAATTATTTACATGTCAAATCCTGGATAATTTTCTGTAAGAAAATCATTATCTTTTGCATTGATTATTTTCCAAATGAACAAATTTCTTACGTACTTTTATACTTAGGTTTTTATTTTACACTTTTTTATATAAGTTAAGTAACAATCATTATTATTATATTATAGTACAACCAAATACAAACAATTATTATGTGCATTTAAAAGCTAGACGAATTTAATCGCCGTTAAATTGCGTCTATTCTGCGTAAAACTATTTCATTGGTTGAAATTTAAAAATTCACGACATGTCATTGGTCTATAATTTATGAGGGAAATAACCAGCAGAATTAACATCTATTGACCTAGTCATTGGTCATATGTACATATCAACGTTGTCAGTAGCTATCTTTAGCATTTTTTTCTGCAAATAGGATTATTGTGACAGTTGACAGCTGTCATAACGTTGTCAATGCCGCTAGTGAAACAGTAGGAAGGTATATAAATATTATTTATTGACAATATAGTCACCTGAGTAGACGTCAACTATATGTTATATACTAACGATATGAAATTGTCTTGTATTTGTTGAAAAAAAAAATTATTAAGGTGCTTGAAAAAATGTAACAACGCAAGGCCGTTAAAAATTTTGAGAATCCAAACGCTTCGCCAGTCTTAATCTTTAGAGCAGGAATATATTTAGTAAAAATTGTTATAATGACATCTGATAATACTTCACCTAATGATCAGGTCAGAAATTTTTTCAAAATCTTTGAAGAGGAAACCTTGCTATCTTGCATCACTGCCGCCAACTGGGCAGCAGCGGATCAACATTGCTTGCAAATCTATCACCGGGTTCAACAATGGTGTGATAACTTCAAACATCTATTGAAATGGGGTTGGAAAACCAGTTCTCGGGGTTTGACACCAGTAACATCAAACGATCCGGCTCCACAAGAGCTTTTATTCCAAATTTTCTGCAAATGCATAAAAGGCTGCCACAAAATTTGCAGTTGTTGGAAAGATTTACTTTACTGCTCAATAATCTGCGGAAGTTGTCGAGAATTGTGTTCTAATATTAATGTTGTAGAAGAGAACTCGCTTGACTATGACGAGCCAATTGAAATTGAACTTCAACATTTTAATAACGACGATGATGTTAGTGAAGATGATAATGATGATAATAGTAATACAACTGTAAATAGTGAGAGACCAGAAGTTTAAGGTAACACCGGAAGTACACATCCGACAACTTCAAATGAATCACGTAAGTACAAAACGTCGTATAAAGAGGAAGAGGCAACGACTTGATTAAATAAAACCGTCATAAATATAATCTGATCTACTTATTAAAAAATCAATTCTGACCTTTTTAAATAAACGTTAATTTTTATTTTTATAATACATCATTTTATATTATTATAGATTGTATTAAACTTAATTTCAAGGACGAAACTCTTGGAAAATTTGAAGGCCGCGCAACTTAGCTCAACTTTGGATACTCCAGGCGAATTAGACTTTTGCTGCCAAAATCGTGCCCTACGAAAAAATTTTTTTATTGTGTTTATTTGGACGTCTTGAATAACACGTGGTAGTTACGCCAAGATACAACTGGAGGATTTCTTGAAAATCGCGTCGGAAGGTCGCGAAAACCGCGGATTCGCGATTAACTCAGTTTTTATGGCCCAAACGGGAACAACACCTATAATAAAAGTTGTAGATCTGTAAATTCTCTACCTTAAAGGTCCTATACATTTTTTCCGTATGCCTAACCGTTTTGGAGTTACGACGTGGACTAAGTGAAAAATGCAATTAGTTCCACCAAACCTCTTTCGCACCACATATTTCGCAGTTATCTTGCTTTCTATGTCTCAGAATGAAAATTAAATATTATCAGGTTCAAACCTGGTTGGGGAAAGACATTGATCCTGAGCAGTGGGGCTGGATTAGGAAGAATGATATTTTGCAGTCAGTACTAACGCAGATTCCACCTCTACCGATGTGGGGTATCTTGCATGAGTTTTTGGGGTAGAGGATTTCAAATACTATATTATTAAAGTTCCATAAACAATTATTTCCACATACAAAATTTTTTCGTTGTGAGTGACTTGGATAGAAAATCTGGATGTGGAAGTAGTGATTCCTTGGACAGCGGTTTTTTATTTCATTGTAAACATTTCGACTTGAAATTTGCCATGATAATTTATCTCTACTAGAAGCATGACATTCTAAAGTTTCGTTAAAATATGAATGCATATATTCTTTAAGTTGTCGTCTATTGTTTAAAAATGATAGATCTTAATTGTTTTCATTTTTACCTAATTTAACAAACTGACGAAAAAGTTTCAGGAAGGTGTAAATTAACAATGTGTTTTTTTTTCTTTTGTTGACAACTAGAAATATTTAGAAAGGCGGCGAAAAATACAATTTTGAAAATTCTCTTGCCTAAACAGATGCCCTGTAAGACAATTTCACTGTATCACATATTCTGATGTGGACCTATCTAGGAGATATGTATGACGATTTAAAGAATTGCAATTTTCGTTTTTCGATCAAATTGAGATAATTTAATGCCAACATTTCTGAAGCATACAATAATACACTTACCACAGCTGATTACTACAAATAAGTGCATGCATCGCGAGAGGTCAGTAAAAAAAATTTAGACCGTGGAAATTGTAAGTTTACCTTACTTAACTAAAGACAAGTGATACACTACAACGATCTTAATCTTTGAACTACCGTATTTTATGGGTATTTCATAGTATTCCATGAACTTTCATTAACATACAGAAGTGTTAAAAGCTGTGTCTGTAAAAGTACAAACCTGTTAGAAGCTATATTAGTAAAAACACAGACCTGTTAAAGGCTGTTTCAGTAAAAGTACAGATCTGTGTGTTCATGAAAGTTCATGGAATATCATGAAACACCTATCAAATACAGTAGTTTATAGACCAAGATTATTGACCTGTTTAAATCTGTATCAGTAAAAGTATAGGCTTGTTAATAAAGCTGCTAAAAACTATTTCAGTAAAAGTCCAGGTCTGTATCTTTATAAAAGTTCATGGAATACTATGAAATGCCCAACAAATACGGTAGTTCAAAGATCAAGGTCATTGTCCTGATTCACCTGTCGCTAATTAATTCTCCTTGACCTCATTTTTCTGGGATTTGAATAAATTTGCAATTTTCATGGTTTCAAAATTTTCCCATAATCAACCTGTACCTAGAGGTCATTTTTGATTTAAAGATAACCAAGTAGGCAGCACATGTCACACCTAGTAATTTAGAAATTTTAAGGAACGTACATGACACGAGATGTGTATGTTCAATGGGAATTTAGTCTACATTGTGATTATAGCAAGACTACTACAATTCATATATGTTCTATATGTTTTTTTAATTTTGCAACAAGCACAAAATAATTAAAATTTCCTCTAAGAAACAAAGCAGATTATAACAAGTTTTCGCCGCCTCTGGCATTTGCATTAAGAAGGTTTCTGGTTTACACAGTTTTTCGTATGAAAACGTGAAATTCATGATGTGTTCATCATGTTTTATACATTACATTCTTTGTGCTGGACAGCTATCACAGCTATAATAACAGTACAAAGAGCTTTTTGCTTGAAAAACTCCCACATATCTACACATTTTTAAAAGGGCCATTGAAAACCACTACCGTTTATCTCGCAACATATTCTAGTTTATTTCCAATTTACATTTGAATGTGTTCAAATCGATATTTGTGTGAGAACAATTTTTAAGTTATGTTGATTTTTGCTAAGCTTATGAAGTAGTTGTCACGAAAACCAATGCATGAAGTACTATATTTTCACATTACCCTTTACTGGGTATTTAATAATTATAGACAATATACGAAGTACTCTGCCTGCGGACACCCTCGACCCATTTTGCAACATAAATTACTTTCATTTTTATTTGTATGAAATAATGACTGCTTTTATTCCAAAATATGTTCCCTTATACTAATACACTAAAAACAAATTTCAACAATAAAACGGCTATTTCACAAAACTTTTAAAAAAATTCAACTTCACACATTTTATAAATTTTACTATAAAATATTTTTGCTAGAAACTTTTCTCGGTGTAACGAAAAAAATAAAATAAGTCACAACTTTAGGGTAATTGTGTTTATCGATTAGTTTCCAAGGTTGTTATGAATTTCTTTAAACATGATGTTGAATAGTTATTTATTGTTAGTGCTGTTAAAATCCTTATAAATGAGCTACAATATGTTTCAAGGTGATCAGTTGACCTTAAACAAAAAAACGTCTGACTCAAAGAATTTTATTCTTTGCAGAAATAGCTCGATGGAATTATGCGATTTTACGACACTTCTAAAGAGGGATACACCTCAGTGAGCCATTAGCAAAATTTCACAATTGGAATAAATTATGTCGTATGATATACTTTAACGATAGTAAATTATAGTTCAATAAATAAAAAATCGTATATAAAAAAAAACGTTGAAACAAGTTTCTATTAAAAAATAATTTCTTGGGCTATCGAGGTATTTTCAGCCTTTTATGATTAAAAATAAAATCATGTAGAAAGTTTATCCCAGTGCTATTTTTAGTCATATTATTCTGAAAATGTTGTGATAGCGGAAAAAAAATTTTCTTTAACGCATTTTTAATAAAGGCTCGTTTTTAATAACTATTTGTGCAACAACTTAGAAAGTGATTTTTTTTTCGTATTAGGCGTAGGCTTGATCGAGGCGACAGCCGAGACAAAAAATACGATATTGACTCAAAATTTGGTACACGAATATATTATAACGAGATTTGGACCTAAATTATAGTTTAATCATCTTATTCCGTTGAAGAGTTGAGGTAAATGGGGGTGGGGATAAAGCAAGTAAGTAATAGTCCATAAAATATGGATTTAGTATACTCATCAGAAGATAAAGTCTCAAAAAAAATTTTTGGCATCAATCGCCCGCACTATCACCACCATTACCACCCCCACCACCACTCCCACAACCGATGTGGGTTTTTAAGGTACACTATTTTAGAAATTATATAATTAAAGATCTATGAACAATCATTTCAAGATAGTGGAGTGCAAATATAGTACCGACATTTTTTTCATTATAAGATACTCTGATAGGAGATCTGGATGTGGAAAAAGTGATTACTTAGTCAGCGGTTTCTTTTTTATAGGGTCACTGTTTACCGAGATATACTTGAAATAAAAAAGTAATATTTTTGGTCTATTGTTTTTATTACTTTCTTAGGCTATTGTTTGACATCTTGAATGTTCTTTTAAATTAAGAACTTCGTAGCTTCAGGTAAAAAAATACGTCTAATAGATATCTTATACTTTGACGAAACATTAAAAAAAAACCGCTGCCCATGGAATCACTACTTCCACATCCACATTTTTTATCTAAGTCACTCAAAACGAAAAAATTTTGTATGTGGAAATAATTGTTTATGGAACTTTAATAATATAATATTTGAAATCCTCTACCCCAAAAACCCATAAAACGATACCCCACATCGGTAGCGGGGTGGGGGTGGTGATAGGGGGTGGTAGTGGGGGTGGATGAAGTAAAGAACGTTTTGAGGTGTCTGGTTCTTGTACACACACTAAATCACATTTTTTTTCATCCCCTTTAATAATGGGGTTGGGGTAGTAATGGGGGGGTGGCTAATGCCAATTTTTTTTTTGAGACCTTAGCTTCTCTTGTATATACTAAATACCAATTTTATGGACTCTTACCTGCTTGATTTACCTATTTTCCCCAAATTTACCCCAATTTACCCCCCAACCCTTCGACAGAACAAGATGAAAATATAATCTAGTTCTAGATCATGTTAAAGTACATATGTGTACCAAATTTCAAGTCAATATCTCAAACGGTTCCAGAGTAAACATGCGCACAAAAAAAGTTACAGACAGACCGACAGACAGACAGACCGACAGACAGACAGACAGACCGACAGACATACCGACAGACAGACAGACAGAAATTTTTTTTTCGCTCAAACTTAAAATCTCGACGTTTCGTGACATTCTAAGCCTATTTGAACAATTAACATTTTTTAAAATTTTTTGTCGTTACTATACTTCCACTGGATGTGGAAGTAATAGTAATTATTATCGTTTGCCGCAAGAGAATAGTTCAAAAGCAATTTTCTTTTACAAGCGATCCTTTTCGAGTATTATCAAACGAAAGAGACAAATGATTTAGAGCCTATTAATCACGATACTATAATTAGTGTTGTAAACACAATTCTACGATTGTTAATTACTTATTGTTAGATTGATTACCATGAATTATATTGCAACTGTGTAACAAATACACTTATTTGGCAAATAAACACATTGTTATGGCAGAAATTTAATTTATATAAGTACTTTAATTGCAGAAAATTTTCTGACAACGTTCCCATTAAACATACGATAATTTGTCAAAAGAAAAAAATTTTTGACCAATAAATAATTATAAACAAAGCAAAGATAGGTATCGACAAACAAATACTCTTCAGTTGTTAGTTGTATGTTTTAAGTTTTTGAATCTGCTCTAAATTTTCTATTATGTTAATTAGTAATCCCGCATATGTACTTTCGTGGGCTTGGAGTGATTGAAGCAAGCGACCAATTGCACCTGTTAGTGCATGTAATTTTGAACATTGAACCACTTTTTGGCCGGCTCAGAGAGGCGTCGTTTACCTCCTGCACCCCGCCGAAGGGTGAAATTTTGAAATGACTGTATCTCGGTAACCGTTTGAGATATCGCGTTCATTCAAACGTCAGACTGTTTGTATTTAAGAAGTGATTGATAATGATCATTACACTATATATGCGTTTCTTGGTACTTAGCGAGATATTTTTAAAAAACTAATATTTTTAGAGCAACCCCTTTAAATATTATCGAATAACTTCAAAACGGACAGTTCTAATAGAAATATGCATCGAATAAAAATTATTGCCTATACTTTTAGCTTTATTTTGGTGTAGACATATCTGCACTTGCAGTCATCCAAGGTGGTTTAAATAACGGAGGATCGCATGCTCGGGCGCATGGACTTGGATATGGTTGAGACCCTACTTCTTCAAATAAGGGCCATTCGATTAGGCGATTGGGAGTTACATTCGGTTCTTGATTTGTTCACAAAATATATCTTTTCGATGGACTTTTAAAAGCTTTTAAAGGAAAATTGGGTTGTGAATAAGTCGAATAAGGTTTTCAGTTGTCTGGGTTCAGACGAAGCGTTAGAACATAAGAACAGAGCTTTGAAGGACTTAATATGATTGGAAGTACTAAGAAAAACAATGAACAAAAGCATCATGATTTAAGGAAAGCTAAATCCGAAAAAATGAGCAAAACCATACGGACAATTATAGAATCTTTAAGGTGCTCTGTTAATCCCTTTAGCTATGAGGGAGGTAACCTAGTGAATATTCATACGGGATCAATATTTTCTTCAGAAATCGAAAATGATGTATGTAATATGGGTATGAAAGGCCTGAAAGAGTATGAACATTTTAAACAAAATCGAATCTACAACAAAGATATAAACTTTGGGATCCTACCAAAAAGCATAAGTTAAAATTGTGCAAGACTGCTAATAAAAAAATTAAAACCAAGACTGGAAATGCTATTCTAGAGTTAAAAGCTGACGGATCCTTGTTTTCAAGATTAATAATAGTTAGCCGTTCAAGAAAAGATATTAATTTGAAAGACATTTTGGGGACATATGAATTTTCAAGTGTTTCGTGAGCTCTTTTTAATTACGATGGTAGTATGCGTATGCACTCTAATAAATCGAAACTGATGGGAGTACTGGAGAGTCTATCTTCAGAAACTCAAGTCACAGGTAAGTAAACTATATACCATAATAGCATAATTTTCCTTTACTTCCTTGTTCTTAAAAACCTTTTTAGATGCTTCCGATAAATTAAAAGATTACAATATCGCCATTGTAGATGGAATGGCCAAAATGCATACATTGCAAAAAGCTAAGATAGTGAGAACTTGCTTAGATCTACGGAAGAGCTTTGAAACCTATATACTCCAAAAATATTCTTATTTTGACGAGTTACATTTAATTTTTGATACCTATCAAGGAACTAAGAAGACAAAAACGATACAAAACCACAAAAAGGCTCAAGCACTTCCATATTGAAGATTGTACTAGTATATCAAACATACAAATGAGAGATCTTTTATCAAACAATGATACCAAAGAAGCTTTAATTAATTACCTCTCCAAAAAATTCGGCAATCAAACTTTAATAATTGCTTGGAAAGAAACTTGCTATTGTAATGACACTGGTTATGTAAAGGAATTAGCTAGCACGCAAGAAGAGGCCGATACAAAAATCATCCTGAATTGTATTTATGCCTCTAAAAAACATTGTTCCAAAGGACCAGTGTCGCTCAACATATTTTCGCCTGACACCGACGTATTAACTTTGTTAATAAAATATTATGAATCAGTGATCCCCGATACTTTGTGTATTATTGATAGTGGTGTTCATAAGAGAAAGCTTGACATTAATGTTTTATGGAAAAATCTAACTGAACTGCAAAGAGAAGCACTTCCGGCATTACATGCAATTTCTGATTGCGACAGTACTGGTGGATTCTCTAAGAAAGGTAAACAAGCCGCCTCCTTAATTGGTTCTTAAATCTGATATTTAATTTTGCAAGTAAACTGACATTTTGGAAAACTTTTCAACAGGTAGACGACAAGATCCTTAAAGCGACCATTTCTTTAGGCGACAGAGAAACTGATATAAATACAATCATAGACGATTTAGCAAAATTTTTTTGTAATGTCTATGCTCCTACCTGAAATATTTGCTCATTGGACGAGATAAGGTGGTGGTGTTCTACAACAACAGAATGATCAATTACCACCCACTAAGGGAAGTTTGTATCCAGCGCTGCAAAGAGCAAGATTACAACTTTTTATTTGGAATAGTTCTCACATTCCAAAAAGCGACGTGTTGAATCCTACTGATTTTGGATGGCAAAGTAACGAAGCAGGACATCTGTTTTCTGCACACCATTGCGCACCACCAGAAATATTAAATTTGGTTCGATGCGGCTGTAAAAAAAATAAATGCAATACTAAACGATGCAAATGTATCACAAATCAGTTGAAATGTATAGAGATGTGTGAGTGCGAAGCTTCAGAAGAACTTTGTGAAAATTTAGAAAAAGAAAGTATTAATTTGGACAATGGTGACTCAAGCTAGGAAGAAGAAGAAATTTTGTTATAACACTTGTATTTTGTTAGACTTATACAATGAGAATTTCAGTTCGAATTCAAAAATATTTGAGGAAACTTACCATCTGTAAACATATAATTAAGTTAACTACTACTATTTAAATTATTTAACCCACTTTGGATGACTGCAAGTGCAGATATGTCTACACCAAAATAAAGCTAAAAGTATAGGAAATAATTTTTATTCGATGCATATTTCTATTAGGACTGTCCGTTTTGAAGTTTTTCGATAACATTTAAAGGGGTTGTTCTAAAAATATTAGTTTTTTTAAATATCTCACTAAATACTAAAAAATGTGTATATATTGTAATGAACATTTTTAATCACTTCTTAAATACAAAGTGTTTGGCGTTTGAACGGACACGCTGTCTCAAACGGTTACCGAGATACAGTCATTTGAAAATTTCTCCCTGGTGAAGTGATTCAATGATGCATATTAGATGTACTAACAGATGAAATGCGTCGCTTGCTTCAATCATTCCAAGCCCACAACTGCCTTATTTTGAACATATGCGGGACTACTAAATGGGACAGAAATCTTTATAAGGAAGAATATGGCAGTATATTTATTGTTGAAGAGTGTAGATGATACAAAAACTTCTCTGCTCATTGGGCTTCATCGCCCACAAACACACTATTATCCCCGATCTCGTTCATTATTTCATATTCTGAAAAAACAATGATGCCGACCTCTATTACCTTGAACATTTAATTGTTGCACCTATGTGGTCTTCCCTGGACGAATTATCATTTTATTCAAAATTCTTCGATTGCTGACTTCTGATTATTCTAAGCAGGACCATGAGAAAATAGCCTATATTCTTATTGTATATCTCCTTTTAGTCGTATCCTGGTAATGCTCATTTAATAAGCAAAACCACCATCGTCGTGTAAGCATATGGAAGAAACTTTTGGCAGTTAATGTTTAATATTATAAAATATATGAATATCATATTTAGATACGTGACCAAATAAAAAACCGCTGCCCAAGGAATCACTACTTCCACATCCAAATTTTCTATTCAAGTAAGTCCCTCACAACGAAAATTTTTTGTGTGGAAATAATTGTTTCTGGAACTTTAGTAATATGATATTTTAAATCATCTACCCCAAAAACCCATAAAACGATATCACACATCGGTAGTGGGGTGGGCGTGGTGATAGAGGGTGGTAGTGAAGGTGGATGAAGTAAAAAAATATTTTGAGGTTTTTGGTTCTTGTACACACACTAAACCGCAATTTTTTTTCATCGCCTTTAACAATGGGCGGTGGTAATGGGGGTGGCTAATGCCAAAAAATTTTTTGAGCTTCTCTTGTCTATACTAAATACCAATTTTATAGACTCTTACCTGCTTGATTTACCTAATAACCCCCCATTTACCTCAATTTACCCCCAACCCTTCGAAGGATAAGATGAAAATATATTCTAGTTCTAGATCCCGTTAAAGTACATATGTGTACCAAATTTCAAGTCAATATCATAAACGGTTATGAGTAATCGTGCGCACAAAAAAAGTTACAGTCAGACTGATAGACAGACCGACAGACAGAACATTGTTTTCTCTCAAACTTAAAATCTCGACATTTCATGACATTCTAAGCCTATTTGAACAATAAAAATTTTCCATTTTTTTTTGTCGTTAATATACTTCCACTGAATGTGGAAGTAAAAAGAACAATTAGAAAACCACTAGAATCAATTTCCATTCAATTTTATAAAATTTATTTTTACTGGTTAAGTAAGAGTATTGAGATAATGTAGTATTTTTTTGTAAATGTAATTGTTACAACATAATTTTCAGGAAAATAAAATAGCTTTGTAAACTACTAAACTTCATCGAGAAAAAATTATTATCTATTTATTTATTCGTTCGCGATCATAAATTGTGACAAAATATTACCACAATGGGACAAACCCATATTTTCATGGCCATTAAGTAAAATTATCTAGATCACAATGGAAGAAAAATACACCCATAGAAATATTTAGTACAAGGTTCAATTAAGGCATACCTAAGCTGATAATCTGATAGAAATTTACATCAATTATTGCTGGTTGACAAGAAAACGTCAGTGGTAAAAATGTATTCGTAGAGTACGTTCAATTCTTATGAAACAAATACGTGTTCACGAATGGAAAAACGACTGAACCAACTTAGTCATTTTTAATTTGTTAGGTTTTCCTTGATCTTGTGTATAATAAAGAAAATTGTAGTAATTGGTTTAACTGAAAATTTGAATACTGAAAGATTTTATAGACGAGTATATGTAAAAAACGTAAAAAATGTATTTCAAACTGTAAAGGAATTTTAGAAAAAAACGTAACATTTCTGTTTCTTTGCAAATATCTCAATAAATATTAGTTTTAGAAAAAATGATGAACATCAAAATTGAAGCTTATAAACTGAGAATGACGTTGTTTCTTTTCGGAGATATGTAAAATTATCATTACATAATATGAAATTAATCCCGAGGAAATTTTTCATATTTTTTACCTCCAGATATTGTACTATTATAAGTATGTTCGTATCTTATATTAATAATTATGTACATCGGTTCGAAAAGTTATTTTATTGTACAAGTATGGCAGAGATTTCTTTGCAAAATTTTATTAAAGAAGCATACAGAGTGAAGATATTTTTGCTTATCCATATTTACCTAATTATTTGAAAGTATGACATGTTCAAATTTTCTTACACCGAAAACTCATCATAAGCAGCAATTTTGGAGTTTTTGATTACGATTAATATCATTGCTACTTAAGCAAGGGTTATATCAAAGCTCACCATAGTTAATTTATGATAAGAACAAAGAATAACACAACAATTAAATCTCTATCTAAGATATGCCTATTTTGATCAATAATTTTGAGATTAACGTATGCTCTCTGAAGACATACAACATGACTTGAAAATCTTAAATCTATATCTGTATAAAGACTTAAACTTTTTAATTTATCTTGGAATTTAAATACATTATCATCAGTTTGTATGCACTGTGAATAACTTTGCAAGAAATTATTTCTATCACTCTGTCTACCAAATAACTACAGGAGCAATGCGCTTCTGTCCCACAGCAGCCATGGAGGCAATGCTGGACTTACTTCCTCTGCATTTGCATGTAAGGAAGGAGGCAGCACTTAGTGCCCTAAGGCACTTAAATTCAGACCAGGCGACCTGTTTGGTCACTTAAGGATTCTGAATTAATCCAATTTGAATCCATGACCAATGCCAATCAAACATGACTTTGACTGCCCGTTGGATGTGCTGATTGAAAGCCGTTAGGCAAGCAGGGTCGAAGTACTGCGGTTGGAGAAAGAGTCACGCATCTGGTACACAGGTGGATTCAAGATGGACGAAGAGGTTGGTGTGGGGGTAGCGGGGCCTCGGTAACATCTTCTAGGTAGAAATTTATGCTATAGATCAGTGTGCTTAGGAATGCCTAAATAGAGGCACTCGAAGGGCAAAGATCTATATACTTTCAGATAGCCAGGCAGCACTAAAGGCTCTCAGGTTCTATTCCTTTGAGTCTAAATTTTCCTGGGAATGCAGACAATCCCTGAAGCAACTGGCAAAAAACAACAAGGCTATCTTGACGTGGGTACCAGGGCATGAGGGAATAGAAGGCAACGAATTAGCAGACAGTCTCGCAGGAAATGGGGCGACCCGAACCGTTCTGTGGCTTATCTAAGGGACGCATAACGGAAGAGGTCCAAAAATGGGAAAAGGAACAAAAGAATTCCTACTGGAGGAACACTCCAGGCCAAAGACAAGCGAAAACGTTTGTAACCTATTCAACAAATAATGCCACAAAGCTTCTCGAACTTAAAAAGTCCGACCTAAGGCTGATCACAGGCCTTCTAACAGGCCATTGCCCCTTGAAATAACATCACAACAACTATGGCATGGCAGAAAATGGCAAATTCAGATACTGTGAAGCTGCAACTGAGACTGTGGAACGTATACTTTGTGAATGCAGGGTACTAACCCGCATTAGGATAAAGTACCTAGAACAGGTGGAATTAACGCCTGAAGACATAGGGAAATTAGCTCCCAGGAAAATCATAAGCTTTGCAAAAAGTCTTGGAACCTTGGGCAACAACTTGTTGTAGTGTAATTCACAAAAGACCTTTTAGTTCGAGGTGAAGAAAGGCCAACTCGGGGCTAAGCGATCCCTTAAACAGTCTACAATCTACAAAATAACATAGGCGTTGTTTTACCAGCATTTAATTTTAAACAATTACATTAGGAGAAAATGATTAGATTATGGAGATCATAAGTTAATGTGGTTATTGCATTCACACTTTCAAGATGTAATAAATGAACCACAGTTCAAAAGAAAAGAAAGTGGTTACAATTAAAGTAAATAAGTGTGATATATATAAGACTGGTAATTGCATATTGCATATTTAATTAAAAGGTTGTTGAGCCATTTCTCTAAATAAAAAATAAATAAACTAAAGACGGTAAAAACCAAATATATATTTTTTGCAAATACCAGTTATTTTGCTCACCGTATACCAAATTTAAACAAATTGTATCGACACGCTGTTTGCAAATTTATGAGCCGTTTTTTACAATTTACACTTGCAAATTTAAAATATGGATTCAACTAAATGCACACGCTCGTAGATTTTGATTGACCTTGACCTTTCTGCATTTCAGATAAGATTACATTTGCATACATTAGAGCGTTTTTGTTTTTCCTTCAATCCAGTTGGACTTTTAAATAAACGATGGGGATCTGGCATATATTATACTAAGAAAAGTTTTATTCTTCTGCTTCACGTCCTTAATGCTAATAGGTACCAGATTTCAGACGGTGTCCACATTAATCATTTTATTTACACCTGGTATTGGTTTCGATAAGCAGGTTTTAATTTATCATATTTTATATATATAATGAAGTGATAATCAGTCAATTAAATCTTAAACTCGTGTGGGCAATAAAGTGGATAAGCAAGAGTAAAGATACTGAGAAAACAGTTTACTTGCAGGAATTTAACACAGATATATTTACTGTCATGTTAATAAAACAATGTTTCTCAGCAGGTACTCTAATTTCATTAGGATCATTGTCCTTCGATAATAATTCATTCCATCAGATTTAATTATAGTAGGTTAGGTTAGGCTGGTATGTAAGAGGTATTCTAATCATACCCCCCATTTGGTCTATTGTGGCTCAACCCTAATTATCTTTCACCCAGTATATAAGCCGATTAGAGTTCTTAGGTGTGATTTGTTTAGCTCTAATATGTTTTTAGTTCTTGATTTCAAATAATGATATGTAATAAACTCCTTCGAATGAACCAATTCTTGTCATTCTTCCCAGTGCTTAACGATACGTCAAGTGCTGGTTATGGTACGATACATTTCGATACCTTACCTTCCCTGGTTAAGGAGTCGGCTATTTGTTTGGCTTCCATACCTTTTCCGGTATCCAGACCAAAGCGAATATGCTATTTCTGTCTAATCAGGTTAGAGCCTACTGGCAGTTCCAAATCGACTTAGTATTGCAACGATATAGGTTTAAGAGCTTTAAAAACTAGGAGACTGATAAGATTTGTATTGATCTGTGTCTAAGATGCGTTTGTTCCATACTCTATAACAGTTCAATGGCATAAATTTTAGCCCCAGACTCCAGGTTATTCTTACTTTTGGGTTGCATCAGTATACTCTGGCTCTAATTACTAGCCTATTGTGAATCAACAACAATCTGCTCTTTGCAGATATGTATTATTCCGATACCACTTTCCATGATGCTAAACTACGGCGTATTAATTGCTTGTTGGAGACTGCATGTTGTCCACCTGGCTTCTTTCTTCAGGTAGACGTAGAGAGGGGATAGATTTAGGAGAATTTCTAGAACAATGGAACTTATTTCAACAGTTCTTGCAAGGCATGCTTTTTTCTGTAATCCAAAGCTTAGTTTGTTTGTTGTAGTTCCTTCAACCACGAAACTATGGAGGCATACGTTACGAATGGTTTTATGACCATCTTATTTGCTGGGGGCCAATGCCCCACTATTTTCCACACATTTTTTGACATATCCACTAGAAACAGTCTTGCTTTGTGGATTACCTTTTCCAAGCGGGAATTCCAGTTAAGTCATTTATCTAGCGGATTCCACTTCCTCCGCAAATGGAATAGTATCTATCTTTCTTTTCTCGGTGAAGGGTACTGTTACTGTGACGGTTGACAGACATCTGCTTTCCGTCATATCAGATGTGGACTGCACCTAGTACTTCTTGAAGGGTGTGGGAAAACACCTTTCTCCACAATCATTATAGAATGTAATAATTCCGACATCATTTTTAATAATAAAATGTAAAAATTCTAACTCTTGAGATTGAATATTTATTCTGAAACACTTGCTTCTTATGTGTTTTGCATATATTGTCATTCAATAACAAGTACCAGAACGAATATTCCATAATTATGCTCAACGAAATATATAGATTGCCGTGGATGTCAAAACGGTCAGTGTCAATTCAATGTAATATAATTGTTTCAATAGATAACTTGTTTTGTTCAGATTTAATTATTTTTTTTTACTAATGGTGGTGGAGAAAATACAGTCTGTTACTCGGTTAGAATGAAAATTCGATCTATTCGTGGTTCCTCACGCTCATTTTCAGTCTAACCTTGTTACAGAATATACTATTCCAGATTATCCTCTATCCAGAATAACTAGATCGTCTGTATATACTTGAATCTCGACTTCCCACAGCGAAAAAATAGCCAGCAAGTTATCTACAAGTAGTCAATTATTATGGTAAAAAATAATGCAGTTTATACTAAGACCAAAATATTTAAAACCCACTTTCTCTGAGACCTTTACTTATGATTTGCAAGTAATTCACACAACATAAAATCCTAAACGATCACAATTAACTTGGGGATCGTGAGATCACAAGTTGCAATTTACACCATGGGTAAATTTAATTAAGTTTTTATTATTTCACACCCATATGTAGTAAAATAATAACATAATTAGCTATTTTAATCCGTAATTTTTATTATGAACAATATATCAAAGAAACAATGAATAATCACCTAGGACCAGTCACTAGATACGCGATTTCTAATGAAAAATTCTTCCACTTGGACCACCCGATGTATGAAATTGTGATTAATGATGCACGTATAAGTTTATTTACACTATTACGTGGAGACAGCGAAAGAGAAAGGCAAATAAATATATAACTTAAATTGTTACTTTTACTCGGAACTCTATCAATGAAAGCATCGCTTATATATAATAAATATAAGATCAGGTTCTGTATGCACCAAGTATCGTTTATTTTGGCTTTCTTTTAAGAGTTTAGAAAAGAATGAAGACAAGTTAAAAGACACGAGAAAAACAAGAAAAACGTAAAATCCAACAGGATTTCTATTTTCATGGATGCTATGATTGGCTGAAATGGCGTAGTACTCTAAAGCAGAACTAGAAACTTAAGTACCATCAACGCCCTACAGTGTCAACCCTCAGGGGGTGAGAAAACTACCCTCCTTCAAAATTCAACTTGAAAAAAGCTGAAGTGACCCTCGAAAAAGCTCGAAACTCCGGAGGTTTGTAAAGGTGAGAAGAGTGCAGTAGTTTTGGCTCAATTATTAAAAACTAGCTGCCAAAGATCACCCCTCATCTTAAATGACACAGAAAAAACAAGAAAAAAACATTGATCTAAAAGAATTTTTGCCAATCATAGCATCCATAAACATGTAAGTCCGGTTAGTTTCTCTCTGTTTTTCCAGCATCCTAGGGATATGGGGGTGGCATCTCGCAACCCCGTGCGTGTGATTTTCAAGCACAATGTCGAACATAGTCTAGTTTCTTCTCTCTTCCACATAACGTAGGTGTTTCGAATTTCTACAGAAGTCACTGTAACTTTTTATAGTTAAATTTTACATAGGAGGTAGTTTTCACACCCTCTGAGTGTTGACACTGTAGGACGTTGATGGTACGTAAGTTTCTAGTTCTATTTTAGAGTACTACGCAATTTCAGCAAATCATAGCATCCATGAAAACAGAAATCCTGTTGGATTTTACGTTTTTTCTTGTTTTTCTCATGTCCTTTAAACTTATGGGTGGTTGTTCTCAACCCTATAGGGACAGTTTATGAAGACTACGTCGGACTTATGCAGTTTCTTATCACTTTAACAAAACTTAGACATTTTGAGCTTTTTCAGCAGTCATTGCTGTTTTGAATCAATTTTTTTTTTGGGGGGGGGGGTGGTTTTCGCCCCTTCACATTACACACACAAATTAGCGCCACACCACTCTTTAATCATTTCTAAATCAGTGCTTACAATCTCATGGAGTTCATCAACGAATTTGTCATGCCAGAGTACTGTGGTGTCGTTAGCAAAAAAGTGAAATTTCCTTTAATTTTAACAGATACCCGATCATTGAAATATATTAGAAATAGTAGTGGCCCAAGGACGGAACCTTGTGGCACACCAGAATTCACTTCCATTTGTTTTGAAACATTACCACTAAAACATTACCATTAAAAATAACGTTTTGATAACGATAGATCAATTAATGCAATGTTCAAGAAAATTTTAAAAGTTCTTTTTAAACACATAGTCTACGTCTATTCGTCTGTATGTATTTTTCTCTATTAAACTTTTAAGCGTCAGTCGTTCCTCTGTATAAAATACTGTTATATTAAACCTTTTTTAATATAGTTTATCAAGTATCACCATACTTTTGATTATTTTTCTGTTTTGTGAAATAATTTAATTTTAGGTTAGAAGTCTAAATTAGTTTGGGTTGTGTAAGATTAGCCTTTGACTAAACATCACCCATGTGGTATTAGGCAGGATCAGATGCACTACTTTTTTCTTACCGAGCCAGTAAAGACGTTTTATTATTATTGTTATTATTATTTTCTCAAAAATATGATAATTCCTAAAATATTGTAATAAAACAAAACGTGTTATGCAAATTCTTAACTACCCATCCCCCCCCCAGAGTCTGAAACAATAAAGTAGGAAATATGTCGTCTTTGATTTACTTATATATTTGGCGATAAAGCGATGAAAATTAAAAATTACCCTGTAAACTTTTACTTTGTGCCTCGCCCAAAGATGTGTATAATGGTCTTTGCCTCGCCTATATTTTACTATTATTTACAATAATATTTGTATCCTTGTCACATCCATAAAATCTAATTTATGTTCATTTTAATTTCTTGAATTAATTAGGCCTATGTGCTTAGTGAAACCGGACCCAGTTCAGGTGGTAATCTGTGCGTCTAATATACATACATTGTCACTCTGAAAATCCCTAGATAGATCCGTGTTTTGTTTCAAGTGGTCTAGTCTCGTGGGTCTCCAGAATATACCGCAAAAGGCGAAATCATTTTATACCGAGTGTTCAAATAATAGCGATGGAAAATTGCCTACGCAAATGAAATCGCATGATTGGTTTTTATTAAATTAACATTACAATTGGTACCTACGACAGTCAATAGGTAGATTTTGATCCGAATAAGTGTGGAAGTTTTGAAACTTTGGGAATTTGTAGATTTCGATGTCCTGAATGTAATAAGAAAAGATATAAAATGTCATCTCAGCCGCCGACGCCGCCATATTGAAAAAATGGCTCACAATACCAGTTTCTTTGAAATATCTTGCTTCGTGTGCCTCATGCGGCAAAAAATGTTCTTATGAAACTAAATGAGCATTAAATTTTCTACAAAATATGTTGTATACCTTTTGCCATTAAACTGAATAGTTTCGGTGCAACAGCCGGGAAAAGTCAAGCATTCTTAACAAAACTATAATTTTTTGCAAATTCTCAATTTATTGCGACTTTTATGAAGGAGTATTTTTATGTTGAAAGACAAAATTTGTTTTCATAAGAGAAAATTCTCAAATATAGTTGATTTTACTTGTCTGCTCCGCATAGCTCAATGTTCAATACTCGTTTCCATACCACCTTGGGGTAGAGTATATGGCGGTTTTTTTACGTAGTTGTCCTCTATAGGCCTAATAAAACACTATACCATTTCTTTAAATGTGAAAACAAGTTTTGCCTCTAAACACAAAAATACTGCTCCATAAGAGTCGTACTAAATTGGGAAATTGCAAAAAATATATTTTTGTCAATAATGCTTGACTTCGCTCGGCTGCTGCACCGAAACTGTTCAGTTTAACAAAAAATGTATAGGATATATTTTGTAGAAAATTTAATGCTCTTTTATTTTCATAAAAACATTTTTTGCCGTATGAGGCACCCAAAGCGAGATATTTCAGAGACACTGCTTTTATGCGCCATTTTTTCAATATGGCGGTACCGGCGGCTGAGATCACATTTTGCATTTTTTCTTATTTCATTCAAAGCATCGAAATCTACAAATTCGCAAAGTTACAAAACTTCCGCAGTTATTCGGATTAAACCCCCTGTTTTATGCCCTCACTGCTGCATTAAATGTATCGTATTAGGTTTTTATTTATGATCTTATGTTACTGTTACTTATGTCCTTTGTATTTTTCTTACATAGTACTTAAAAAAAATCAGATTATTTTGTAATAGTAATTTTAGTTCAAATGGTTTATGTGCCATCCTGAAGATTTCAGATGAAGATGAATAAAACATATAAGTGAGATCTTTTGAATTGTACCATTATTTCTTCGCTGTTCAATAAATTTTTAATTTTCATTAAGTGTTTGAGATTCTTACTGCACTTTATGTTATTTAAAGAAAAAATGTTACTACCCCAGTAGCTCAGAGACTCGGCAGACGAGTCATGGGTAAAAAAACACTTTACAAATAGTTTACCGTTTTACGTGTGTGGTAGATAGAAGTTAATAAATGATAGATGTTTTAATAATTTTTCTTAAAGATATGTTAATTTGACTTATATAGAGATAGTTTTCTTAGAAAGCGGGGCGCCAATCTTTCTATATTAATAATTTACACTAAAATTGAAGTTTGATTACAAGAAAGATAAACTAATCAAAATTTAAAGAAAGTACTAGTTGTAAAAAAAGAAGGTGTAAATTAATAATTCAAATTTCGCACAAGTAAAAATTAAATTAGTACCTTTAAATATTACTAAAAGATATTTAATTTTTTATTAAAGATTAAATAATTAATTCAGTAGATCATATCTAAATACTTTGTTTGTAAAGTTTGGTTTGTATAGTTTGGTTTGTATAGTTTGGTTTGTATAGTTTGGTTTGTATCAAAATACCTGAAATAAGTGGACAATGTAATTATAAAATTGATTTTATTATAAATCAATCAAACTAGGTGTGTTTTTATTAGAAAACGACTAAACTGATGCCTTAATATTTAACGAAGTTATGTACAAGGAAAAATCGAATGGACAATAATGTTATATGGAAATTACTTAAAATATTGTCTAAAACATGAACTGACAATATGGTGTTTAAAGGTCAAAATTTATTATATAAATATACCTAAGCATTTCGTAGAAATTATGATCACAAAGTCTTTACAGAACTTTTTATATACTTGATTTTAATCAGACGTTACGCCGATAATTTATACCTTAATAAAAATAGAAAATATTAACTGTTCGTTGAAACATGTTAAGAATAAATTTGAAAATGGAAATAGTTTTTTTTAAAACAAAAAATATTTGCAACATGATACTTTAAAGAACTCTAAAAAAATGTTAAAGCATAAAAATATGAAGTATTTATAAAAAAACATTAGATAAAAATTTTATTTGCGACACTTATCTGGAATTTTCTGTGAATGAAGGTAGTGACTCCAAGTAAGGGATGATGATGGTGAAATCCACAGTGACGTAATCGTTGATTTATAGATGAGCCCGAGATTAAGTTAAGAAGTTCTCAGTACCATATTCAACGCTTCCAGAAATTCCATAAGGACAAATCCCAACTATCATACCATATTATCGTCGTGTCCTCCGTAAAAAGTTGTTCTAGACTAATAGATACATCTTTATCTTCAAATTACGTAGAAGAGAAGAAAGATAACCCCATGGGATGGTTAAAAACATTAATGTTTCCAGCCCAAAATTTAATATGACGTTAAAAAGATTGCATATCTACGATGTGCATCCCAAAATTGATAAAACTTGCTTCCAAATTTAGAAGATTTGCATTTTTATAATAAAAACTTGCATCCAATATTAAAAGTTTACATCCAATATTAAAAATAGGCATCCGATATTAAAAGTTTACATCCAATATAAAAACCCTGGAAAGAAATGAAGTGTAAGCGTGACTTGCTGTAAAAATGGCCGCTGCCAAATCTAAGTTACAAAAAAAATTATTTCTTTATAAATTACTTACGGATTAAACCGGTGAAAATAACTAGGCCTGCTTCTTGTTCAAGAAGAGGGACTTTCGATGTTGAAGTCTTTAAGGAGAAATTTAATGAAGATACATCACTTTTCAAAAGTTTAGCGAGCAATCGAAATTCTAAACTTCAAGCAACGGAAAACTAATCGTTCTGATTTCCCTTTCATCGCGTTCAAATCGTATTGTCTCTTTACCCTCTCCACTCTTAAAGTTAAGTTAGAGCATCTAGCTATCTTGAGTACAGTTTAGACGTAACTCTGGTTGCATACCGTTGTGTTTGTTTAAGATGTAAATTTAAGAAATATATTTAAATCTACCGCGGTCATTCACGCTTGAGTAACAATATTTTTTTAAATTTATGAGGCGGCAATATGCCTGCTACAGAATCTAGAACGGATTATTTTATGTATTAAGACATGCGGTGAGTGAATTTTGGTATTTTTTTAAATTTTACTTTCTAATAATTCTTTAAAATGTAACAAATATTTTATTTACGATGTGCTTTGTCATCCTATGAAGTATCCATTAGGTAATGCTAGTGGTTCTACTATACTTAATCAATAGTCATTTTCTTGTAAGGGGGGGGTTAGATTAAATTGTGGGTCATTTAGGCATGACGTTCTTCTCTTCACCTTGACCTAACAAGATTTTTTGTGAATACCTGTAGACGTATAGATCCACAGGTATTCACAAAAAATCTTGTTAGGTCAAGGTGAAGAGAAGAACGTCATGCCCAAATGACCCACAATTCCCACAGCGTCAATCAGCAGCATCACAACAGCAATCTTGCAGGATCTTCACACGCGGACTCCCAACGACCAGTAGTCGCCGTTCTTCGCCGTAATAGTAAACCTTATATGTACCCATCCAATTCTAAAGTTCTAAAGGACTCTAGTATTTTCTTGGAGACCATCTTTCCCACTTAAGCAGGTACCGAAACTATTAGTCCCAAGTGTTGAAGCCTTTGGCCCACGAGGATCTTGCAAATGCAAATTATTTGTTCCACAGCATCAGTTGCTTCCATACAAACGCGACATATTCCATCTTCAGCTTTGCCCATTTTTTTTGAAATGGTATCTCAATGACCTGCGAAAAGAACAGTTATTAATCTTAATTCTGATTCGATGAGATCGAGTAGCTTTTTATTCGTCCCATTTCGTTACCTCCTCCATCGTGTGATATTTTCTGCATCTGCAGTATCATTTTTTTTCAATTCCCACATCCACATCAAGGTAACCTTGTTGCTTCTTGCCAATTGATTTACTATTTGTAAGCAATTTTGAACTCAAACTCACCGACCCGGTGGCGCAGTGCTTAAGGTGTTAGGCTTGCGACCACGGGGTCCCGGGTTCGAATCCCGGCTAGGGTATGGATGTGTAGTGGCGTTTTTCTCGTGTTACCGAGACGGTAGCAGTGGGCTAGACTGCGGTTGTGTGAGAGACAACACGGTCTAGTCGCTCTCCTCTCCTGAGTTCGAGTCTCAGCTGCGGCAGATGGCAATGTCGCAGGGAATGGGTGTTGTGATGTTGTCTATGTGTGTGTCTGTCCTGGTTGAGTGGTAGAATAGCCATCGGCTAAACTCCGCCAGGACATTAAAATAAATAAGGCGATTAAAAAAAAAGTCAGAGCTCAACTAACTCATGTATTGGCTGGCTGTCTAAAAGTACTCTTGCTCTTCGTGTGCCTTTATTTTATGTATTCACGAGTGCACAAATCTGTGGCGTAAATTTTCGCCAGGAAGATTGTGGAAGCATAACTCAAGGTTTTCGACAGCCTACTTAGGCCATATACAGTATACACTGACACCTCATCCATCTGTGTACCACATGAGTGACTCTCTTTTAAGTTGCGGATCTGTAGAGCTTCGAACCTGACCGTCAGAAATTACTGCTTCAAAAATTTGCTAGAAGTCAAATCTAACCAGTGTGAAGTATTTGGGTTTGGTCATTGATTCTAACTGACCGACTAAGTCTCCTTTCATATTAGAAATCAGTCAATAAGCGCTGAGAACTGCGTTCCTCATATGAATATAAAGGTAACAGGTTAAGCAATGCTTCCACCGTTGGTGATGCGCATTGTACCTGTGATTTCAAGACACACTGACTTGTTCTGTGCCGTTTTCTATTTTGTTTTTGTCTACCATGCGGGCGATTGGCACTTATAACAAATAAATTCTTGCAATTAAATGTGTGTTCTTCAGAAACTAGGTGGGCACGTGCACGTTACCATTGAGGTTTCTTGAGTTTTCGTCTCTACGAAACCGGCATCTTTCCAATATCTCCTCATATGGTAGAAGAGGGTTGCAGTTTTCTCGACTATAACTCCAATGAGTTTACTTTTTTCACCAAAATGTTTTATTGAGACAAATTATAGGGAACACCATTCTGCATAATGCAACAAAAAAAACTGTTAACCTCAAATTGGGTATTTAACTGAACTAAAACTGCATTACATTTTATAACTTTCTGATATTGTGCTCCACAAAATTGGTGAAAACTCAATTTAGACGTAACAAAATAAACTAAAACTTACTAATAAAGCTCGTCACCGCTTATTTACATACTTTACAAAAGATGAGCGGAATGCAAATAACAATAGAAATGCGGCAACAAGTAAAACTCAGACAAGCCAAATAATAATTGTCCAATTATTCCAAACACAAAGAGCGGGCGAAAATAATACCAACGCAAATGTTAATTAATATAATTCGCAGCGGCCCCTCACTACGCCACGGCCATATTTATTAAATTAACAAAATAGATCGTCGAGTTGGCTTAATTACCGTTGTTTTGTTTTATTGAGAGGAAAATAGATTTTAATTGGAATTTATTTTGCTCCAAATACTCAATTAGTTGGCGTCTCGGGATGACACCAAATTATATTAGTTTTACCCTTTTATTATGGCCTTATTGATCCTGTCTAGTGGCGGAGCCTTCTCATCACATCTTAGAATTACAACTTTGTTTTATCTACGTTGCCTAATCATTATGGAAAACACGTAATTATTTGGAGAGAGAGATACGCATAGCACAGGAGTTTTAGTCAGTATATCGCTTCTAGCCGGAATTAATTATTATAAAGCTGAAAATTTCCAAGATTGTAGTTTTAGTCCGGAAAGACACGTACCACAGAGTCCCCTACTCTCCCCCGACGGCTTCCCTGTTTTTTCGGAGCAACAAGGGCCTAAGTCACAGAAATTGCAGAGCTGGCTATAAAGTGCAGCGCTGGTCCGATTTGGGTCGAGATGAGCTTCGGAGAAACATATCCGTTCGTATTTCATGTTCCATGAATATTTTGCTCATAATTTTCCGTTCTAGTGCTGTCAAAATTTCAAAAATTGAACAAATTCCGAAATGGCGCCATTGCACAAACAGCCAGTCAGTGGATATGGATGACGACTCTGCTTCCCAGTAGATCAATAAGTCAATTGTCCTACCGAATAAAGTAATTTTTTGAGTCTGACAAGTTAAATTTCATTCAATAAATCTTATGAAACACCAATCATTATTTATAAACAGGAATCCGGAACAAGTCTCCGAGTCTTCATTTATCTGCAATGGCGCCATTCCGGAATTTTTTCAATTTTTGAAATTTTGACCACTAAAACGGAAAATTATGAACAAAATATGCATGGAATATCTGAAATACGAACGGATATGCTTCTCCGAAGCTTTTATAATCATTTCGACCCAAATCGGACTAGTAACAATCTTTGTGCTGCACTTTATAACCAGCTCTGCAATTTTTGTGACTTAGGCCCTTGTTGCTCCGAAAAAACAGGAAAGTTGACGGGGGAGAGTAGAGGACTTTTTGGTATGTATTGTCCTGGACCAAAACTACAATCCTCCAAATTTTCAGCTTTACAATAATTAATTCCGGGTCAAAAGCTAATATTCCTGGGCCAGCAGGTTCCTCTGGTGTAAATGTAAATTTAAAACGTGAAACAGAGCCTTCATAAGAGGATGGCTTTTATATTTCATACGTATACTAACTGCCTTGTGTTTGATTGTAAATGTAGAGGCAAGAGGGTTGACGTATAGATTAGAGCTGATGCCAAAGCCTGTTAGTAGGTTCGATATCCACCACTATCAGAAAGATCTGGAAAGGTCTGTACATTTTTCTAATATACTGTGGATTATTGTGAGCGTTAGGTGGAGGATAAGCTTGGGCCAAAGTAGCATCGCCATTTTTTCGTTACTTTTCCAGTTATTCGACGAAAGCTTTTGAGATATCTGTTTTCTCACGCTTAAATTGCAATTGTCAAGTCAGTACCACTCTTAATTTATGTGAAAAAAAACCGCTGCCTAAGGAAAAATTACTTCCACATCCTATCTAAGAGGATAGTTTTATGATGATGTGAAGGGGTGGCCGTGGTGGTGGTCGATGACAACCAAATTTTGAGACCTTTGCTTTTCGTACTCACTAAATCACAATTTCTTTCCCCTTTAATAAAGAGGGGGCGGTGGTAGTGGGTTTGCTACTAATTTCATAATAACATAATATCCACGAAGTAAAAATATTAAAATATAAAAATATTATATTGCACATATAACCACTTTGAAAAGTAGCGAACGGCGATATACTGAGCACACTTTTGAGTTGAAATTCATACTATTACGTTAAATATCGCCAACTCTGCTTATATATTCAATTGCCATGGCGCTACTGCACCGTTGACGTCCGGCTGGCTCCGGATCAGGTGTTGGTATTGCTATGTATGTGATATTTTACAGTAAACTTGTTAATGTTGATGATGATGGGTTGAAATCCAAGGATCGTAGAATGGAGACACAGACAAGTTGGATGTGGTTACTTACTTTTATACTGACGAGTGTTTTATAAACTAAATAGTAAAAATTTTAAATTTCCAAAAACTAACATTATTTACAAAAAAACCGCTGCCCAAGGAATCACTATTTCCACATCCAGATTTTCTATCCAAGTCACTCACAACGAAAAAATTTTGTATGTGGAAATAATTGTTTAAGGAACTTTAACAATATGATATTTGAAATCCTCTACTCTAAAAACCTATAAAATGATACCTCACATCGGTAGTGGAGTGGGGGTGATGACAGAGGGTGGTAGTGGCGGTGGCTGAAGTAAAAAAATATTTAGAGGTTTCTGGTTCTTGTACACACACTAAATCACAATTTTTTTTCATCCCCTTTAATAATGAGGTAGGGGTGGTAATGGGGGTGGCTAATGCCAAAATTTTTTTTGAGACCTTAGCTTCTCTTGTATATACTAAATACCAATTTTATGGACTTACCTGCTTGATTTACCTATTTACCCCAAATTTACCCCAGTTTACCCCAATTTACCCCCAACCCTTCGACAGAACAAGTCGAAAATATAATCTAGTTCTAGATCTCGTTAAAGTACATATATGTACCAAATTTTAAGTCAATATCTCAAACGGTTTCAGAGTAAACGTGCGCACAAAAAAAAAGTTACAGACCGACAGACCGACAGACAGAAATTTTTTTTCGCTCAAACTTGAAATCTTGACGTTTCATGACATTCTAAGCCTATTTGAACAATAAAAATTTAAAAAAAATTTTTTGTCGTTACTATACTTCTACTGGATGTGGAAGTAAAATTAATTTTTCTGTCCTCAATTTAATGTTTATGAGAAATAAATAATATGTTCAATTCTAGATAAATAATCCTAAAAATTATTATAGATCATTAATATTTGGTACAATGTCTATTTTGTTATCTGCTTAGATTTAAATCTTGTACCGTAAACATATTTTTTTTATAGATAATAATATTTGTTTTATTTACATTCAAGTTTAAATCATTATTGGTTAACCAGCTTACTAGATTTTTATAATAATAATACATATAAAATATCTTTTCCAGTTCACATGCAACTTGTTATGTGCAATTCATCAATGTTTTTGTGGTCAATACTGTCACAAAGTATTAACTTGTGATAATGAACAATATAATCAAAACCAACTTCTATCTCTTCCTTTTCTCTTGCAGAGGTGGTTTTAATATCATAAACAAGTGAGAAAATACCAATAAGCCATGAATAATACAATAATAATGATATAGTAGATAGAATATACAGGTTGGTCTTCAATAGTTACTATATTAAACATGTTAAGAATTTCGGTCAAATACAGTTCTTAACTATACATGAAGGCACACCTCAGGAACATGTATGTCGAATAGACAGGATGTGATAACAAATTGTGACACTTTTGAGGTAAGTTTTTTAAATTGAATACGATTTACATTTTTATATATTTTTGATGCACTTGATGTTCCTTGTTCACACCTAAAATATAAGTGCATTCCAGTGCTTAGCTTAGATTGAATTAATTAAAAATGGAAAAATCCATTGTACATCAATAATCACTAAAAATAAAGTGTCCCTATTTCTCTGAATGAGGATTTGAAAACAACGCAATGCTAAAACCTTTCAATGAAGGTCGTAAGATACTAACTAACTACAACTGTTTGAATCCTTCATATACAGGGTGCGCCACTTAAAACTCCCCAGGCTTGTAACTTTCTTATTTTTTAAGCGAGGACCTTGTTGGGTACATCAAATTGTAGATATTTTTAAGGCATTTAAACATGTGTAGAGAGTGATTTAAAAAAAAAAAATTGAAAAAGTTGTTAAGAAAGAAAACTTAATTTCCTTGAATATTTTTTTACCCCACCCTGTACATGAACTGCGTTAATGTTTTCTTATAAAGGTTTTAATTAGCTTCAATTTATGTTATTACGTCATATTCGAAATTCTTTTTGGTTTTAGAGAAAAGAATTAAAAACACTCTTTCCAAACTGATTTTTCTTAAAATAACTTTGAAAAGAATGTAAATAATAATTTTATGCTTTATTTGTAAAAGACATATCATAAACAATATTCAATGTAACAAAACAGCAACAAGAAACAAAAGAAATAAATATTTTTAAAAATAAACTTATATTAAAATGTACTAAATAGGAAATTGCAAAATTTTTATTTTTTAAAATGTTTTATTTTAATAACATAAATTGAAGCTAATTAAAACCTTTATAAGAAAACATTAACACAGTTCATGTACAGGTTGAGGTAAAAAGTATTCAAAGAAATTACGTTTCCTTTCTTAACAATTTTTTCAACAAATTTTTTTTAATTCACTCTGTATCCATGGTTTTAAAAATGTCTACAATTTGAGGTGCCCAACGTGGTCATCGCTTCAAAAATAAAAAAGTTACAAGTCTTGCCAGTTTTAAGTAGCGCACCCTGTATAGGGTACTCAAAATATATTTTAGAATTTAAAAAATTTTAACTTGATTTTTCTCAGTATTTTCCGTGTATAGTTTTACGTAGTAATTTGCAGAATTTAAATGCGAACAATTACTTCCACATACACGTAGTGGAGTGGAAGTAACTATAGTAACGGAAAGAAAAAATTAGATTTTTTTTTTTCAAATAGGCTTAGAATGCCATGAAACGTTGAGATTTTAAGTTTGAGAAAAAAAATATGTCTGTAACATTTTGTGCACACGATTACTCTGTAACGGATTGTGATATTGATTTAATGTAATTTTGTACATCCATGTATTATAACGAGATCTGAAACCAGATTATATTTTGATCTCATTCCATTGAAAGGTTGGGGGGTAAATGGACGTTAATAGGTAAAGCAAACAAGTAGGAAGGAGTTCATCAAATTAAAATTTAATGTATCCGCGAGAAGCCAAGGTCTCAAAGTTTTTTTGGCCACTTCCACCACCACCCTCATCACCCTATTATTAAAGAGGGTGGAAAAAATATACATTGTGATTTAGTGCGTGTACGAGGTCGCAATATATTTTTCGTCATCTGCTGCCGCTCCATCATGAACCATTGTAAAAAATGAATTTTTGAGTGTGGCACCCGGTGGCTCGAGAACATTATCGCAGTCGATTCAGTTAGCACAGCTATATATGGATTTTATGGTACATTACTGAGTAAGAATATGCAGGATGAGAAATACATTTCCATTTTACTTCCACGTCCAGTGGAAGTATAGTAACGACAAAAAAATTTTTAAAAATTTTTATTGTCCAAATAGGCTTGAAATGTTATGAAACGTCGAGATTTTAAGTTTGAGCGAAAAAAAATTTCTGTCTGTCTGTCGGTCTGTCTGTCTGTCTGTTGGTCTGTCTGTCTATCGGTCTGTCTGTCTGTCGGTCTGTCTGTCTGTAACTTTTTTTTGTGCGCACGTTTACTCTGGAACCGTTTAAGATATTGACTTGAAATTTGGTACACATATGTACTTTAACGAGATCTAGAACTAGATTATATTTTCATCTTGTTCCGTCGAAGGGTTGGGGGGTAAATTGGGGTAAATTTGGGGTAAATGGGTAACTCAAGCAGGTAAGAGTCCATAAAATTGGTATTTAGTATATACAAGAGAAGCTAAGGTCTCAAAAAAATTTTTGGCATTAGCCACCCCCATTACCACCCCCACCTCCTTATTAAAGGGGATGAAAAAAAATTGTGATTTAGTGTATGTACAGGAACCAGAAACCTCAAAATATTTTTTTACTTCATCCACCCCCCACTACCACCCCCCTATCACCACCCCCACCCCACTACCGATGTGGGGTATCGTTTTATGGGTTTTTGGGGTAGAGGATTTCAAATATTATATTATTAAAGTTCCATAAACAATTATTTTCACATACAAAGTTTTTTTGTTGTGAGTGACTTGGATAGAGAATCTGGATGTGGAAGTAGTGATTCCTTGGGCAGCGGTTTTTAGTTTATTGCTTCCAAGCAAAGCATTGGAATTGGAATTCTAGGTCTGAATGAGGAACATCAAGTTCAAGAACGTCAAAATATGAAAAAATATAAAGGGCGTTCCATTTAAAAAAACACCATAAAGGTATCACAATTTCCTGTGACATTCTGTATATTCAAAAATATTTTTCTGAGGGCATTTTAATGTATAACTAACAACTAAAATAGTTTGATCACAGATAATGCGGCAAACAGGAACAATATGAAGGAAAAATTTTTCGAGGCCCTGGATTACCTCATTATAGCATACGGGTGTCTGCCCATATATTGAATTTGCTTTCCAAAGATTTAGAAGTTACAAAATTAAAATCAAACCTTGTTCAAAAAAATATTCCACAAATTAACAAAGTAAAGAATGTTTTCTTCATACGAACTTGTTCATTAAGTTATTAGGATTAGATTGGGCAATGAAAAGACATCTAAATTAGTATTTCTCTTTAAACGTTATAATACTTAATGTGTCTTGTTTTGTATTATTTTGAAAAGGTTATATATATTTTTTATATGTTCATACTATTACGTTTGTTAAGTTAATATTTTAAGCCTTTAAATTAAAGGCTTTTTTAAAGTTTTATTTTTGCAAATAAAAATTTTTACTAAAAAAGTTTGTATGTCTACTTTATAACATTTAAACTTGAAAAAAAATAACGATTTTTTAGAATAAAAATCGTTGATTAAAATCATGATGTTAATCGTGATTATAATCAAATTTTTTAAATCAGCCCTCCCATGGTTTTCGATATAATTTCTCTGAATGTTAATAGAGAAAGTAGTGCGTCCATGGCTGGTCTGAGCATGATTCTCTTTGTATTTACCGAATAGAGTATAGACCATATATTTTCATGTCTAACGACTGGATTAATAATGTAGTTTTATATATATTAGCACTATTAATATACTGTTCAGTTTAGATCCGTGCAAAAGCCTCTAGACGGGAAGGTAACCTTTAAGTCTAGAAGAATAGAAAGTCGAATCACAGCAGTGGAACAAGTTATGTGCCGCAAAGTCTAGAAAAATTATTATGTATTCAAATGTGCATTTATATCATGCATTATTATAAACAATTTCTCTACCTATCTGGATGATAAAATATTATCAATACAATGAAACACAGATGGAAGGTTACACAGATAATAGAATATCACTTTCTATCACCCGTAATCGATTACGGGTATTATTAAAACTAATAAAACAGCTCTCGATGATTGTAAACTACCACATCCGGGATAAAACAAAGGAATACGTATCTTTTGTCTGTTTTTTCGGCGATGGACTAGTGAATGCAAATCGAAGGTAGTTACTAATTTTACGATTACAATAATTTAATATTTATATCATGTGCGTCTACTTGGCTTCAAAAAAATTGCACCAGCCTGAAATCCAAATCCAAAAAGATGATATATACCTTATATTTATCTATGAAAATTTTTATTTTAAAACTAATTCGCGAAAAATCTGAAACTGGCCATATTATTTTAGACCAGACGGAATAGCTTTTTTGTGCGAAATGTCGTTTTTATGCTCAACTATTTTTTCTACATATGGTTTGGGATGTCCAAAAACATATGCCAACTATCCTTATGCGTGACAGGTGGGGCAGCACACTACAATTCAAAAAACGTAAATTTTTTGCAATTTTTCGCGTTATTTGCATTATAACTCGTAAATGAAGCATTGCTCGGAAAAATAATAAGAGATAGAAAAGTTGAGAAAACAGATTTTGAACATTTTCTTGTTCTTGGCATTTTCCCATGAAATGCTTCTTTTAAGAGCTACAGACGAGAGAACAATGCTACTTTTCTATTTTTTAAGTGAATATAATCAATATTAATACAAAATATATAATCGGTATAATGTAAATTATGTTTAAATGTCCAATTTACAGTTGAAATAAAATATATTTACAGAACTATATATAATTTACATGTTAAACAGAAAAAAAAATAGTAAAACTTTTTAGGTATTAAAATGATGAGAAAATAAATAAACAAATATATATTTTCACAAACAGACTATTTATTTTAGGCATATTTTATTTAGGCATACCTTGGTGTTTGGTTTGACACAGATTTGAGATTTGTAAAACATGTAAGTACCCTTATACAAAAATCAATTAGCAAACTTAAACTTTTGTATATGCATAAGGATATTCTCAGTACAGAAGTAAAATTGAAATTAACTGATTCATTAATATTGTCGTCCATTTCTTACTGTGACACTGTTTACTGGCCAGCTATTTTGAATCGTGATAAGGAATCTCTTCAGAGGATTCAAAATGCTTGTATAAGATTTTCATATAACTTAAGAAAATTCGATCACATTACTTATCATTTCAAACAATCGAAATGGTTAAACCTCTCAGAGCGCTTCGAATGTCATATGGCCTGTTTAATTTTCAAAATAATTAAATATCAGATACCTACTTATTTACTTATTAAGTTAAAAAAAGGCACCGATACTCATCAGCGTTCTACACGCCATTGTACACAATTTACTGTTCCCAAGCACAAATCTGCCTTGTTTCAACGTTCGTTTAGTTACACAGCCGTAAAACTGTACAATAGGGTCGTTGACCATTTTTTGAAAATTTTATGTTCAAATACTTTATTAAATTTTATTTGACCCGTATTTTTTTATTTTACAATCTAAAGTCATTTTAATAGTGAAATTAATTATTTAAATTAAGAAATTTTGAATTCGCGCCCATCGCCACGTCAGATGTGAGCGCATGCGCAGTTAGATAAAGGAATAATCGACGGGCGTCGTTTGCTTTACTTATTTGCTGTTAGCATATAGTCCAGTCAACTTTCCCCTCTAATTTGAGTGCTAATGAATGGATTTTGACGAAACCTTGTGCACTGTGTTTGTAATGACGTTAATAAAAGAGTTAAAAAAAAGATCAGAGTAGGAAATGGTCGGAAGAGGTAGAAAACACCCCTTTTATTATGGGTTCCGTAACTTGTAGAATTAGGTCAACAATGAAAGAGAAACAATGAATTTACCTTTTTCTGCCAAAAATAAGATGTTTTTACTCTTGTGAATTTTTTCGAAAAATGCATATTTTTGGAGATATGGCCTCTCGAAAATTCCTAAAAGTGGAGGAGGTGAAATGTAGAAGTTGAAAAAAAAATCTGAAACAATTCAGGTGAATATGTTATCGAAATTCAAGACTTTCTTTATTTGCAACTTGTCTGTAAAGTGCGTTTCCACCGAGTTATTCCAGAAAAACATGAAACACTTTCTTTAAAATTGTAGCACTTTAAAAATATGTTATTTATAAATTTGAAAAAATTCAGACGTATGCACTGAAGCCTTATAAACATTTTTTCTCTCTTGGAATTTTTTTGTAACTTGCTAATTTTCCGAGTTACAGGCAATTTTTCACAAAACAGATAATGTACCATATTTTTTGCACAAAAAATACATGAAAATTCGAAAAAAGAACGTCATTTATGTATATTATTATAAAAAAGTATGGAACCTATATAGTTATACCATTTTTAAAAGTTCAATATGATTTTTAAATTTTCATGTATTTTTTAATGTGCAAAAAATGTAGTACGTTAGTTATCGTGAAAAACTGCCTGTAACTCGGAAAATTAGCAAGTTACAAAAAAATTCCAAGAGACAAAAAATTTTTGAAGGCCTCAATGCATACATCTGATTTTTCAAATTTTTAAATTACATATTTTTAAAGTGCTACAATTTCAAAGAAAGTGGTAGTTTTTCATGTTTTTCCGGAATAACTCGGTAAAAACGCACTTTACAGAAAAGTTGCAAATAAAAAAAGTCTTGTATTTCGATGATATATTCACCTGAATTTTTTCAGATTTTTTTCAACTTTTACATTTCCCCTCCCCCACTTTTAGGAATTTTCGACTGGCCTTATCTCCAAAAATATGCATTTCTCGAAAAAATTCGCAGGAGTAAAAACATCTTATTTTGAGCCAAAAAAGGTAAATTAATTGTTTCTTTTCCATTTTTGACCTAATCCTACAAGTTACGGAACCCGTGATAAAAGGAGTGTTTTCTACTCTTTCCGATCATTTCTTACTCTAATCATTTTTTCAACTTTTTTATTAACGTCATTACAAACACATTGCACAAGGTTTTATCAAAATCCATTCATTAGCACTCAAATTAGAGATTTTGGTCATTTTAGCGCTCTGTTGACCGGACTAATAGATCAAAATATAGTAATTATTTTAAAGAAATACTAACCTCAAATGTTTAACATTTCGGGATTCGGCACTTAAATAGTTCAAATTGTCCACATAAAACTCGTGTACCATATAAAAATCCACTATAGGTAAATTCTCTGAAGTTCCTTTCACAAAATTAGGTTCCATTATAAACAAATGTTAAATATTAAACACACAATGTAAATGTAAACAAATATTGAATGTAAACAACAGAGCACTACTACCAACATGAAAATTCTCTAGAATTGAATGTTCATCAGATACGTCATCGTTTACCGCCTTTTTATTTTCAAAACCAATTTGTTCTTGCATGTGATGATTAGAACTTTTTTTAATATGATATATGCAATGTATATTTAATATACTTTTTGATCATATAACAATATTTTGTAAATTTTGTTGAAGGAAACGACCCTATTCTATTCCTCGTAATATTAAATCCTGCACTAATATCGCCAAATTCAGAAAACAGATCACAACTTTAATTATTAATAAGCGCATTATATAAATAAGGATTAATTGTCTTTTTTCTTTTTTGTGTTCCTTATTTCACATGTTTGCTAATATTATTTCAGTTTCTCATATTGGATATTGTATATTTTGTTCTTAATTTTTTACTTGTGGCTAGTTATATGGAAGAGCACTTGCGTGAATATCGCCACCCATCTTTGAGCCATTTGGTTTGCTTGTAAATTTAAACGAAAAAATAAAGACATTATTATTATTATTATTATTATATTACAGTGTACATGCGTTTCATGTATATCTTAATATATAGTTTAATGTTGTTGGAGGCGAAGCAATAATACATTCAATTTCTCTATTTTCTTCATCTACATCAATGTCATCTAATCTCCGATTAAAGAACTTATATCTAGATACATAATGGCATTGATTTATTTGTCGCTGAAAGACTCCCATTCTAAGGCACTTCTTCCCATAAGTTGCTGATTGGCCCATCGGCGTATTGGCGGCCGCTCGTGCACGATCGGCTTCAGTTCGATTATCATAATCGCAGTTGACAGTTCGGCCATTAATGTCAATAAAAGTTTTTCTCCGACCAAAAACTGGTGAAAAAGTAATTTTATTTTAAGTTGTGATTTGCTTAATACCTAAATAATATTCTCTATTCATATTTACACAGTTTAGTGACAATATATTTTGTGCAAATAAATAGTGAGGTGCTGTGCCGTTTGCAGAAAGCAGTTTAGAAAAGAAGAAAATCGATCGTTCCATAGTCGTAACATGATGAAGTTCAGTTTACAGTTATAAAGTAAATAGCAATTAAATTTTAATATCCTTTCAATACATATTTATCTTACTGTAATATCGTATGCCTACATCACGTTATATAAAGAGCGGTAATGCAGGAATTGCAATAATTCATTTTAATGAAAATATTTACCATTCTACACATTTTCTACACACACAACGCCACTGTTGCCTATGGGATGTGATGTTCATCTATCCATTTTAATGGACATATAATCTAGATATCTAGATATAAGTTCTTTAATCGGAGCATCTAATGTTAAAGAATTAGCTGATGTGTCATTTTCATTTATAGCGCCAACGATATCTGTTTCGAAAATTATATCAATCTCGCTGTTTGTACAGTTTGAACCCTTACACATTTCACAAAAAGTGATACATTTTGGTCCCAACTTTCGACAGGAAGTACAATTAAATTTTTTCATTAAAATATCTGGGATCAAATCACTTTTGGTCAATATTTCTTCAATATTTCTTCCAAAATGTTGCCACGTTTTCTCCATCCCATCTAAATTGTTGCCTAACCACTGTTGAACTTGATAGTATGTACGGAAAGCATGTTCACAAGTGGCTGCATCAGTGGGAGGTAAGGCACTCGATTCAATATTTTTCATATTTTTCCAAAAAATCTACTCTCGTATTATGTATATTGTACTATATAATATATACGATGAAGTGTTCTACAAAAAAGATTTTGAAAAGATTATGCAATTCTTTATGTAATATATCGATTATACATGTACTATTATTTATGTATATGTATAACTGCATATTTTATTATTCTTTTGAAATGAATTTAAAACTTTTTTTATAAATATTTTTCGCACTAAAGGTTTATAACAACAATGTTGAATCATTATATTTATTTATTTTTTTAAGTTAATAAATATAAAAGTAGCATTGTTCTTTCGTCTGTAGCTCTTAAACGAAGCATTTTTCGGGAAAATGTCAAGAATAAGAAAATGTTCAAAATCAATTTTTCAACGTCTTTGATACTTTTTCCAACAATGCTTCATTTACGAGTTATACTGCAAATAAAGCGAAAAATGACAAAAAATTGACGTTTTTTTAATATCAAAGTGTGTTGCCCCACCTGTCACGTGTGCGAATCGTTGGCATATGTTTCTGGATATCCCAAACTATACTTTAGAAAAATAAAATTGCGGATAAAAGACATTTCGTCTTTCCGACTGGCCTATTTGCTCTTGTATAATACCAAATACCAAATTTAGTTTCAAGAAATTTAATATAGTTCCAATATGGCGTCTTAAGTGATAATATATATACAGTAACTAGTAACTTTGTGTTATTCAAGGGCTTGTCATTACATTGCGTTACAAAATCAAATAGTCAATGCATGAAATTCCACAAAATATTTTCAGTCAGCATATAGAATACAGTTCAGGATGATATTGTGTCAATGTCATTAATAAATATAATGAACAAAAGTAGGCCCAGATTAGATCCCTGTGGGACACCGGAAGTTAATAAAACTTTGATAGACCTATGGCCACACTATAAAACACATTGGGTTCTGTTGTCAAGGTAGGATGAAAAATGAATAATAAAGTTATTTTAAATTCCAAAAATGTGTAATTTTTCAAATAGAATACTATGGTTCAGCCTACTTGAGGCCTTGGAAAAATCAGTATAGATTATATCAACTAGAGTACAATCATCTATAGCATCGGATAAATATTCTGCTAAACAGAATAAGTTGGTAGCTATAGATCGCCTCTTATGAAACCATGTTGGAACTCTGTATTTGATGTTTTACATGGTAAGATATATTTGTTCATACAGTAACAGTTCGAGAACTATACTGAAGTTATTCAAAGTTAGAATGGGCCAGTAATTACTTATTAAAATACTATCCCCTTTCTTAAAGACGGGGCTTCCCCCATTGTGATAATATTGATGTTTGACGAGATAGATTGGAATGTATCTAAAATAACATAATGGTTTAGCAAATACTGCGGTACAATCACGTACTATAAAAGATGGAATATTGTTAGGGCCGCTAGTTAGTTTTAGTTTTAACCTTTTCGATGCTTTGAGAGCTTCAGTTTCTCTATTATTACGAGCATTTAGACAAAAATTATTAAATACTTTATTATACTCATTAACAACATTACATTGTTCCAGAACAGAATACTATTATTGAAAATATTCAGCTAATTATTTGAGATTCGGATATATTATTGCTATATTTAAAATTATACGACAAATTGAAGACATTTCTATTTAGGTTAACATATCTTCAGAATTCCGAAGGACTCTGAGCACTATACTTAGAAACGTTCGCTAGATAATAATAATAATAATAATAATAATAATAATAATAATAATAATAATAATAATAATAATAATAATAATATTTATTGATGTATAGAACAGAAAAATTGTTTTACACAAGTCAAAGAAAAACATACATATAATAAACATATATATCATATAAAATTGTAGAAAAAATTGTGACACGTAAGTAAAATACATACACACAAAAATATCGTACATTAAAAAAGAGTCTATAAAAAATTTAACATATAGTCAAACTGCAGATGCAGTGAAGTCTGTATATAATATAATAGTGAGAACACATTTGGAAAAATAGTATATATTCGAACAAGTACTAATCTAAAAGAAGTCATCAATCTCGTAACAGTTTTTGTTTAGTAATATTTTTTAGTTTTGATTTAAAAACAAATAGATTCTGAGACAATTTAATATCATCATCAAGTGCATTGAAAAATTTGCAGCCATTATAATAAATTTTTGTTGATACAAAGCTGTTCGGTGCGATTGCGGCTGTAATAATCCCTTAAACCTTGTGTTGTGGTCAACTTATGCTGATTTTTGTAAACAAATATACAGACTTCCAGAATATATACACTTGCAACAGTTAGTATTTTTAACCTTTTAAATGTAGTACGACAGCTTGGCCTACAATAATTCGTATAGCATACTTCTGCAGAATAAATACTCTATTTATATGTGCGCTGTTTCCCCAGTTTGTTATGCCATATCTCAAATGTGAATGGAAGTTTGTATAATAGAGGGTCATAAGTACATCACGGCTACAATGCAGTGACATAAATCTTAGGCCATAACAGTTGCTGCGTAATTTATTACATAGGTTATCAATATGAAATCCCCAATCCAAGTATCTGTCAAATGTGATGCCTAATATTTTAACTGATTCACAGAATCCAACATCAGTACCATTTCCATTAAAAATTGATACATCTAGGTTTCTATGTAAAGTAAAAAGTAGCATATTAGTTTTATTTTTATTCAAGTTAAGCTCGTTTTCTTCAGGCAATGAGCTACCTGTGAATACACTAATTCTGCAGTATTTTTAATAACATTTAAATCACTGTCGATGATTAAAATATTTGTGTCATCTGCATAACAGACACAATGCGTGTTTTACATTTTGTTTAAATATGATATTAGATCATTTGCAAATATATTAAAAAGGAGTGGGCCCAAAACAGATCCTTGGGGAACTCCATGCGTGATATCGCATAGAGCACTGGTTACATTACCGTTTACTTTAACAGTCTGTGTGATACAAAAAGAAATAGTATGGGTAAATTCAACAAAAAAAAAATAGTTAACTAACAATATCGTTAATTTTGTTAAATTAAATTATATTGATGGTATTTTTAAACAAGAGGTGATTGTTAGTTTAATTAATAAAAAGTTGTCGTACAACAAAACAAACATTAACTTAAAAAATAGATGAATAAGACTATTATATTTTTCGTCTGACTATTATTTTGTTGAATTCTGTCAAATTAAACTAGATAATAGTATATTTTATTTTTAACTATTATCGAATTGTAATTCTAACCCAGTATTAGTTCGCTGTATTCTTGTACTTGGTAGACAAACCAATATTACTGTCGTCTTCTAGAAGTTTTAAAAGAATTACCATAAAATTTGCTTGCTTACCACGTAGTCTATTACAGAAATTATTCCCAGATGACGCCACATACAAATCACTGACAATAATCAATCATGCATTATCTTATACTCTTATGAATTTATAGAAAATTAATAACATGATTGAAATGTTCAAATTCTCTCAGGGATCATCGATATATTTGAATGGATCTTATAAACGATCTGTAATCTTTGGTTTGGGTGGTCTGATGTCTCAATACTGAGATTTTGGCTAATAAACCAAAAAAAACTGCACATCATACAATAAAATGTAGATCAACCTAAAAATTAGTTGGTGAACAAAAAACCAAAGTCGTTGTACTATTTAATTGTAGACCAAATTGAAAATGGTTAGTGAACATAAAAAAATGTCATTGTACTATTTAATTTGTTACAAGAAGATATGATTATTAAACTACTATTTGTTTACGAAAACAAATAAAGTTGTATGACTATTCTTTTCTGATTGATTTAACTATGAAACTAGATAGGCGCGATTTCATATGCTCTTTTTGGTCGAATTTACCTATCATTTTCTTTAAGTGTATTGTTTAGGTATGAAGAAAACAGACTTAAAGTAACTCCCCTTACACCATACCTCTCTAGTTTGCTCAACAATATTTCATGATTAACAACATTAAAAGCATGAGAGAAATCAATAAATAACCCTGAGGCACATTGCTTGTTATCAAGGGCATTAACAATTAAGTCTTGGAACTCACAGAGGTTTGATTCGGTGCTCTTACTTTTACAAAAACCATGTTGGTAAGTTGATAGTAAATCATTTTTGTACAAGAAAGAAGACAGCTGATCCTTGACAAAGTAGTTTAGAAAAACTGCAAAGCAAGCTAATAACCCTGTAATTTCCGATAGTCGTAGGAACACAGTACACACATACAGATGGACAGAGATTTTAATGCCGTTGATTTCAACATAGAAAAATCATCAATATATTTGAGGCGCGTAATCACATCCAGTGTGTGGTTATAAAAATAAAAGCCATATTAACATAATTGCTATGATTTTTGTGTAGGTTATCCACTGTCCTGACATTGATAAAGTTGCCAACGTGAATTGCATAGCTGTATTCTTAATTGGGTCATTACAGGCTATTTTAAATTAGAAAGTATGAGTGGACGCAATTGGTTCCCTAGAAAGATAATTTATGAGAAACGATAGAAGATTAAAATTACAATTCTCTTTACCAGTATTGAAGTTTTTTTTTTTACATTAATTCTTGCAAATTAAGTTTGAACCTCGATTTAAACTTTACAAAGGAAATATATTTAAATGACAGGCAGGTCTCTTGTATTGCTTTAGGCTACGGAAATATATTTTTTAATATATCTAAAGTTATACCAAGAATATTAACTTTCTAATTTCACTTTAGATTCTTCCTCTTTTTAAAATTTCAAGAAATTTCCTGTTCTTTGTGCTACAATTAATAACATAATAATTCAACTGTATAAATTTGATTCATCCAATTTTGTGCTTAAATTGAATGGAAAATTGATTTAATACATTTATGCTGTTAAAAATACCTTACACTTTTTATAATTTTACACATATATTACTTTCTTGCAATACTAAATATGTAAATACAACACAGTCGATTCAGTGACCCAGTATTTACAAATTCCAGTAAGTGAGCTCATAAGATGAGCTCATAGGCCTGCTGGGCAACATCCAAACAATAAGTTCTGAGTACGATTTGAATATGAATTACAACAAGACGAAAAGTCACAGGTCTGCGAGGTTTTGTTCTTGGGCAGATGGGGGCCATTTCTGAAGTAATTTTTCACGCCGAATCCGAATCTGGCCTCAGAATTGGCCCATCACGTCAGGATTTTGAAATTATGTATAAGATTCAGCTTCTTTATAACAAATACATCATTTAGTACTATCCTTCGTATTTAAATTAAGCTTTCGATCTACGATGTTTCCTCGCAAAATTATAACCATTTTAAGGTGACATGAAGTTGAAACCATGACCCCCTACAACTCAATAGTCTTAACCAAACGACTCCAAACGAATCAAGATTTAACACAACAGAAGGGAAAACATACCGAGCTCTTAACCAAACAAGAAAAAGAGATTTCATAAAAATTCATAAGATTCCGGGTTCAGGTTTTAGGGTTTTGAATTTTGGAAGCATGGTTTATGATTTTGGTTTGATGGTTTAGGGTTTTGGGTATTTTCATATTTAGGGCTTAGTGTTAACGACTTTTTAAGCGTTCTGATGTTAGAATCTTGGCGATTAAGAGTTCTGGATAAGTTTTTCTTCGGTTCCCTTTGGGGTGAATGGTAGGTAGTTTGGTATGGTATAGGGATAGTTTACACCCTCCTAAGGGTTTGATCTCGACACAATTTGGGGATGCGTTGGTTGTTGTCCCAAAGATATATATTGTGTAATCGAAAATATGACAATTTGTCCTTTGACTCGTTGGTTAAGATTGTTGTGTTTTCCCTTCTGTTGTGTTAAATTTGATTCGTTTAGAGTCGTTTAGTTAAGAGCTCGGTATGTTTTTCCTTTTATTGTGTTAAATCTTGATTCGTTTAGAGTCGTCTATTTAAGATTGTTGGGTTATCCCTTCTGTTGTGTTAAATCTTGATTCGTTTAGAGTCGTTTGGTTAAGATTGTTGGGTTGTAGGGGATCATGGTTTCAAATTCATGTCACCTTAAAATAACTTCGCGGGGAAATGTCATAGATAACCATTTGAAAGCTCATTTTAAAGATGAAGGATGCTACTAAATGATGTATTTATTAAATATAAGCTGAATTTTTTTTTCAGTTCTATACATAACCTCAAATTTTGCCAAAAAAGCCATTTTATAGAATAGAATAGAATAGAATAGAATAGAATAGAATAGAATAGAATAGAATAGAATAGAATAGAATAGAATAGAATAGAATAGAATAGAATAGAATAGAATACGTTTATTAATCCAAGTGATCATAAGTTATGACATAGGATAAGTCAATAAACACATTAGTAGATAATTATAGGTATACATTAAACTATTCACTTATATTATATAACCCTCACACACATTCACTAAAGTACCAAAATAGTTAATAGCAAATAGTTTCGTTTTATTAGTATTATTCATCAACAAATGTCGTATATAACAAACATTAATTAGTATGATTTAGAAAATCTTCTACTGACTAAAACGTATTTGCCACAAGGAATGATTTTAAAGTTGACAGAAATTTTTTTACATTTACAATATTTTTTATATTTGTACTTAATTTGTTATATAAAACTGATCCCATATAGTATGGGTTAGATTTACATAACTCTAATCTATGCAAATCATATTGCAAATCAGAGCCATGATGGGTAGAGTAGTGTAGTATTATTTTGTGTATTAAATTTGTTCATATTTTTCTTTACAAATTTTAATACTTCAAAAATATACAGTCTAGGCAATGTTAAAATTTTATTTTGGGCAAATGGCAGTCTACAAGACTCTTTTACATTCATTACAAACATGGAACGTATGGCTCTTTTTTGTAATATAAATACTCTGATCGCAGATGTTGAATAACCCCAAAAAATGATGCCGTATCGAATTCGTGATTCAAAATTACAAAAATAGTACGTTTTAAGAGTATCTTAGCTGGTGATATGGCGCAATCGTTTTAATACAAAACAGTTATTGCATATAAACGTGATATGTGTTTTCCAAACTAGGGATAAATCTATATTAATTCCCAAAACTTTATGAGATGTTACTTGTTGAATTGATTTTTTATTATGTTTAATTAGTACACTAGACGTATAATTTTTTCCGACAGGATGAAACTGCATAACGAAAGTTTTATCCTGGTTCATTACTAACTTCTTCTCGTTGAGATAATTGGATAACGCAAGTAGATTTGAGTTCAGTTTGTGAGTAGAATCGATTATTAGTTTATCACTTGCTATGATAGTGATATCATCAGCAAAAGCACCGTAAAAAGTTGATAAATAACTATCTAAGTCATTTGTATAAAGAATAAATAACAGTGGTCCCAATACACTACCTTGTGGTACGCCAATATCGACTGGCAGCTCCTCAGATTTAGCACCGAGAAAAGCTACAAACTGTTTTCTGTTTTTTATGTCTGACCTCAATAATTTATTACATAAACCTCGTATACCATAACATTCAATATTTTTCAAAAGAATGTCATGGTTCACGAGGTCAAAAGCTTTAGACAGATCTATGAATAATGCAATTACCTTATGTCCTTGATCTAGATTTTTATATATAAAATTCAAAATGCTTAATAGCGATGTTATTGTTGACCGATGCTCTCTAAAGCCATGCTGATTTGGAGATAAAATGTTGCTAGATTCTAGGAATGTTTTTATATGTTTAGATAATGACTTCTCAAATATTTTGGAGAATACCGATAACATTGCTATAGGACGATAGTTACAAATTTTTTTACGGTCACCTTTTTTATATAAGGGAATAACTTTAGATAATTTTAATAAACTAGGAAAGGTGCCCTCCTTAAAGCATTGATTAATGATATGAGTTAGTGGTTCGGCTATCTGATGAGCACATAGTTTTATTATTTTAGTAGAAATATCATCAGGGCCTAATGAACTATATGTACTTAACCTCAAATATTTCAAAATCCTGACGTAATTGGCCAACTCTGAAGCCAGATTCGGATTCAGTGCGAAAAATTACTTCGGAAGTGACCCTCAGCTGCTCAACAACATACATGACCTTTGTTCGCGGATCTGTGTTATGATTATCGACCTTGTAAATGAAAACAAATCGGACAAATTAAGTATAGGTGATTGTGACGTAATTAACAAGATAGTTTACCTTGGAGGCATTATGGATAATACCCAAAACTGTGTATGAAATTCCATGAAGAATGCAGATGGCAAGATCGACAAATTGCCAGTTGAGCTAAATTAGACGTGACAGGAATATCAAGAAGCGTGCAAATATCAGACTTACTAATGCCTTAATAATCATTTTTCTGAGAGGGTTAAGAAAACGGGATGAATGGACCGTTAGATAGGCAGACAGACGACGTATTGATGATGTTTAGAGATGTGGGTCTGAAGACGCTTGCCATTCTTGCCTTCCAAACATTTCAGATGCGAAATTGAAGGAGGCAATTTTTTATGGACCAAAAATCAGAAACATGTTTTGAAACGAAAATGGATAAGATTGAAAAAGCTGCCTCGATCAGTTTCCTAAATGTATTGGAGAATTTTATAGGAAGTAATAAAAGTGAAAATTACAAAGAGGTAGAGGAAATGGTTGAAAATTATGCAGGGTTGGACTATTTAATGAATTTAAGGTTGAATTTCTTAAATTCATATGTATATTCTTGGGTATTATAGCGAAAAATAAGGAGAGTGATTCTATTAGGATATCAAGGAAATGGAACGTAGATATCAAGGGAAGTGAGACATAAATATGAATATGATAATTGATTTCTGTTGGACGTTAAAAAGAAAAGTGGTTTCAAGAGGAATAAAACGCAAAAGACTCTCTCTGCGTTGATCTTTTGAATGTAAAAGACAGCAACACCATAAAAAGAAAGAGAAAATATTCTCCTCTATAGCTAAAAATAAAATGAATGTTCGAGATTCTATCAGTCAGACACATTAGAATTTGTAACTATTCTCGAGTTATCCGGGAGAGCAGACCAATTGTAAACGTGATTTTAGAATCAGTTGCTCGAAGGGTCATTGCATGTACATGGAATTTTCAGAAGTGGTTAAATAAAAAAAAATAATAATTTTTTAGTTTATCATTAATTTGATGCCAACCGAAGAGAAACTTACTCGATATGTAAGAAATTACACTGATTGCTTCATCTGCATCTGCTTTTAAATAGCCAGATTCGCACATAGTAAAAGATCCTACGTCTCCTTAATGATGATAATACCAACACTGATGGTTGCACGATTCGAGAAACTCAGTTTATGAAGAATTAGATTTTAAAGCAGTATATTTCTGGAACTACTTATCGGATCGACCTCAAATTTTTAGTGTAATAACTATTTGATGATTACTTTACACAACTGTAATAAAAAGTGCAATATGAAATTTGACTAAATGACCCCATTGTTTTCAATGCAGTCATGATCCGACTATACATAAGAGTGAAATAATGTTACTTTTTCTCACTATTACCATAAATATACGTTTTACGTACTAAAAATAATGAAAATTATAGTTTTTTTAACAGTAGTAGAACAGTTATTTCTGTAACAAGTACCTAAAATCATGTTTTTTAGGACGAATTATAGCTGTTTCCGGACGAGGCGAAGCCGAGTCAAGAATAGCCGATGAGTTCCAAAAAACTGATTTTAGGTACGTGTTACAAACAACATTTTTTTTGTTGAAGGTCCCTAAAACATTTAAATTTTTGATCACAGCAAATATTTCTCGAAAATAGTGAGCTTCGAATTTTAATTATTATCATGCGACCATAGTAAGCAGATTGTTTAATGTAAACAAAAAAATTTTGACGCAATACACACCTAAAACTAGAGAAATGCACCGCGAAAACCCGTGACGGTGTTAAATAATTATTTGTAATAAGTTTAATATTTGATGGAGGGTAGACTGATAAAATATTAAGGTGGAAAAAAGATTTATATATCCGAATACTAAGCTCCGAAGTCCCTATCCCTTTTCCTTAACCCTTTATTCCCGCAACCGCATTATGCCCCTCCCTCCCTTCCTATTGCTTGGATTGCGATAATTTTTTTTTGAATTAAAGATAAAAAAACTCGCTTACCTGTAAAAAAATGTCTCTTCCTTCGTACTCAAAAACGCATTTAAAAAAAAATGCAAAAGATATTTCCCCTCCCACAAGTTTGTTTATTTGAAAAAAATAAAAAAAAATATTCAGTCAAATATTAGACGTAATAACGAACAAATTCCATTTTGGTTCTTGAAAATCGCACGACAGGGAAAAAAGTTCGAGGGGGTTGAATAATTTTTCTTTCCCTACCTCCCTCTCCTCCCCTAATTGGCCCACCACCCCAATCCTCCGGCTCCATCAATTCTTATCTATTTCACCTACCTCAAAAAAATCTCGTCCTCCTAACTTCTTTTTTTCGTAAAAAAATTAAGGAATTACTTTTTTGTGTATTAGTGTTAGGGCAAAAAAACGAGTATTTTCAAAAAAAAATTTCACGAAAAGTTACCGTCAGATTATGCGCTTCCGCGAGATCTTCAATTTTTAATTTTACTTTTTTTTTCGTCAGGTCAATAGTAACAAAGTTATGGTGGATAAACGTGTTTTTGCGAATTTTAAATGCTAATTCCTCCGCCACCCCGTGTGATTAAGCTGAACTACGTTGATAACATGATAAAAGAGAACGCGTGTAACCGAATTGTCAAAAAAATTTTTTTAAAAAAGTTGGTTTCAAAACTCCTCTTTTTCTCGCCAGATCCGCTCCAGTATAAGTTTAATTGTTGTATGAACTATTTTGCCTTATTTATTTAAATGATCCTCAAAAGTTGCCATGGCAACTTTTTGGGATTGAGTCCGGAAAAGACTCATTTTACGAACTCAAATGAGTCCGTAAAATAGCTATTTTTGGGCCAAATACAAAAAAAAATTTAAAATTTTAAAAATATTGTTCTGTAATTTCTAATTTGCATAATGATACGCTGAAATGCTTCTCTGTTCCGTTTATTTCAATTTCTTATGTAACTTTCAATAATTAACGTTATAATTAAAAAATTGATAATGTAACAGATTGCGTGTTGGGTAAGTCACAAGTTGATAAGCTATCGATTTTATGTAATACATATTCCAGTATCATCAGCTGAAAATGATCAATGCCAACAGTATTCTTTCAATACAAGAATGTGTGGATGACGATATTTTCACCAGAAGCACGTATTGTCTTACAGGATGTCGTTCTTATGCTTCACGTGTAAATTTTATTGGGAACGATCGTGTGAGTTCAAGAGGCGGCTAAAAACAGTCGCGGAGCCGGTATAGCTGTAAAAGCACTTATATCTTCGAGGTTTGAAGGACGTTCTCATAGTAATACGCGAACACGAGACTGGATACTGTTATTACGCATTCAGTCCGTCAGACATTGAGAACTTGCTGAACTAATTTTACATCAATTAATTGTTGTGAAGTCATACTTGCCTTTGTTGATTTTTTATGCCGTTCAATAAACACAATTTGAAATCGTGGAAATATTGAAGGTAATTGCTGAAAATTCGTTTGAGTCAAAACTTAATAATAATAGTAATAATAATGATCTATTAGTGTTATAATTAGGGATTGCATTACCGGTTAACCGGTTAACCGGTTAACCGGTTATTAGGACAAAAAACACATGACAATAATTACCGGTAATTTTAATTTTTTACCGGTTATTTCGGTAAATTCTGAACTTACGATATGTCACGTGTTCAACGTTTCTATTTATGTCACTGACTAGTATTCACTAAATACAGAGTGACTGTCCCAACACCGAGCACTTTTAACAATAAATAAATAATATTATAAAAAGTAAACTCCAAACACCAAGCCCTAAGAAATACAAGAGAGACATTGACAATATCTTACGACAGAAAATTGAATATTTCACTGCCGCAAATATCCGTGGAATACATTTAGAAGTATGTTATTACCAATTCTTATTAACTTATCGACCCACCAATATCGATTGAGGAAGGGCATTTTCAGCTGGTGGTATTCTATGCACAAATATCAGACGACTAACATATATAGCTTTGAAAAACTAACCCTTTTAACAGGCCATTTTTAAAAAATGTATTTTTAGATTAGGTATTCAGTAAATGCCCTATTTGAGTTTATGTTTATAATTTTTGTTATTTAAGTGGATATTTTTGCTATTTACAGAATAATTAGTTATTTAAATTTATTTCATTTATATTTTTTCTTTTTGATAAATTAACTCCTATATAAAAAAGTCACATTTTTGTCACTTTGACAACGATAAAAAAAGTGCATCGTTTTTTATCACCGATAAAAATGCCTGTTCCTTAAAAGCAGAGTACACCTATTAGTCGCACGTCACTTTGAAATCTGTACTGTCAGCTATAATTTTTAAGTATTGTGGAAACTATACTGTACGATATGAGTCGTTTTGGGAAAATTATAATTATTTTTAATAAATGATTGTTGTTCGTTCACTTTCATATTCTGTCGTTAATTTATCTTGCCAAAAAACACTCGAGCTTTTCTTCTATGGATAAATTTCTTTTTAACTCAAAATTTTGCCACTCAGTAATTTTGCTCGAAAAACTGACATTTGACAAAATCATTCGACCTCCGGTCTCGCGATTTTTTCATGTCAGTTCTTTTTATAAAATCACTGATTGGCAAAATTATTTCATTACAAAGAGAAATTTATCCAATAAAAAAAAGTCTTGTGATTTTACTGTTGATAAAAAACCTTTTGTTTGTTCATTATATCACATATAAGTACGTATATAAAAATGTTTTTTGTTAAATTTAGATAATTTTGTATATCGAAAAAGACAATTGCCATTTTCGCCACCCTAATCATCCATTCTAAAAATTACCGGTAAATACCGGTTAACCGGTTATTTACATTTTTATTTACCGATTTACCGGTTATTAAAACTTCCGGTAAATTGCAATCCCTAGTTATAATACAAATATGTTTACACAGTCAGAAAGGCTACATATACAATAATATACATGACAAAAATATAAATCGTTGGAAAAATAAAAAATCACAAGTTGCTTTACTCAATATAGTCTCTGATTTACACAAAAAGTTACTTCAATTTTAGTTAATTAATCGCTCAAAACCAACAAAAGAAAGGAATAGATAAAAAAATTAAAACAAATAATAAAATAATTCTTTTTATTTTTCATTTTCTATCTGATAATTATAAAAAACTTGTTTTCAGAGTATTCTCATCATCCATCTTTAAATCTGTGCTATAACCTAAATTCTGGCTATAAGAAACGTAATAATTATAATTACTCATCGTTTAACTTCAAAAAAGCGAAAATTAATTAATAAACTGTACTACGACTTGAGTAGCATTGACTGGTCTTTTTTAACTAGTTATAAAAATGTAAACGATGCCTGTTTACAGTTTTATGAGGTATTAAATACTGTTTTTGCAGAAAGTGTTCTCAAAACAACCCCAAAAAACACTTCATATCCACCTTGGTTCAGCAGAACTATCATATTGAAGAAAAATCTCGTTTATTATATAAAGAAAAGGGGGGAAGAATATCTGAAACAATTTAAGTTATTACGTTCCAAAATGAAAAGAGATATTGACTCTTCGCATAAAAAATATATCGAAAATTCGCAATCACAAATTATATCTAATTCTACTTGTTTTTGGTCTTTTTTTAATAACATTCGTAATTCATCTACAATTCCTCAATCAATGTACTACGACAACAGCCCAGCCTAATGATCCTCAAAGCATAGTCAACACGTTTGCTAGTTACTTTCAGTCTGCTTTTATATCACCATCTAATTACGTTAAAGCAGATCAAGATGACACTTTCGATACCCCACAACTTAATACTTCAATTATCAAAATGGAACAAGTTCTCATAGCCTTAAAGAAGCTTAAAAACAAATTAACTACTGGTCCTGATGAAATTCCATCTTTCCTACTAAGAGACTGCGCCATTATCTTCGCTTTACCGCTGACTAGTATCTTTAATCTAACTCTTCAAACAGAAACATTTCCTCTTTGGTGTAGATTACAAATTTGTCCTATGTTCAAAAAAGGTAACAAGAATGCAATTGAGAATTAAAGACCTATGTCTTATCCTTATCTTCTGTAACTTTGGCAAGCTCTTTGAGGTTATCTTATATGATATCTTATCTTTTCATACGAAATCTCAAATATCAGTGAGTCAGCATTTTTTCTTAGGTGGTAGATCACAAACCACTAATCTTGTATCTTGCTACATCACTTGATCAAGGTAGTCAGGTTGATTGAATTTATATTGACCTCTTCAAAGCTTTTGATAGGCTAGATCATGCTATCTTATTGAACAAAATTATCATTCTTTGGACTAATCACGCACTTTATCAATTTCTTCTGTTCATATCCGTCTAATAGGCTATTAAATTTTCATTGTCAAGGTATCACATCTGTTCAAGTCTTGGCAACATCGGGAGTACCGCAGGGCTCAGTTCTTGGACCCTTTATCTTCATATTATTCATTAATAACATTTGTCAGGTTATAGAGACATCTAATCCTCTCCTATATGCCGATGACCTCAAGCTATTTACCTCGGTTAGGTCAATAAGTGATTGTGATAAATTACAGCAAGATCTCACAAACATTAATAATTAGTGTAATACTAATAAGTTACCGTTAAATATATTGAAATGTCAATAACTTTTTCGTATAATATAGGCAGTGAAGCCATTACCAGATGTTTCGAATTTAAGGACTTGGATGTTATCTTTGATTCTACACTAACTTTTATTCCTCATATTAATTACATTATAGCTAATTCCAATAAGAATCTGGGTTTCATTATGAGCAACACAAGGCACTTTAAAGATGTTGCAACAATTACTTTGCTGTTTAATGACTTTGTCAGGTCTAATCTTGAATACGCTTCAGTTGTCTGGAGCCCAAACTATGAAACTAGTATTTCTAACTTAGAAAAAGTTCAGACGAAGCATGCTTAATACCTTTCTGATGACGTTTATCCAGCTGTTGGCACACTGCGATCTGAATTGTTGGCTAGATTTAGCTTAAATGAATTAGCGTTACAACGAATATACTTTGCTATACTCTTTTACTTCCACATCCAGTGGAAGTATTATAGTAACGACAAAAATTTTTTTTTAAATTAATATTGTTCAAATGGGCTTAGAATGTCATGAAACGTCGAGATTTTAAGTTATACAGAAAAAAAAAAAATTCTGTCTGTCGCTCTGTCTGTAACTTTTGTTTGTGCGCACGTTTACTCTGGGACCGTTTAAGATATTGACTTGAAATTTGGTACACATATGTACTTTAATGAGATATGGAACTAGATTATATTTTCATCTTGTTCCGTCGAATGGTTGGGGGGTAAATTGGGGTAAATTTGGAGTAAATTTGGGGTAAATAGGTAAATCAAGCAGGTAAGAGTCCATAAAATTGGTATTTAGTATATAAAGGAGAAGCTAAGGTCTCAAACAAATTTTTTGCATTAGCCACCCCCACCCCATTATTAAAGGGGATGAAAAAAATGTGATTTAGTGTGTGTACAAGAACCAGAAACCTCAAAATATTTTTTTACTTCATCCATCCCCACTACCACCCCCCCTATCACCACCCCCCCTATCACCACCCCCACCCCACTACCGATGTAGGGTATAGTTTTATGGATTTTTGTGGTAGAGGATTTCAAATATTATGTTATTAAAGTTCCATAAACAATTATTGCCACATACAAATTTTTTTCGTTGTGACTTGGATAGAAAATCCGGATGTGGAAGTAGTGATTCCTCGGGCAGCGGTTTTTACATAAACTTTTAACGAACAAAATTTCTGAGCTATTAAATGAAATTTATTTCAATGCTCTTTTCAAACTCGATCGTATTCTTTATTTTATTTACCGATTCCTCGTACCAATTTATTAAAATTTTCACCTATTTACTCTATGTGCTCACAGTTTACCCAATATCAGGCGGACTTACATCTTTTTAACTTTAACATTTGCAATATTAGGAAATGCATCTCAGGTAATTAAGTTACATAACAGGATTGTATTTGAGATGTCTTTATATAGAGATATATTGCTGTTTTTATCATTTGTATCTCCCTGCGCTCTAATTGGATTTTTTTCTGTCTCTTAGAGAAAATTAATTTTCATATACCACGTATATCTTCCAGACAGAGTCTAAGCTTTTACCTACCGCAACCACGTCTTTTTCTCCTTTTTACACTAAGTGCAACAAACAGCTATCATAACTTTGATATATTCAATTGCAATCTAAATACCCTGATAGCCAGTATCAAACATGAAAATAATACGAACTTTTATTTATTGTAAGTAAATCCTGTCTTAATCTACATGCCATTGTGTTGTATATCTGATGTTTAAAATTTTATCATGTGTTTTGCATATATTATGAAATAGTATTATGTTGTTTGTATCACACTTTGGCTCTCGTGTTCTGTAACTGGGTTTTTGTTAGCCTTTAAATAAACAAATATTTTGAAAATGAGTTTAAACAGTATCAAATATATTTATTCACTGGACAATGTTAAACTTAAAAATGTTTGCAATCGTCTCTCTATTTTACGCTGCGCGAAATTTGTATTGCTTTTCTTCGTAAGGTAAAAACATTGCGCTATAAGTGTAAAATACTATATGACAGTGAAGATTACATAAGACCATAATAGACTGTAATTTTTTTTTGAGCAACGTCATTTATAATATTTCTTACTTGGTAAATTAACTGATATTTTACTGCAGACAAAACGCATATGTTGTTTACACGACAATTTCTTATCTGGATACCTGGAGAAATTTAATACTGTTTTTGTTGTTCTCAATTACATTACTTAGACCAAAATCCATTGTTTCCATTTTGCACTTGTTTAAGCTAAGTTGGTTTGCTGCAAACCATTCCTAGGCTTCTGACAATAACCGATATTTATTTGTAGGTAGTGTCAATGTTTTGGCATGACTGAATGATACGAATAAGCGAAATTTGAGAAGAGATAATGTCTGGCATTTTATTAATACAAAGCAGAAATAGAATAGGTCCCAATACAGAACTCTGGGGCACCCCATGCCCCAGTTGTGCATTTTCTCTTCTAGTGGGGTATGAGAACTCCCATTTAAAATGTCTTGGTCTTCAATTGTGTAGGATTTATTTATTTTTATTCTCGCACATCCAATCCCTTCTTAGTCATCTCTTTCAGCAAGTTTCATATCGAAAGAGACTATTGAATTGTATACAATTTTGTTTATGTTATGTTCTTGCTCTGAGTAAATTCTTTATGTGTGAAGCAAGTAAATTTTTTTACTTTAAAATACGAAAAATTATATTTACCACTTCGCAATAAATGCATAGCCTCAAGGCTTTCCGATGATGGGTTTTGCGTACCCTAGTTCTGCCACACTTAAACACAAATTACCGGTTAATAACAATATACAGCAACAGAAGTGACGGAATTCAGTTACAACAGGGCTAATGTATACCTGGGAGCTACTTCTCTTTAAGGATAATTACTTAATAACCTAGAAAAATAAATAATGGCATTTTCTTTTCCATAAACCTAATAACTCTAATTTCTTTAATTAATATGAAGCTCATGCATACACTTCGGCTGTAACAAGGCTGTTAGAACGGTGAGTGGCCTACTTAAGGCAGGTCTTTGTTAGGTTCGAATTTTATTTATAAAATAACGATCGTTATCTTTCATGTCAAATGGCTGCAGTGCAATCTGGAAGCCGTGAAGATTTCTGATTGTGCGATAGACGTGAACACGAACAAATGGCATTTACATACAACTAAAGTTTTAAAGTATTTGATTTCAAACAAATAAATTTTAAATAACTGTTTCAAATAGAATATTTTGAATTATATATAAATTACATTTGAAATCCAGAGTAATCGTGCTCACAAAAAAAAGTTACAGACAGACCGACAAACAGAATTTTTTTTTGCTTAAACTTAAAATCTAGACGTTTCATGACATTCTAAGCCTATTTGAACAATAAAAATTTTCAATTTTTTTTTTGTCGTTACTATATTTCCACTTGTGGAAGTAAAATTAGAGCAATAATGAATAAAGCGTTTTAAAACTTTTCTATTTTGCTGAAACTGATCGATCAATTTATTATTCGCCGATTGGCGTTCAACAATTTCAATTATTTATTTCAACTATAAAATGAATATCATTTCAAGGAGCAAATTTTTAACACGAAAATCTAATTGTAATTTAAATAACAAGAACAATTCGTAGGAAAATCTTGATTTGAAATAAAACAGAAAATAGGAATAAATTATTTCAAATAATTAGGGTAGATAATCAGGTAGCCAACTCAAGGAACCAGAAAAAATGAGAAAAGGAAAATGCCCTTCATAATGTTAAGAACAATAACAAACAAGTGGAGCAAAAGCTAAACCTCTCTTGGTACTTGGTGCAACAGAAAACTTTCATAAATAGATCATATCCTGGTAGACAGGGAGATAAGCGAACGGGTGAAAAATATTAATGCAAAAAGGACAGCAGAAGTCAAAACGTTAAAAAGGGAGAGAAAAATGCACAATTCCAGCATTTTAGTCCGTTGCTAAGAAACTATCAAAAAACAGACCGGAAATGATCCGTTGCCAAGCAACGATCAACAAAACCGTACGGGAATGTTGCTTTTCCGGCCTAGACCGGGAAAGTAACATTCCCGTACGGTTTTTTATGTATATTTTAGACACTAAATAAATACACGCAGACAAACCAACTCATATTAAAATTGCATTTATTAGTAAGCAGTTAGATTGTAATGAACAAATGTTATGCATTAATACAAATTCCTTAATTTATAATAATATTGATTTTGATATCAGAAAAAATAGTATGTGTACTTCGGTGTGAAAGTACATTCCCGGACTTCGATGCTTATTGGCCTCGGCTAGCGCCTAGGGTCAACAATTTGCATCGTCGTCCGGGAATGTATTACTTTCACACCTAAATACACAATATACTATTGCCTATCTCTAATGTCACGTTTCGGTCTAGCCCGGGAAAACGTTAATTACTGGCGGATAATTTCTCCAGAAAGGATGTACTTTCTGGTCGGCCGAAAAAAAAAGATATTTTCAATACAACGCAAAACAAGTTTTTGCTCATAGTGCTGTTGCCCCACAAGCGAATACGGTATGGACACCTAGATTCGACCTAAGCGATACACTTATTAGTTGATGTTTATCTAAAACTAATCATAAATTTTCAAACATATATGTAATATAATTTATTTCGGAAATCAATATGTACTGTGATATTTCCAGAATACATCCAAAAATTTGACATCTGAGTGTTTCTTTTGAAGAGAAATATTACTAGCTTTGAATTTTAAAGATTGTCATCTTGTGATAGCTATAATATAGTAGCAATTGTGTTTTACTAGTATTAAAATATAAATCATGCGAATTAAAATTCTAGAAGTTGAAGACACAACTCATTCACATTGTTTTCAGTATTCTCTGCAGAGATAAGTAAAGAAATATGATCTACATGCATAACAAAGTGTGGATGAGATATTACCGCTTCTAAATGGTTTATATATAATAGGAATAGGACAGGTCCAAATATGGAACCTTGAGGGACGCCCATACGTTAGTAAATTATTTATGACAAAAAATTAACCCCACGCTTAAGAAATGGTAATAATTTAACTGATTGACTAATGTCATACGCAGAGCACTTAAGACTAGATAATTTAGGTTTAGTTCAAATTATTTTCGAGTTACACATTTGTTTGTTTTTACTTTCCAGCCACATGGCTATGGTCATCAAATGCATATAAAAAATACAGAATTGCTATAAAAGAACTATTTTGATTAATAGTACGAAACATATTAATAAATGAAAGTAATAAAAACGTAATAATTATATACTGCTCGAATTCATCCAGCTGAGATCTGTAATTAAACAGCGATATCCATAAACTATTTTATAAATGTCATAAAAATCATTTTTATTGACCTTACATGAATGAAATAACGAAGATCTGGAAATAGGCTGGTGCCTATGCCTATACCTATGCAGGGTGTTTCATGAGAAAATCTACGTGGTTTAGTCGCAGACACAGGACACTGAGGATATTTTTAACATAAAATTTAATTACAATTCTAATTTGTAAATACGTTTTATTACAATATCTGTATTTTTTGTTTTTCGTACAAATTATGTTGATAGTTTGTTGTTATTTCGTTACTATGTGCATCATTGATGTGCAACTTTGTTGTTATCGTTATTATGGCTATTAAAAGATATATTATATTGCTGTTTTACTATTTTTTAACAAATGAGAGGAATTAAATAGATTCATAATTCAGTGGCCTCTAACATATTATATTTTGAAAAAATAGGTAGAAAAGTTAGATTATAACATACCTTAATAAATATAATATAATATCTCAAAAGCAATTTGGTTTCAGAGAAAATATATCCACTGAGCATGCTATACAATAAGCTTAAGCTTCAGTACAGCGGGGCTTCGGCACCGCAACCCATAAGAAAAAAAAATGCTATATTTGACCTAATAAATAATATTAATCAAAATTTCAAGGCAAATAAAAAAATATAGGCATATTTATCGATCTAGCTAAGGCGTTCGATACGGTCTCTCACGAACTTTTAATTAAAAACTTGAACAAACAGGAATTCGCGGAACCGTGTTGAAATTATTCAATAATTACTTCAATAACAGACATCAAAATGTAAAAATTAATGATGTGCTCAGTGATAAAAAAACTCAAGATGGGTGTCCCCCAGGGCACAGTGTTGGGTCTGATCCTCTTTCTTAAACACATAAATGATATAAGTCTTTTAGAGCTACATTATAAGTTAATATCCTATGGCGATGACACTGTTCTTCTATTTCAAGATAACAGTTTAACAAATTTAAAAATTTTCTTAAATAGTCACCTTTTTCACTCTCTATGTTGATAAAACCAAATTCATTACCTTTTCCATAACATGTGCTACTCTTCCTAATAAAAATTTTATTAAGTTGCCTGAGTCTAGTTGTAAAAGCGTGAACGACCGCACATGCCAGAAAAGTATTGAAAGAAAAACTAAAATTAAATATCTAGGAGTTATTATAGATCAGTATCTTAAGTGGGAGGAACATATCCAATATTTAATTTCGAAAGTGCTTTTTCCTAGATTTATATTCTGAGAGACATAATGAATAAGAAAACCATTACACTTCTTCATATTGCCTTAGCAGAATCGATTTTCAATATGAAATTATTGTCTGGTATGATAGCCTCCTAAAAACTTTACAAATTTGTCAAACTAAAATCTTAAAAATAATGTTTAGCTTGAATTGTAGATTTCCAACCAATGAAATATATTTAAATATTTTAAATATAAAAAAATTATATATTACTGCTTATTTAAAAGCACTTCATTATCATTTTCTATGCTTAAGAATGTGTTCGGATCATAATTACCTTACCAGATCAAATATGGACAGATAGTTGAGAACACCAAAATGTTGTAAAGATATTTCTCAAAGGTTCGGCACTTTTTTGGATCAAAACTATATAATATCCCACAAAATATAAAAATACTTAATAAAAGAAAGTTTTTTTAAAGAAATGAAAAAATATGTTTTCGAACACCAAGACATGTTCAGCCAAGTTCAGACGCCTGCGTGAGTTTTATTCTCCACCCATTTTCTTTCATTAATTCAAACTATTTTTCACGTTTCATTTTTTTTTATTAGTTTTATATATTCCATTCTTTACGACTTGTTTATATTGTTTGTATCAATTTCCACTGTACATTATAACAAATTTGTATTAATATTACCCCGGCAAACACAAGTTGTTCACAACTCAGTTGTCAGGATCTCAAAATTGTCATGTTTATGTAATGTATATAATAGAAAAATAAATTTGAAAATTTGAAATATTGAAAATTTTGATTTAATATTTTTTTTAATCCCTCCATGAAAATTGGTAACTAAAACAATAATTATTGCTGAAAATCAAGTAAATGGTTAATTCAATTGTGGAAGAACTTTCCGCGCATGTTATTCATATCATCGATATATTTTCAAATTGTGTTGTTTAGTATGGAATTTGTTTCGAAAGTAGCAAAAGTGAGGCAAAAAATAAATGAAGCTATTTTGGTTTTTATGAACTTTTCGAATTGCAAAACGTATACAGAGTATTGGTTTTTTTAAGAACAACAATTTTTTTTTTTTTCAAGTGCGGACCTGGAATGATTTTTTGTGTCATACAGGATCACTAGTGTATTACATGTGCCAAATATGAACTTATTATTCCATTTATTTCAAAAGTTATATCCAAAAGAAAGGACCCGGAACAGAACTGATAAAAATGGTGTTTAGGTGGAATCGGTTGAAACTTTGCTATTTTGTAGTTTAAGTCGTGCTGAGTAAAAGTTATCATCGCATCAACTCGATACAATGGACAGTTTTTGAGATACAGCTTGTCAATGTTAGGTAATTTGCGTCATTTTAGACATTCAAGAATGTTTTACTCTAAACTATTAACTTCAGCTGCCTACTGCTGCTCCTCGTTGCTCGAACTGGACAGTCCAGTTCGAGCAACGAGGAGCAGCAGTAGGCAGCTTTCAGTGAGAACCTGAAGATGGCAGATGGGATTCTGCCGAAACGTCGTTTAGACAACAATGGCTCCAGCACGTGCGTGCGTGTGTGCGTGATTATTTTTACCAAAGAACCTGCTCTTACTGGCACCATATTTCGTATGATTCTCATTGCTAACCAGGGTGATCCCATTTTTTTGTTTCACTTTCTGTCTCTTTATTTTTACTTTTTGTTGTTTTTTAATATTTCTTTTAGTTTTTATATATTTTTAAAAAATAATGTAAAAAATAAGCTTTTATTATTGTCAGTATGCGTCCCTGTAAATCAATAGGTTTCTGAAATATAAAATAATAATCAGTTTTTTGATGCCATTTTCAAAGGGCCTTAGCTCAAGGTATTTGCGGATATATTTTTGTATGTAGAATCGGCGCCAGAAGTTAGTCATCGATATTTTTGGAAAACCCTGTATACACTAGCACATACATACACACAAACGCACGCACGCATGTACACAAACACGCTGGAAGCCATTTACAAACACGTACATAGATTACCCGTTACCTCGTTGTTAAGACATTCAAGCACTCCTGGAGCGAAAACCACTCATAGGATCGACTCAGTGCAATAGGAATTTTTGATCAGTATGGCAGATCAAACGGACGACCACATGTACACCACCAGAAGAATACTGGAAGAAAAATGGAGAGAAGGGACAAAACTGCACATAGCCGCTATAGATCTCCAAAAGGCATTCGATACCATCAGTCAAGAAGCCATAGTCAACACCCTGTATAACAAAGGAGTGCCGCACTATCTAATAAACAAGATAATGAAGGCCTTCCTTCATGAAACAACTGCCATACAATGGTTCGGACAAATGACGGAAACCAGACAAAAGAACGGAGGAGTCAAACAAGGATGCCCCCTATCCCCCCGACTATTTACCACGGTCCTAGACCAAGCGATACAAAACACAATAAGGAAAACACCAAATTTTAACGAAGACACGGAAACACTGAGAACCCCAATCGTATTATTTTACGCCGATGACCTTCCTAATCGTCGCAGAAGAAGAGCAACAAATTCTCAACTTCCTAGAAAACATGAAACCTCATTTGGACACATCTGGGCTGAAAATAAATTTCAAGAAATGTCTCATAATGTAGCGAGACCCATCAACAAAAGAGAGTCGGATCAGTGGAGAAGAACACAAAATAGGTGACTAGTCACTAAGAACAACGAACAAACTGAAATACCTAGGAACATATCTGAAGAACCAACTGAAAAGGAGAGAAACAGTAAAGGAGAGAATAAAAACAGCATACAGAGTCACAAGAGCAATTATACCGTTTATTGAGAAAAACAAACTATCATGGGGCCTGGCCAAACAGCTGTACATAGCCATCATACTGCCAACAATGACATATGGAGTTAAAAACGCGGCAACAACAAAAGCCAACAGTAGAAGTTTGAGAAGAGCTGAAAGAGACACCATCCAATTACTCAGAAAAACAACAGGGCAAAAACAACGACATAAAACATCAACACTACTAGAAGGGAAGACAATCACAAAAAGGATAGAAATGTATGCAATGAAGTACTGGGGACACGTCCAAAGAAGGGAACTAACACATCTACTGAAGAAAGCACTAACACCGAACAGCATCAAACTTAAAATTGGGAGACCATGTTACACGTGGAAAACAACAATCGAGAGGATCATGAACAAACTGGGAAAGGACCAAACATACTGGGAAAGAAAAGCGAGGGGAAAGAATGAATTTCACAAAGAAATCGGAGCGATATATACTCTACCAGAATCAGAAACGGAGGAATCAGAAGCCTCAGAAGAAGAAGAAGAAGACTTGTAGAAATAGAAGTACAAAAATAGGAGCGCAGATAGCAGCGACACAACGCGGCAACATATCTCACAAGAAAACCCAGAATAGGCAGAAGCCCAGAACCAAAAATACAAAAAAGGGGACTTAAACGCTCCCTCACGACATAATGCGGTAACGCATCTCACAAATACCTACACCTCCCACCCCGCATTCCTTTACCATGCGCCATGTGGCTCTCGCTGCTGGCAACAAGCATGACCTTAGTCCAACTCAGCGTGGACGTAGCAGGCCCAGCTGTATAACTTGGGAGTGGCAGCAATACCTACCGTACGCTGGTAAATCAATCAATCAATCAGTACGACTTTAACTACAAAATAGCAAAGTTTCAACCAATTCCACCGAAGCATGCCGAAATATGACATAAATATTTTACTTAAACTAAAAGTTGATAAAAAATTATGAAAAAAATTATTGAGCTTTATTGGACTTAAACAAAAATATTTCGACCCTGGCAAATTTTTGCTAAAGTTAATAGTTTAAAAGTAAAAAAATTCTTGAATGTCTAAAATGACGCAAATTACCTAACGTTGATAAGCTGTATCTCAAAAATTGTCCATAAGATCGGCCGAATGTAATGAAAACTTTTGATCACTATCACTTGAACAACAAAATAGCAAAGTTTCAGCCGATTTCACCGAAACACCATTTTTACCGGTTTTGCTCCGGGGTCCTTTTGGAAAAAGTACTAAAACACCCTGTATTTCAGCAACGAGGGCCCAACTAGATTTTTGTATGGGTGATTCTAATCACCCTCTATCTGCTATTGGGTCATGTGCGTTTTCTCGTGAAACACCCTGTGTATTCCATAAATACGTCACTATCACTGCTTCAGGACGTGGATTTATCGATAAGATAATCGTACGAATTAATAATATAAGCGATGTTGAATATTCGCCTGCATAATTGTTTGAGAAATTGGCTATATCCATCGACAAAACCGGATAACTCTGACATGAAATAAATGAATTCCACAAACAGAACCCAATGTTATTAAATTAGCGATTAATTAATATCTGTGGTCGTGACATAATTGCTTTTGAGTGGAAATAGAGCCACTAGTGTATTATTCGGAGCATTATTCAAGGTGTTTAATAACCCTGGATTGGTAACCACTAGCAAATGTGTTTAATGAATTTTCGTGTCACTAACTATTTCCACACGTTTTTCATACTAGTAATAGTCCAGTCAAAGAAAGAGTTGTAGAGGACATGGAGGAGGGCCGAATTTTCCTCTTCAGGAATGTATTGGGAGTAGTTAGGAGGTAAATATACTAAAAGTTCCCGCCCCTAGCCACGCCGCTTCAGGGGGGGGGGGAGGGGGAAAGGTTTCTTTTTTCGATGGATTCAAATCGGAAACAAAATAAAAAAGTTATAAGGGTATTTTCATTTTAAGTGAGTCACACTGTATATTTAAGGAAATGTATAGATTTCGACGAAATATTACGTTAGTAAATACGTCCAGTGTTATAAAATAATGATTGTTTTGTGACTGTGATTTATTAGCATACCACGGTAAACCGCTTTGATAGAAATATTCAATAAATAATTAATTAATGTATTAATGATCTATTTTGGCTGGTGAATATCTCGTATACTATAACACATAGGAAGAAAATGAATATAAACATTCTTGTAGGAAATTTAATTATGTTTATTTTGCATAGATTACCCTTTCCTTTACGACGCATCGTTTCCGAGATATAAGCGAAGACTCGAAAAAAGAAACTCTTCCATCCCCTCCCCCCCTGAAGCGGCGGGGATACGGACGGGGACTTTTAGTATGTTTACCTCCTAACTACCCCAAACACTTTCCTGAAGAGGAGAATTCTCTCCCCCCTCAATGTCCTCTTCAATCCTGTTTTGTGCCTTCATTGATTGGGCTCTAACGTGGCCACTGATTCTTTTAAATGACGTTATTTGATCATAGGGAATAAAGGGAAATATTAATGTAACTGAAGGAAACAGTAGATTCTTTAACAAGTAAAGAAAAGTAGTATCTTTCTAGCGAGTGTGAAAGCTTAACGCAAGAACATAGAACATAGAACACAAGCTTGAAAACATGCTTTTTCTACTCGTTGATTATGCTATTCTTTGTGTGCTTAATGGAAAAGAAAAAAAAAATGAATAACAAATTCAAAATTTGCTATAAAGTTTAATCAAAGGAGATATTGTAAGATTTGTGTAACACAATATCTTCTTTTTCTTCTTTTATCGGGGCAACGGAAAGTCACCGCACTCAGGCTTTCGTCCATCACACAAGTCTACAAAATAAAAATTCTGCTCCAACGATTAAACCTATCATGCCTTAAGTATTTTTATATGCTGAAACAGAATTTTTTATTTAAAAAACTTTCCACCGCGTAGATTTCGAGTAAATGTCAAAAATCGTCAAAAAACCATATGTTGACAATAAAAAACGGGATTTACTCGAAATCTACGCGGTAGAAAGTTTTTTAATTTGAAAATTTGGTTTCAGCACAGAAAAATACTTAAGGCATGATAGGTTTAGTCCTTGGAGCCGATTTTTTTTATAGACCTGTGTTTTTTAGATAAAAAAAATATCCCGTTTTTGTTTAAAAATGGTTAAATAAGAAAATTGCAGATTATAAATGAACGAAGTACAAAAAATTATGACGGATTATGTTAAACCAAGATAGCTTACATAGCGCCCTCTATGTAACACACCAAAAATGTCGATCATCTCACGTCAAAAAACCTAATTGTACCGACTTTTATGTTTATGTGTTAAAAAATAACTGAAATATAACAACATTACTCAATTATTTTTAAAACTTTAACACCCTGTATTTCAGTAAGTATTAATATTTGACCCTCAGTTATTAATCAGTTATTAAGCAAAAAATTTATGTTTTCCGCTATAGAATCTTCAGATAAAATATTACCAATTCCTTATGAATCACCCTGTATATCAATACGCATACTATTTGGCGCTCTAGGTTTTCGTGCTTTTGTAAAATTTTGGTTTTGGCCATAGATCGGGCATAAATACCGATAAAACGAAAAATTTAATATAGTGGCCCAATTTTCGAAGTTCCCGATAGTCGGATATAATATGACGAAAAAGAAGATGATGAGAGAAAAATCCTCTCATAATTAACTAATATCCAATTTATTTCGTGTTTGGTAAAATATTCGCTTAATTTTCCTGTACCATACCAAAAATTGCAATTAATATAATTTGATGAGATAGAAATTTCACTATTTATTTACTTTAGAAATTTGTAGCATTTGAGAGAATTTATCAAGTTCCTGCTAGACTAATCAATTAGCATTTTTAAGGCGGTTATCGCAATCTTAACCTGTATAAAGTTCAATGTCGAGGTTATTATATAACAGTCATAATCAAAATTATCATGTGCCATGGAAAATGCATCATTGTATTATATTTCAAAAATAATTGAATGGCCGTTATTTATTTCATTCCCGAAAAAATTCTTCTCTGACAGTTTTTTAGAAGTAATAGCTAATGATAACAACATCGTATGAAGGTATTAATGAGTTTACATGTTCAAGTTAAGGGTGTAACACTTTTAAATTTTTTTTTAGTTTTTATTCGATACGAGACAAATTTTCCTCAAAGATATAACATATAAGGATCTACTTATTGCAAAACCACATTTGATACCAAAATATACGGAGAAAGAACAATGTTAAAAAGGGGCTTTTTGACCCATCCTTGGTAAAGTGTGGAAGCCATCTTTTTTTACTAATTTTGGGGTGCTGAAAACGAATCCGTCATCCGTTTTGGAGAAAAATCTCGGGAACACATTAAAAAACAACCCTTATTTGGGGGTGACATTGAAATTGATATTAGTCTAAATACTAAGTTTTGATAACTAAGGAGAAAAAGAAGTAAAAAAAAACAAATTCACCCCTTCATCCCTCCTCGCCATTCCTTCACCACCCCCAAGAAGGTACCATAAAAGACACTTCAACTACTATACAGTTATTTACAAAAAGGGCTTTTTTGGCCCATCCATGGTAAAGTGTGGATACTAGCTTTTTTTACTAATTTTGGAGTGCTTTAATACTGGTAACAGTTAACGGGTATGGAACAAAAGGTGTTAGGAAAAGACTTTTTTAAAAGTCGACTTTTCGTAAAAATTTACTGACTCAGAAATTTTGGAAATTTGTAGGATGTCAATGAGGATGAGGATGTCAATAAATTTTTACGAAACGTCGACCATCTAAAAAAAGTCTTTTCCTAACAACACCTTTTGGTCTATACCCGTTAACTGTTACCAGCAATGATATTAGTAATTGCAACAAAAAGTTACTTTTAGTGCAAGAAATTCTTTTAAAATACTCAATTTCGTTAAGTAAGTAGAAAATGAAGCAAACATTCTAACCCCCCCCCCCCCCCCCTCTTCGTTGCCCCCTTCACCGCCCATAAGAACGGTGTGAGTTATAATATCTAATATACGATCATTTATTTATTTTTAAATAAACCAAAACTCCTCGTTAAATGGCTATTATCAGGTAGTAATGTGATTACTCCTGAATACTCTTACACCCATCCCCACCAATTAAGGTCGCGGATTTTATCTTTAAGTTTTTATTGGTTTTAATTGCAATAGAAATCCCCAATAACCCAGTTTGATGCCTTTTTATCATAATAAGGTGATTTAGTCAATTCAGATGAATATTTCTCACACTTTTAAGGTTGGGGTGTACGGTGTGCATATCACTATCCAGAAAATATTACTTGTTTTTTTATATTAAAAAAATCTTTAATTATCTAAATAACTAAATAAATGTTTACTATAAAAATCAAGCAACATTTTTTTAAAGGGGACATTGACACACTACATCCCTTCCCTAGAGGGATGAAAAATATTTAGGAGTGATCTGAATTGGCCAAGTGACCTTAATATGATAAAAAAACATACAACTGAATATTAGGATTTTTTCGTAATTAAAACCGATCAATATCTCTGAGAAGGTGAGACCTCATATGCCTCATCAGCCTTTTTAGGGGTAAGGAGGCACATGAGTGTACTTAGAAGTTATCAGATTATTATATTCTGAGAGCAACCACTTAATGAGGTGTTCTGGTTTTTTAAAAATATGTAAATAACTATATAGTAGTTATAGTAGCTTACAACCTTCTTGGGGGTGGTATGGAACTCGCGAGGAGGGTTGAAGGGGTGAATTTGTTTTTTTTACTTCTTTTTCTACTTAGTTATCGAAACTTAGTATTTAGTCTAATATCAATTCCAATGTCATCCCCAAATAAGTTTTTTTTAAGTGTTCCCGAGATTTTTCGCCAAAACGAATGACAGATTCGTATTCAGCACCTCAAAATCCGTAAAAAACGATGGTTTCCACACTTTCCTACGAATGGGCTATAAACTATAATGTAAATAACTATATAGTAGTTATAGTAGCTTCTATAGTACCTTCTTAGGGTGGTGAGGGAATGGCGAGGAGGGTTGAAGGGGTGAATTTGTTTTTTTTACTCCTTTTTCTATTTAGTTAGGTATCGAAACTTAGTATTTAGACTAATATCAATTTCAATGTCACCCCCAAATAAGGGTTGTTTTTTAATGTGTTCCCGAGATTTTTCGCCAAAACGGATGACGGATTCCTTTCAGCACTCCAAAATTGGTAAAAAAAAGATGGCTTCCACACTTTACCACGGATGGGTCAAAAAAGCCCCTTTTTTGTTCTTTAAAAACATATTAGGCAATTTTTAATAAAAGTAGTTCAAAGCCCAAAAAGCCTAAATCCAAAGTTTGAAGAAAATTAAAAAATTGAAATTTTGTTTAAAAAAATTCGAAGTCATTTTATTAGGTTTTTGCTTTATGAGAAGCGTGCTGTTAGTTATGAATGTTTGACCAAAAATAACCAACTAAGAAATTAATTTACATCCAAGAACCCATATAAAATATTTTCGGGCTTTTTAATTTTTTAAACAAATTTAAATATTTTTTAAATTTGAACCACCTTTGGTTTGGATTCACAGTTTTTTGGCAATCCTGAACAACTTTAGTAAAATTTACTGATAAAAAGCCTAATATGATTTTATGATTTTTTTCCATTTATTTTGTTATCTCAGATGACTTTGCATTTCAAGGAGTGAATGGTTTTTTGGGTATAAGTAGACTCTACTGTGTTCTATCTTCGACAATTTTTTTTTCAAATCGGGTAAAAACTTAACGAAAAACACACTGTATAATATATTAAAATACAACATTGACAACTGTACTCTAATACCCTTCTGCCCTATACCGGGTGATTCAGTTTGGTATTCGCGCCTATGTATCTTTTTTATTTCAAGAGAAAACTACAATAAACCATATAGATTTGTAAATAGTTTGTCAAGCTCTATCGAATGACGTCCTTAAATCATCTCTTTAATCACATATGCCAAAATAACGATAGTCAACTTTTTTTTTCAAATGGTATGCTATACATTTTTTTGCCGATTGTTGTAGAGCTTCTGTTTCTGCATTCAACCATATGAAAAAAGTATACACTTCCATAAGGAAAATTTCGAGAAAATTAATAAAATAAGAAAAAACTTCATTTAAAAGTTTTGTTTCTGATTCAACATAGTTAGCCATGGAAACTATTGAATTTTGACATCGTTAGTAATGTCAAATTGAAAATATTGTTATTTGTGACTGTGTTATTCGTTTTTGTTTTATGTTATATTTCTAAATAGATTTACACAATGGTATCTTACACTAATGAAGAAAAATTGGACATCATATTAATTTACGGAGAGTGCGGAAAAAACAGTAAAGCAGCCAAACGTTTATATCAAGATCGCTTTCGAAATAGGCCGGTACCATCAGACAAAATGTTTGCAAAATTGGCAAGAAATATGAGCGAAAGAGGAAGTTTTGAGAAAAAAAGAGACGTTTTTAAACCCAAAACCGCACAAGATGAAGAACATACAGTTGCAGTTTTAGCCCTTGTTTTCGTCGACCCGCATATCTATTCGTCAGTTAGCGACTGAAATTTCATATTCTTCAGTTCAAAGAATTCTGAGAGACAATAAACTGCGACCATATAAAATACATTTACATCAGGGCTTGGCTTCCTGGAGATTACGAGACGCATCTAAATTTTGTAGCGTGGCTGGCAGTTGCTCAAGAAATGACAAATTAAATCATATGGTCAGATGAATCCCGTTTCCATAATAATGGCATCGTCAATAGACATGACTGCCATTATTGGTCGCAGAATAATCCTCACTAGCTTCGGGAAACAAATTTCCAAAATATCTGGGGAATTAATGCTTGGTGTGGAATTCGCAACGGACAAATAATAGGACCAAAGTTTTACGAAGGCACGCTTACTGGAGAAAGATATCTACAGTTTTTAAAAGAAGAGTTGTTAAATTTCTTAGAAGACGTTCCACTACATATTAGGCATAACATGATATTACAACAAGATGGGGCACCGCCACATAATACTATAATTGTAACGAATTACTTAAATGTAGCTTATCCAGGTAGATGGATCGGAAATCGTAGTGTGGGAGTTAAGTGGAGTGCCAGATCACCGGATCTTACACCGTTAGATTCTTTCCTTTGGCCATATCTAAAAAAAAGAGTGTACTTTACACCTCTAAATGATGTCGAAGATCTTAAAAATAGAATACGAATTGAATGCCGCAGATTAAATGTTGACATTCTTTAACATGCATGTATCCAAGGCGTGATAAACATAGGACAATTATGTTTAGAAACGAACGGAGGACTCTTCGAACATATGAAGCAATAAATAATGTTTTTATTTTCTTAATTTTTAGTTAGTTTTCAAGTATTGGTAGTTTTTTTTATTGGTAATTGTTATTTATTATTAGCTGTTATTTTAATATTATTGTTGGGTTGTATTATCATTAATTAACGACATTAAATATTTATTAATATAAAAATGAATTACATAATTATTTAAAAACAGAACTTCGTTTGGTCAAAACATTAAACTTTGTTTCGAAAGCTTTACGCCTCATCAGTGCCGTACACAATCCTCGATAAAATCCCTCTTTCTAATCTGATTTACCCAGTTGGTACTAGTTACATTACTTACAACGTCAAAATTCAATTGCTTCCTTGGCTAATTATGCTGATTCAGAAAAAAATCTTTGAATGATGTTTTATTATATTTTATTATGTTTCTCGAAATTTTCCTTATGTTGAAGAATTAATTTTAACATTTAATCTACGGCATTCAATTCGTATTCTAGTTTTATGATCTTCGACGTTATTTAGAGGTGTAGAGTAAACTTTTTTCAAAACTTCCACTTTCGCTCATATTTCTTGCCAATTTTGCAAACATTTTGTCTGATGGTACCGGCCTATTTCGAGAGCGGTATTGATATAAACGTTTGGCTGCTTTACTGTTTTTTCCGCACTCTCCATAAATTAATATCATGTCCAATTTTTCTTCATTAGTGTAAGATACCATTGTGTAAATCTATTTAGAAGTATAACATAAAACAAAAATGAATACACAGTCACAAATAACAGTATTTTCAATTTGACGTTACTAACAATGTCAAAATTTAATTGTTTCCATGGCTAACAATGTTGAATCTGAAACAAAACCTTTAAATGAAGTTTTTTCGTATTTTATTAATTTTCTCGAAATTTTCCTTATGGAAGTGTATACTTTTTTCGCATAGTTGAATGCAGAAACAAAAGCTTTACAACAATCGGCAAAAAAACGTATAGCATACCATTTGAAAAAAAAGTTGACTATCGTTATTTTGGCATATGTGATCAAAGAAATGATTTAAGGACGTCATTCGATAGAACATGACAAATGATTTACAAATATGTATGGTTTATGGTAGTTCTCTGTTGAAATAAAAAAGATACAGGGGCGCGAATACCAAACTGAATCACCCGGTATATTAAAATATTAGCAATAATTCCATCGGTCTCTGTGTTACATTATATATTTTTTCATTTTTATTGGACCAAATATCGTTTGGTATACTATATATGGTGTTATTGCGTAGACTACACTTTACAATGTACGCACCTAAATGATAACCAAAAAGATTTGAAAAATATACCAAGCACGTGCTATAGTAAACAGAGATCCGATAATACTAAACAAATTTTATGTGCACTTGAAATAGCACGAATTAACTAAATTATTTGAATAAAAATCATCAATCTTTATATATCACAGTGGATATTTTATGACTACACACGTGCATTTGGCAATAATTTATTCAATATTGGTGCAATGCTATTTCATTTTACATGCTAATGCCCCGCACTAAATGTCAACATTTTATTATGATTAACTAATTCCACATTCTACGTATTATTTATAATGTGTCCACGTCACTAAAGACTTCGAGGTAAACGGTAATTCCCAGGTAGCTCAATTAGTATGGACGATTAGGTACTAATTTTTTCAAACTTTCTCAAATGTATGTTAGAGTTATTATTGTTTATTGCATGAACAGTGTTATAATTACGTGAATGAAGGTGCGATAGTTATTAATGCGTCTAACTTTAAGGGTCAAACTTTTTGAAACAAAGAGTTAATCTCGGAGTTGGTAAATTAGTAAAATCACTTGAATTAATTTCCTGGTACTTAAAAGATATTTTTCAGTGTTATTCAATTTAGCTAGATGAGAATAGTATTTGCGTATTTGTTTAAACAATTTAAAAATATTGTTGAAATTTCTAGTTCGGTGAGAAAATACTTTTGTGATCTGAGAAATATTTACAATGCTGAATTACAGAATGAAAAAAAAAAAAGCTTTTTTTAACTTCCGTACTGACTTATATTTTAGAAATACTAAAAATTCCTAAAGTCTAACGGTATGGTTACTTACTAACCAAAATTCCTCATCTATTCTAGAACATGTAATGCAAATGACATTAAAACTGTTTCATTGATTCCATACCACGCGAAAAATTACCGGATAGTTATCTAATGAGATTCGAGAATAGCAATTTAACAAGTAGCAATTTTGAATTTCAATTTGCCACCCTAAAACTAATATCACGAATTTCGATAACATCTGAACCTGAATTTTTTTCAGATTTTTTTTTCAACTTTTACATTTCCCCTCCCCCACTTTTAGGAATTTTCGAGTGGCCATATCTCCAAAAATATGCATTTTTCGAAAAAAAAAAAAACATCTTATTTTGTGCCAAAAAAGGTAAATTTATTGTTTCTCTTTCATTTTTGACCTAATTCTACAAGTTACGGAACCCCTGATCTTTTTTCACTCTTTTACTAACGTCATTACAAACACGTTGCACAAGGTTTCATCAAAATCCATTCATTAGCACTCAAATTAGAGATTTTGGTCATTTTAGTGCTCCGTTGACTGGACTACCTCTATATCGCGTAAAGTATTGATCTTACATAAAAAATGAATAGGAACTTATTTGTAGAAAATTTCATCTAGTTTAATTTTGTAGGTAGGTACATTGTAATTCTTCGCTAGAGGTCGTAGTTTTCGAGTTATTCAAGAGAAACGTGAAAAGGGGACCTATAAACCACCACCCCACCCCGCTCACCCCCTACCGGGCAGGACTTTTAGTATGTTGTTCAGCCCCCCCCCCCCCCACAACTTTACAAAAATTGGACACTACACGAATTATTTCCCTTATTCGGCCTTTTTTATACTTCGTTGACTGGATTAAACATTGAAAAAAACGAAAAGTGCGAAAAAGGTAACAATTTTGGAGTATAATCGAATCATAAGAGTGCATTGAAAACAATGGAAGTTGTCTCATCATCTTCGCTTTATAAACGTCAAATTATAGATTGTTTTGACGTTAGGTTATTTCTGAAATTTAGTTATTTAAGTATAGTAAGCTCATGCTACAAACTTTCCATTAGTAAAAAAAATACCACTTTAAGCACTTGTTGCATATATTATCATTATTTCACGCCTTTTATCTTTCTCTAACAAGCCGAAACCTAAAAATCTTTTATTAAATATTTAGAACCCTATATAATAACGATTGAATGTTACGATATAGTAAAGAAAAAAAAAAAGGTCACACGATTTATAATTTAGGACAAAATAAATATTTCTGTAATAACATATCGATATCATGGCGATTTTTTACAAAATTATGAGAAAATGTCGAAAACGTCAAAAATAGCGATTTAATACCCAGGATTTCACATATCCAGTCCATTCTTAAACACTTATATGTGGGCTCTTCTTCGCTGTGTGATGTTTAAGGTACACTTCTTTATTTCAGTTTTTAGAGCCAATATGTGGAAAGTGGGGTTTTTTGACATTTTTCCAATTTTTTATACTAACTTTGAACCGCATTATCTCAGGTTGTATTAGACACACAACGCTGGTACTAATTACACATCCCCACAAAAAAAAGTAGTCTATCCGGCGGACTAGGCCAGTGTGTCCTAATGTATTTTCATATGCTGAATCTGAATCCGAAGTTAGAATTTTCAGATTGGCTCGTTCTTCATCCCCAAAAAACACCCCCAAAACAAGAAAAAAAGAGTGGGCTGTCCGGCGGATCAGACCAATGTTTTCTTATGTATTTTGACCGGCTGAATTCGAATCAGAAGTGGGAGTTTTCAGATTGGCTCGCTATTCATCCATAATAAAAAAAACACTCCTAACACAAAAAGGTGGTCTGTCCGGCGAATCAGACAAGTGTTTTCTTATGTATTTTGACCAGCTGAATCCGAATCAGAAGTCAAAATTTTCAGATTGGCTCGCTTTTCATCGCCAATCCCAAAAAACACACAAAAAAGTGATCTGTCCGGCGGATCAGAATGTATTCATATGTATTTTGATCACCTGAATCCGAATCAGAAGTTCCTACTCCTAAAAAAACACCCCCAACACACAAAAAAGTGGGTGGTCTGTCTGGTGGACCAGACCAGCGTATCCTTATAGGCGTGCAGATCACCCCCAATAAGTGCTCTAGAAACTGAGTAACCGATTTGGTCGAGGTAACCACTTCTAAGTTGGTTTTTCTTAAATTTAACATCGAAGAGTACTTACAGTAAAAAATTAGCCAAAGTTAGTTGATCGGAACATATAAATAATTGCAAAAAACTATAATTTTTTTATATCACGAATTTTGTCGAATTTCATCTTCGACTCGCGATATCTCGGCAAATAATGAATATTTTTAGATGAAATTTCAGCACGACATTGTTCAAGTTATTCTTTAAAATACTGAATTGGTCCGAACCCTTATTTATTTCACAGATGAAAATAGTGATTTTTCAAAAAATTTCTTTTGTCAAGCCTAATTTTTTTTTCAAACACAAAAGTTGTATGACGAACTATTAATACGACAATTTTTGATAAACTTATATTAAAGTACAATGTTTAAAGAAGTTTTCTGTAAAGTTTCACGTATTTATATTGTATATATATAAAGTTATCGCACTTTGAAGTAGCGTCTCCGCTCGCAGTAGACATGTTGTTTATTCGCGGCATGTTTCATTGTGGTGGTTGCCGTAGTTCAGGCGTTTACTATCATATCAATGCAATGTTTTGTTACATATTCCCTTGTTACAGGTTACTGTAAAGTGGAAATAAGTAATACTAAATTAATTGTTGATAAATTAAAAAATACATAACACATTGGGTGGCTTTTAATATTTTCAATCTGAATTAACATCTATGGGCTGCAACGAGCAATTTGATGTACAGTTACAAATGAGACAGTATTTTATACCAGCAGCGTAGTACGAACAAAATTCATTATTGGCAAAAGTTTTTAATTTTCAAATTTCCAGCCAAAATCAGTCGGATTGAGTGCTTCAAAAATGGGTATGTGATCATTATACCATACGTGCACTTGCCAAAAACAGCGTTTCATGAATTGAAGGAGAGCTGGGTACGATGGTAATTTTTCAACGGAGGAGTTTCTTTTTTGGAGCTAAGATTACTCTCACGTCGTTAATATTGTCTTGTTCACTTTTGAAGTCATAAATTCCAATTACAAATTTTGTCCAAGCATTAACAATTTGAGACATCTGAACTAAATATTCTGTGCTTCTAGTTCTTGGCATATAATGTGTATTGGTACAAAGCTTCACAAATCCGTTTCGATGCTATTTTTTCCAGTTTGAAACCATACTTGAATCTTTGTATTTATTTGAAAATAATGTGCGATTAAAAGAATAAAGACATGTGTATCTGGGGACTTAACAATCACTATCATGTCCTGAGTGTCTAAGTATTGTTTAGAGATGTAGACCAGATAGATGGCAAATTATTCACGAGTCAGCTTCAGCAAGATTCGAAAATAAATCTGTAACCACACGTTTAAGTGAATTAGTGATTTCTTTAGTTACAAGATGATTTCTGTATCCACCAGCCAAATATAATTTTTTATTAATAATTTTATCAGAAATCTGAGGGATTTCAATATTTTTTCGATGTAGTCGCATAAAAATAAGTTCAAAGCATTTTTTTTGCATTTGTAGACATAACTTTATCCCAATCTGGTATAGGTCGACTAGCATTAATATCGTAAGTATTAGAATTTAGTTTATACCTTTTTGACCTCTCTTGCGATGTAGAATTCATACTAACGTCATAGCGATCGAAAATAACGTGAATCTCAGAAAAAGTTTCAAATAATTTCCGAAAATACTTCAAAAAATATTGTCCAACATCTTCGAAACATTTCATATATTTCGTATTTAACCACTGCAAATCTGCCATCATATATATTATTATAGCATGTGGTTCTGTCCAGCAAGATTCTGTAATCACAGATGTTACAATATTTTTTTCGATCTCATGTAACAAATCAGATTTTGACGATGTTCGCCTATTGGGACAGTAAGAACTTTTTCATGGCTTACATCAGCTCTTTGCTTAGATAGAACCAGAGCTCTTTGGTACACTTTTTCTGGAGAAATATATTCTTTACTTGTGCTATTTTCTGCTCTTTTTACAGTACTCTTTTTTATCATATCTGTAAAAGTTTTCAATTTAGAGCGTGTTAATGTGTCATAAGAACATATATAACATATTAACAGAAAAACAATTAAAAACTGTTTATTATGGACTTATACAGTCGCAATTATGCTACGGTATCCTAGCCTGGGGTGGCATAAACAAAACCAATTTAGACCCGCTAGAAAAATTACAAAAAAGATTTTTTAAAATCATTTTTAAAAAAGATTACTTTTACCCGACAGATTTATTATATAATGGATTAGAATTATTAACTATTAGAAAATTATATTGCAAAGCTTTAATACTAAACCAATATAATTACCTAAAACATAAAAACAGGCAGAGTACCTTATCTCTCCCTTTTGACTATCACACTAGAAGTAAAGAAAAAAATGTAATAACAGTACCTCGGGCCCAAAAAATGATAGGACAAAAAAGCTTTATCTATTTAGCTCCTAGAATATATAATAATATACCACCAGCAATTAAACACTGCAACTTAAACAAATTTAAATACGAAATAAATAAATGGCTTCTAACTTATCCATTCCAAATACTACACAGATTTATTGACACTGGCGTCTTTTTGATCAATTGAAAATTATATTATCTACTTTTAAATATTAAGAAGAATTGTAAATCATAGCCTTAGTAATACTTAATATACTTATCCAATAATCAGAATGTACCTAATTATAATATAACTCTTATTCGTACTGTTGAATTTCAATAGAATTAATTTATTATTTAAGTTATTTCGGCCAATTTAAAATTCTACTTCTACTTCTAAATATTAAGAATAATTGTAAATTATAGCACTAGTTATACTTAATATACTTATCCAATTATCAGAATATACTTAATTTTAATAGTTATAACTCTTATTCGTACAGTTGAATTTTAATAGAATTAATTTATTACTTAAGTCATTTTATTATAAATAGTATTTTTTATAGTATCGGTATAGCACTCACGGCCAGTTTTTATAACTATGTGAGGTTTACCTAAATGTTTATTTTCCTTGTACCGTTGTTCAATAATTAAGCAATTTAATGTATCTAAATCAATCTTGTAACACTTGGTTCAATAAACTTTATTATTATTATTATTATTATTATTATAACTTGTGGGTTTATTCGTTTTTTCTAATCGTTTGAAAATAAAATCTTGCAACATGGTTTCGCCTATCGTAACGGATTGTAACAATGACTCTTCAATACTTTTTTCTGCCATCATATCACTTGAAATATTTATTAAGGACGAATTAGCGCTCGATAATTGAAAAGGTTCAGTCATATTTTTAGATATATAATTTAACATTAAAATTACATCATTACGGCAACGAATATGAATACGTGAAACTTTACAGAAAACTTCTTTAAATATTGTACTTTAATATTAGTTTGTCAAAAATTATCGTATTAAAAGTTCGTCACACAACTTTTATGTTTGAAAAAAAAATTAGGCTGACAAAAGAAATTTTTTGAAAAATCACTATTTTCATCTGTGAAATTAACAAGGGTTCCGACCAATTCAATATCTTAAAGAATAACTTGAACAATGTCGTGCTGAAATTTCATCTAAAAATATTCATTATTTGGCGAAATATCGTGAGTTGAAGATGAAATTCGACAAAATTCGTGATATAAAAAAATTATAGTTTTTTGCAATTATTTATGTTCCGATCAACTAACTAAAAACCAGGTTAGAAGTGGTTACCTCAACCTAACCGGTTACTTGGTTAAAACGGGGGTGATCTGCACGCCTATTATGTATTTTGACCCGCTGAATCCGAATTTGAATTGTCAGATTGGCTCGTTTTTTGGGGTTAAGGATAGAAAACGAGCAAATCTGAAAGTTCTGACTTCGGATTCAAATTCACTGAATCAAAATACATAAGAATACACTGATCTAGTCCGTCGAAAAGACCACTTTTTTTTCTGGGGCTGTGTTATTTGCGTTATAGAATAGAGAGAAAGTATTTTATATTTTTATTTGTTTTCGAGTTATAACACAAAAAGTAAAAGAATGACTTGTTCTGCCATCTTTAATTGCTCAAATTGATTTCTGCAATGCTAGGTACACGTTATTTATTTATTTATTTATTTATTTATTTATTTATTTCCCAATCACAAATACAATCAAATAATAATCATACAGTAACTAGGGAGTGCGTCAAAGTTTTAAGACTAATAGTATTTTTAGGGACAACAATAAAAAAAAAAAAAAGAATAAAATAGTTACAGAAAAATGTATACAACAAACACTTAACAAGAATATAAAACCAACAAACTACAGAGAAGTCAAACAATAATTCACAAAAACATTAACAATAACTTGAAATATATAAAAATATAATATACGCTACACTTATAGATTTGCAATTGACTAGAAATAGAATTCATCAAGAGAATAACAGTTTTTATCAATAAGAAAAGCTTTAAGGCTTTTTTTGAAAATATATATGTTTTTGGATTTTTTTATATCCATTGGAAGAGCATTCCATATTTTGCATCCGTGAAAATAAAAATTTTTTTGATAGAGTGTTGTAGAATGCTGATCCGGGTTGAGATTATGTTTAAATCTTGTTCCATAATTGTGGTTTATTATATTTATTTGAAACATAGCCAAATTTTTGTAAACAAAACAACCAAGTTCATAAATATATGTGTTAGTTAAAGTTAGTATTTTTAATTTTTTGAAAATAGGTCTGCGAGATTCTCTTTGTGGTAACTTAGATAATATTCTCAAAGCGTATTTTTGTAAAAGAAAAACGCGTCGACAGTAACTGCTAGTGCCCCAGTTAATGACAGCATATCGCATGTGGGAATGAAAATTTGCATAATATAAACTAATTAGAATATTCTGGCTACAGTGGTTTGCCAGTGAACGTAATGCATAGCAGCAAGACCGAAGTTTATTACACAGTTGGTCAATGTGTATGTCCCATTTCAGAGTACTATCAAAGGTAACTCCTAGTATTTTACCCGAACTATGTAAGTTAAAGTTGTTAGAACTTTGTATATCTACATTACCCTGAGAGTTTCGATGCCTAAAAACCACTGAAATGATTTTATCTTCATTCAATTCAAGGAAATTCTTTTCGGACCAAAGTATACATCTCTTGTAAACATCTTCAGAGGTGGTTTTTGCTAGGATACTGTCAGATTCCGTTATTAAAAAGTTTGTGTCATCGGCGTAACATACGGTGTGCAAATTATTAGTTTCCCTCAAAAAATAAACCAAATCATTGGCAAAAATTACGTATAGAAGAGGACCCAAAATAGAGCCTTGTGGGACGCCTTTGGTCACCTTTCTAAGGTCGCTTGTAGTATCATTTATTTTCACTATTTGATCGCGATTATTTAAATAAGAAGTTATAAAATCTAAAGGTGGCCCTCTAATTCCGTATCTATACAGTTTCTCTAATAGTAATTGATGATCCACACAGTCGAACGCACGGGAAAAATCGATAAATAAACCAAATGGGCACATTTTCTTATCAAGGGCATTAATGATATGTATATGAAAATTGCTTAGTGCTGTATCCACACCTCTATTTTTTACAAAACCGTGTTGGACTGGGGAAATTATATTATTTCGCATACAGAAGGTGGCCAACTGATCATTTAAGGCAGACTCATAGAGCTTGGAGAGGCTAGATAATAATGTTATTGCTCTGTAATTACCATATATATTTGGGTCACCTTTTTTGTACAATGGACAGACAAATGAAAGCTTTAATTTGTCTGGAAAAACTCCTTGTTCAAATGACAAATTTATTAAGTACGTATTTACCTCACAATATGCCTCAAATAAAGTAGGGGCACCCTAACTACCAAACATTTCATTTCTACGACTGACTTGCATACATATATTTAAAACTTGATTTGTTATCGGCTCCGAACAAAAATGATAATTAAATTTGTTCTCAGGTGTACGTCAAAGTTTAAATATACATTTTATTAAGATATAAACTCACTCACCTCTGAATTTGACTGATGCCTCAGCACGAAAAAATGAGTTAAAGTATAATTATCCAACACACTTCCAAACACAAAATATATATAAACTGAGATGCTCAAACTGAACAACGAACAAATCTTCCAACATACAATAGAACTATAAATAAACCGATATTTTTCACGTTTACCATTAATTACAAATTAAATAAATACAATCAAACCCGCTTATCCGCTTAAGCTTAACTACTGACATACGAAACGTGTACAGTGGGATCCCGAGCTAGTACGAAAACATGTTTCTTATCTTTGTTGTACTTACGCTTATTATTAGTTATTACTTATGTTTATGTGTTTGTTGTATTTTTTAATCACTTATCAACTATCTTATTATGGTTATTTTATGCCACATTTTACTCGGAATTAGTAGTCTTCGTAAAGTGTTATTCCCAGTTGATAGGAATACGAAAATTACCTAGTTTCCCATTTGATAATCGGTAAATAACTGGTTATGAAAATGTAATTTTTTATATTTTATAGATTCTTAACCAATACGTATAAACTTAGGGAACGTTAACTACAATTGCAATTTACCAACTCTTCCTTAGTGTTAACTTCCGTAACGTACACCATAGTTTTTATGTGTCCCAATAAATAAAAATCAAGCGGGCTGAAATCGGGCGAAGAAGGGGCCCGGGCAATTGGACCTTCTCTGCCTATCCACTTTCTGGGAAACACATTATCCAAATATTGTCGCACTTGTTACTGGAAATATACTGGAACACCATCATGAATGTTACAGCTTGGCTCATTAGTAGGTTAGTAATTTAGTCTATTACAGTTAAGAAAAATTGAAAAAATTTGAGACTTCTTCAAAAAAAAAGGCCACTGAAAATTATGGAATAAAACAGTGAAACTAAAAATAGCCCGTTTGGGGGTTCATAAATTTTCGGTTGATTTGTGATCCAAATGATACCTTATGATAAGACATTAATTACACAAAAATATGAGGTTGAGAATAAGAAAGATTTCGGAGATATAGAAGGTCAATAGATTAGATTTGGTTGTATTATTATTGTAAAACATAGTAAGGATAATAATAACAACGATAATTATATATAATAATAATAAAAATAATACTTCAGCTCCTTTACCACGTCACGGCACTAATCTGCAAAGAGGTTTTTCGATTTTTTTGTTTTTACTTTTTTTACATTTTTTTTGTTTTTTTTTTTGTATTGTTTTTCGATTTTCTGCTTTTATTGCTTTAGATTAGTTTTTAACTTTTATTTCATGAGCTATTGTTTCTGTATGGTCAATTATATATTACAAATATCTATAAAAATGAATATATGGTGATGCTTACTGCTGCGAAAACGAGACTTAATATAAGCTTTAATTACCGAGGGCTTTTTGATTGTGATACCATATTTAGCATAATATAAAGTTGCAGTTGGATGCTTACGTGATGAATTGAACTTTTGCAGAAGAAAAATTCCTTGATGTTTATGCTCGGCGTAATATAAAGCTGTGTTGTTTATTTGCTCCTACCTTGCCTGCAGTCGTAGAGAGAGAGAGAGGGAGAGAGGTCTATTGTGGGACTCATTAATGTATGTACACATTCTTTAACTGATTTTTGCTAATTGAAAATATTAACGTAACCGAATCGAAATCGTTTGAGTAGTTTTTGAGTTTATCGCATTCAGATATAAAAATAGACGAGAGGTAGTTAAAGAAAAAGAGATGAAAAGAGAAAAATATAAAAAAGAACAAGAGATTTTATAGAAATTAATTTTTTTTTTTTCATCATCTTCACTCACTGTATGTGAGTCGATTTTGATCACTTTGGCCCTCTATATCTTTGAAACCTTTCTTATGCTCAACTCCAATTTTTTTTACGATTGATGTCGCATCATAAGTTATCATTAAGACTACTAATCAATAAAAAATTTTCAGACCCACAAACGGCTGAAAAAACCCTGTTTTTGGGGTCACTCTTTAACCGTCGCCCGGTTATTTGTTGAACCGTATTACTTAATATCGATACTGAAGTCGGTTAATAATACACTTGATTCCGTTATTATACTCTTCGCAAAAACGATGAGTATATTGTATTTGATCGGCAAATTTCTAAAATCGTAAATATCGCTCGTAGAGAAAAAATTTTCATATCATTGTGTTAGTGAACGAATTCTGAACAACTTTCAAAATGTTCGTCTGTGCGCCCTTCCGTCCGTCGCGTTTTTTGTAAACACGATAACTTAAGAAAGAAAAGTCCGATTGTGTTGAAAGGTAGTGTTAGCTAGAGGAAGAACCCTATTGCTTTTGAAGAAAATCGATCAGTAAATAAAAAAGTTATTAATTATTTAATTAAAAAAAAATTCTCCTAATATTTGTCGCTTGTACTTAAATAGAAATCTTGCGAAATGTTATCTGTTAATATATTTTTTTTTGTTTATGCATATTACTAGTATATATTTCATAAAAATATAACTAATGAGTTGAAATGTGTATTACAGACAATCAATTTTTGTAGCAATGTGTGATGGTGTAGTGGCTAAAGTTTTGCCTTGCAATTAATTAATTAATTAATTTTAAGAAGTTTCATTTTAATTATTTTTAAGTATCTTTGTATATTATATCTAAATTGTTTATTGTTATTGTTAAGTTTTTAAATTTTTTAAACAGGAGCATTAACTCGAAAACACCGGTTAAACCGAACCGGACCTGCCCCGTCCAGACCCACATTCACCACGGCGCTGCGCGCTGTGGTTGTCTGCCTGGCTACGGGCCAGGCTTCGGGGAGGCGCATAATTGTAGCTCTAATTTAAATAAATTTGTGTTCAGCTTCAGCCCTGCAATCCGAAGATCGTGTGTTCGAGTCCCACACAGGTTGGATAATTTTTTCAATTTTTTTTTTCGTATAATTTTTTCACAACAAAGATGGTATCACAAAATTTAGGATGTCCAAAAACTAACATTATTGTAGAACAGTATTCTAGAGGTTTGTATATCAGCGTATATACAGAAGCTATGCAATTTTAGGCGAGTATTGCATAGTGGATGTATCTCTAGAAGGGGATATAAATCAGTTTGCCCCTTGTCTATTAGTTGTTAGGTAAGTAAAAAAGCATGACCCTTCTTACAGTTCGGCATAATTTCCAGGTGCTCGCCTCCTAGCATCAGTGATTGGCCTTAGCCGAGACGTTAAATAGTTGAGATAAAAAATGTAAATTTTCCATAATTTTGCAATTATAGCAGCCATATTGGATTTGCCATTTTCGATTAACCTTTGACATTATATTAGGCATCAGTTGCTCCGAAAATAGCGAACTACCAATTTCATTGCAGCTCCGATAAAACTGAATTTTGTCTAGATTTGAGAGTCCCGCCCACTGTGCACTGGTTGTAGGTTGATGAAAAAACTACAATAGAACCACCGCCGATCAATAATACCCTATAATTTGTAATAGCTATTTATGTGTCTAGGAACTAAAGTTAAACTTTTTATCACGAAGTGGAATGTGGAATTTTTTAAATGTCAAATCTGAATAATTTTTTGTAAGGAAACATTTATCTTCCACCGCCGCCAACTACAAGAAATCGTACAATATTGGATTACTTTACTGACTATTTCTAGCAATTTAATGACGATTTTGAAGTTCTTTAGTGCCAATTTCAAAGAAAATAATATTATTATGAATAGTTTTTTATTATCACCAGCATATTCGCCAATGTAATTAAAAAAACTCTTTCTGATTTTATACTCCTCTAACACTAGACGTTGTTGAAACTATATTACACCGAGTCAGAACCTGCAATTTGCAAAAGATTCTACAGCAGTCGCTTATTAGGCCAATCTAGAGCAATAATTGAACATAAAAATTTACTTTACTTTTTAAATTTCTTAAAGGCAGTTAAAAACTCACTAGTTATTATACAGAGGTTTTTATACATACAGTCCTTTCCGTTGATATTTCATATTAGTTTGGAGATTTACAGAATTGTCAGAAGCTTATTACGACAACAAAACTACCTTAAAATTTACAACATTAAAAAAATAGCAGACCTATGAAATGGCAGCAGGCAGTTTCGTTAATAAAACCGGCAATTTATAATTTTAAAACGCCAAAATGCCAAAGTACAAAGGCATCATAAACAACAAAATATACAAATAAATAATCAAATAAACACCACCCAAATCATCGACGGAGAAATTGAAAAGCTCACTAAAATTATACAAGAGGTAGGGAACAAAACAATCGCCAGAACAAATAATTTCTGATGGCCTAATGAATTTAATCAATTCATTAATTGAAATAAAATTAAATAGCAGAAACACAAAAGAGAAGCAAACAAATGATTATTAGATAAACTCCAAAATAACATCATAACAAAATTAGCTAAACATACAGGAAAAGCATCGAATAGAAAATATAGGATCTCTCATAAAGAAAGCAGCACAAAGAATTACAAAACTTTCACGTAAGATATATGCTCAAATGTCCACCATTATCCATAACGCCTGCGGTGTCTAATACACAGATGACATAGATATAGCAGATATTTTTATCCCACCACCTGCGACATAATAAAACCATCCTCAAAACTTCATCCCCTACCATAATAATATAACGAGTCCAAAGAATCCAATCCTACTACCCCATCCCTCCCAATAAACTCCCTAAACTCACCACAAAATAAAAAAATAATGAAAACACTCCAAATCACAGGCCAGACGTTATACGAAATATATGATCAAAAAAGAAGATTATACTACTGAAATGACCAGAACTTTTTCTTCTACAAAATGAGTTACTCAGGATTAAACAAAACACAGTCCTCGTACAGAGAGATGATAACATATCTCCTGTTACACCAGAAAGTACTGATTTACAATCAAAATACAGATAACCTGCCCGCGTTTCCCACTCCTTACACCACCAAAATGAACAAAAAATTAAATAACACATTCAAATCTCTGCCCACACCTCCTCTGCTAAAACAGGAAGGGCAATAAGTACGAGAAGCCTCTAACCATTCGTGTTTTGTAATTTGACACAGGATTATTTGAAGCAGGTTTGTGTAGAATTTTGTGTAGGAATACGTAGATAATCAAAACCTCACAAAGCCTCTACAATATAATTTTTTTCTACTGCAACACTGGACCAGGAAAATAGAGAAAGAAGGAAACGCAAAGAAAGAAGGAAACGCAAAGAAAGAACGAGCAGAGTAACCACAAGAAACAGACCACTGGCCCCTGGACAAAGATCACTAATAGACCAAGTGCTAAAAATAATGGTTAAAGTTACAAGAAATTGTGCTCTTGAAATCAGTAAAATAAACACGAATTAATACACTAATAAGGACCGGAAGAAGTAAAGGAGCAAACTCAAGAAATTATCGTCGAAGCTTGAACGGAATGGAATTCGACCATATTAAAACTCCTCTCCAAAATCATGCAGAGCATTGATGATTACAGAAGATTAACACTCTGTAGAGTAGGATTCTCGAGGAGTTAGAGAAACACCGGGAAAAGGAAAACCATCGGACTATTAGACACTATTTATCAAAGACAGATGAACGAACACGTGTACACCATTAGAAGTATCTTTGAAGAAAAATGGAGAGATGAGGCAAAACCACACAGAAAGACAAAAGGACCAAAGGAACGGTATGAAATGTCAACATTAATAGAAAGAATAATGGGAGAAGTAAATGAAGGACTGGGGATATGGCCAAAGAAGGGATCCAACACTTCTCCCGAGGAGAGAGCTAATACTAAATAGCGACAAATTAAAAGTAGGGATACCATGGTACACGTGGATAACAATAACTGATAGGATCATGAACAAACTAGAAAGGGAAAGGAGGAATATAAACACTTCTTATAATGGCGTAATGTTACAACGCATTTCATTGTACTTATATCATGTACTAAGCGTCATGCGGCTCTTGCTGTGACCACAAGAATAACCTAAATCCAACCCAGCGATAAATTTTCCGGAAGTGGCATCAATGCCCATCCTACACTGGTTAATCACATAAAATCATAATCAAGCCCGCTGAGGACATAAAGTATGAAATTCAGCAAATAGTTCTCTGATGTTGCCATTAAAACCATATGAATTTATTGTGTAACCTGGGCTTACCATCGGACACTGTGACCGTTTCTCACAGTAACCAGCAAATATAATGCGCGCAGAATAACAAATTTATTGTAAAATAAAATACTATTTTGTAGGCATGACAAAAACAAAATTTATTGTAAGAAAGTGAACAGGTAAATCAACGATTTTAAAGTTAATAAAAAATTTTTAATGACAGTGATCTTAACATTTTTAAATTATTTGCTTTCTAGCTATTATGCTTCAAGTGCAAAGCAGATGTTAATTATGCTCTGCACAACAAGTCATATTCTTTTGTCTCAAGAACGCCATAAATCGACTATTCATAATAAACATAAACACCCCTACGTTTAAAGTCGGCAGTTATTAATGGAGGTGTCGCTTCATTTAGTGAATGCAGCCATGGCAGCTCCGCACTAAATATACACGGCTTAAGAAAACCTTAATAAACCAACATGGCCCACAATTCCTGAATGAAGTTTTCATTCAAATACGAGCTTTTTAAAATACGGTTTTCTGTTTTCAGAAGTAAAATTATTTCAGGCGATTTATACAGCTACTACACCTTCTCGGTGAAAGTGTAGTATTATGATTGCCTTTCAACGAAGTTTTCTTTGCTAACACTGGATAACTTTCACGCTTTTCAGTTGTTGTCTGTGAAAACTTTGCTTTCGTTCTCTGGAGTGTTTACGTTCAGCATTCGAATTGGTTTCAAATAATCAATAATGCTGCACATTTCTCTAAAATTTCATTTGTTTGCGCCTCATTGTTCAAAATTTCAACTACTTAACTCACTACAACCACGTTATGCTTTTTTTATTTAGTATGAGAAAGGAGCTTGAAGTGGAAAAGAGATTCGATCATTTAGAAGGTTGAAAACAAGTACAAATGTCGCAAATTACACTTAATGTTGCTGTTTTATATTTTGTAGTAATTCGAGTAAATGGAATTTTGGTCCTTCGAGTCGATTTTGTGTCCATATCTGAAAACATTTTGATCTACCTGACCGGCGCACAGTGGGGCAAATAGCTCATTTTTTGGACAAGCGATAATTCCCAAGCCTGGAAATGAAATTAAAATTATTTTTTTTAAACTCTTCGTTATAAAATTGCCTTTAATTCTATCGAGCCCAAATTTTGAAATTTCAAAATTAAAAGACTTAAATTTTGAAAGTAAATTTAAATTTTATCAAAAGATTGTTTAAAATTATAAAAAATTGTTACTTGAGGTGTTTTTTTGGTTTCTAATCTCATTTCTGATCCCCGAATTTTGCGATTCAAACAACCAAGATAGCGGATCCAATATGGCGGCCATAATATTTTTTTAAATGAAATGTACATGCACAAACTGTAAAAATTGTTACTTAGGACTTTTAAGTCTGTTTCTGATCGAGAATCTGAAACTAAATTACGTAATATCGGAATCTAAATTGGCGAATCCAATATGGCGGCCACAATATTTTTTTAATTGACATGTAAATGGTAAAATTGTTAAAAATTGTTACTTGGGGGTTTTAGAGATTGCTGATCACGAATCTGAAGTCCAAATTACGTAATATCGAAATCCAAGATGTCGGATCCAATATGGCGGCCATAATATATTTTTAAATGAGATGTACATGCGCAAATTGATAAAAATTGTTACTTGGAGCTTTTAAGGGTTTCTGACCATGAATATGAAGTCTAAATTATGTAATATCGTAATCCAAGATGGCGGATTCAATATGGCGGATCCAATATGGCGGCCATAATATATTTTTAAATGAGATGTACATGCGCAAATTGATAAAAATTGTTACTTGGAGCTTTTAAGGGTTTCTGACCATGAATATGAAGTCTAAATTATGTAATATCGTAATCCAAGATGGCGGATTCAATATGGCGGATCCAATATGGCGGCCATAATATATTTTTAAATGAAATGTACATACGCAAATTATTAAAAATTAGGTTTAAAGATGTCAACATTTTTGATTGGTTATCTCATTTTTTTATAAGATGGCATATTCAAATCTGCCATCTTAGTATTCGAAATTACGAATGCGTAGTCAGCAATCGCAAAAACCTGCAAGTAACAATTTTTAACTATTTTCACATGTACATCATAATTTTTTAAAAATTTATGGCAGCCATATTGAATTTAATTATCTGGTTTGCAAAATATCGAAATATTAATATCCGAAACGAGATTAGCAAACTGCGAAACCCCCGAAAAACAAATTTTAACAGTTTCCTTCTTGATTTGTCATTCTTTTTTAACTTACGGACACCATATTGGATCCGCCATCTTGGATTTCGATATTACGTAATTTGGACTTCAGGTTCATGATCAGCAATCTCTAAAACCCCTAACAATTTGCGCATTTACATATTGGATTCGCCATTTTGGATTACGATATTACGTAATTTAGATTTCAGATTCTCGATCAGAAACCCTTAAAAGTCCTAAGTAACAATTTTTAACAGTTTGTGCATGTACATTTCATTTAAAAAATACATTATGGCCGCCATATTGGATCCGCTATCTTGGTTTTTAAATCGCAAAATTTGGGGATCAGAAATGAGATTAGAAACCAAAAAAACCCCCCAAGTAACAATTTTTTATAATTTTAAACAATCTTTTGATAAAATTTTAATTTACTTTCCTTTAAGTCCTTTAATTTTGAAATTTCAAAATTCGGGCTCGATAGAATTAAAGGCAATTTTATAACGAAGAGTTTAAAAAAGAATAATTTAAATTTCATTAATTCCAGGCTTGGGAATTATCGCTTGTCCAAAAAATGAGCTATTTGCCCCACTGTGCGGCGGAAAGGATTAAAAGGATTAAGAGACCTTCAAAATGCTTTTTTTGTATGATTTTGAGCGTTAATTGCAAGGGAGATATGGCCGAAATAAGGGACGTGCCTCGTTTCAGCAAATTACGATATTGTCCGTTTGACGGTAAAATCTCACAATATTTTCAATTATAAAGTCATAGTCATAGTTTTTATACTTTTTTGATATTCACGCACATTTGTTAAGTGGTTGGACATCGCATGCATATATACTTTATGTATCTGTGTAAATATGAATAAAGATGAAAATTACTTAAACATTGACGAAGATGAATAATTATAATAAGTTTAGGGGAAATCTCTATACAGGGTCCACCACTTAAAACTCCCCAGACTCGTAACTTCCTTATTTTTTAAGCTACGATCATGTTCGGCACATCAAATTGTAGATATTTTTAAGGTTTTTAAATATGCATACAAAGTGATTAAAAAAAAAATTGAAAAAATTATTACGAAAATAACATTAATTTCCTTGAATATTTTTTCTCTCACTCTGTACATGAACTGTGTTAATGTTTTCTTATAAAGGTTTTAATTAGTTTCAATTTATGTTATCACGTCATATTCGATATTCTCTTTCGTTTTAGAGTAAAACATTAAAAACTCCCCTTTCGACTCCAAACTGAAGTCTCTTAAAATAAATTTGAAAAGAATGTAAATAATAGTTTTAAGCTTTACTTGTAAAAGGAATATCATAAACATTATTTGTGAGGCGGAAAGCAAAAAGGGACCTCTTGTCGGCGATGTCAATTTTTCAGTACAGTCGAATTAGTGGTTTGGGTCAAAATAATCGATTTTCGGATTTTTGCGATTTATTACCTTTACAAGTTGTAATCTATTACAAAACCGATATAATTGGATGAGACACTTAAAATAATCGATAAAGCAGTCGATGTTCAGCCCTGGAAAAGGTACCTCTTGTCGCTTATGGAGAAATAACATGGGACCGACAAGAGGTCTCTTTTCATAAACGCACTAGTAACTTAAACAAAAAAAAACATAGAGATATGATTTTTGCACCAAATTGTTCGGAATTAAAGCTTAATTCATTTAATATCAATAACTAAAAACTGGAATTTGCCGACAAGAGGTCCCTTTTTGCTTTCCGCCTCACATTTAAAGTAACAGAACAGCAACAACAAATAAAAGGAAACAATTTTTTTTTCTCTTTTGTGATATCACTTGATGAACCCATTGCTAATAAGTGCATGTTTTCATGTAATACACATTTCTTACTAATATTTGGTTGCTCTTCTAATAATCATGATTCATTTTTATGAACTTCCTTACTTTTAATCATTTTATTTTGTTCTTTCGACTTTTAAGTTGTTCTGTACTATTTATTTCAGATTTAATAAATCAACCATATCTTTGTTATTAGTAATATTTTACATTTTCTAAGTTAGCCATGAAAGTTTTAATAAAAACACATTTAAAAAAATTATAGGCTGGTAGACTTAATTTTATTAAAAATTAAAAATATTGTGCAAAATTATTTAAAAAAAAAACAAGGGTCTGGGGAGTTTTAAGTGGCGGACCCTGTATAGTCAATAAAAATGGAAAATATTAATTACTGTTTTATTAATTTGCTACACCTTAACACAAAAACCGGATCCAAATTCGTAATCAGCAACCTCAAATCATAAGCAATATTAATTTCATTAATAAATTTCCAATACTTCCTTTATACTTATTTTTTAACTTTGAGGGTGGCTTTCATCCTCTCAGGGGTAAGAGCAATTATTTTTCTTATTAGGGGATACGTTTTATATCTCAAAATGTAACAATCTGCTAAGAAGGTCCTAATTTCTCAAAATAAACAAAAAATAATTCATTCATTCATTTTACCCCTTTTATATCGGCCATATTGAGGGTGCAATATAAAATTTTTAATTTCTGACTTCACATTCGTGATCAGCGACCTCAAAAATATAAATAAGTTAATTAATTTATTCTCAGTACCTACTTCGTTTTTTTTTTTAATTTAGAGGTGGTTTTTATCCTCTTGGGGGGTCAGAGCACATTAATTCCTTTTTAATATATCAAGTTTATACCCTAGAGTTTAAGAATCAGCAAAAAAAAATTCCAAGCCGCTATAGAATTAGTTCGAAGTTTGGTAATTTTTGACATCAAGTGACTGCACTATGATGCATATTAATGCTAATAATTATTAATTGTTACAAACAATTTCTTAACAAATTTCTTTTTAATTCCACATCCAGTGGTATAGTAACGACAAAAAAATTTTTTAAAATTTTTATTGTTCAAATAGGCTTAGAATGTCATGAAACGTCGAGATTTTAAGTTTCAGCGAAACAAAATTTTCTGTCTGTCTGTCTGTAACTTTTTTTGTGCGCACGTTTACTCTGGAACCGTGTGAGATATTGACTTGAAATTTGGTACACATATGTACTTTAATGAGATCTAGAACTAGATTATATTTTCATCTTGTTCTGTCGAAGGGTTGGGGGTAAATTGGGGGTCAATAGGTAAATCAAGCAGGTAAGAGTCCATAAAATTGGTATTTAGTATATACAAGAGAAGCTAAGGTCTCAAACAAAATTTTGGCACTAGGCACCCCCCCCCCCTCCCCCCTATTAAAGGGGATGAAAAAAAATTGTAATTTAGTGCGTGTACAAGAACCAGAAACCTCTCCCACTACCACCTCCTATCTCCACCCCCACCCCACTACCCATGTGGGGTATCTCTTTATGGGTTTTTGGGGTAGAGGAAATATATTATTAAAGTTCCATAAACAATTATTTCTACATACAACATTTTTTCGTTGTGAGTGACTTGGATAGAAAATCTGGATGTGGAAGTAGTGATTCCTTGGGCAGCGGTTTTTCATAATTGTTATCAAATAGAAAATAAAAAAAATATATTTTTGTTATTCATCTATTTTTAATATCCATTCACTTCATGTTTGTTTTAGCCGGCTTAACGAACTAAATTTGAAGTCATTTTTTGTGGAAATCAGGGACATTACCTATTGAGTAAAGCAACTAGCGGAGTGTGCAATGTGTGCATTTTTGGTTTTACCAATGGTAATAATTTATACAGTCGGCGCCCGCACTATAATAACATCAGCCTCAAACGTAAGACAGTTTGTTCTTTTTGCTCGAATGGAAAGAGAGGATTTTAACGTTTGAACTAATTAAGCCGAGTATTTGGCTTGCAAGACGGCATTACGCAACGTATTTTTTTTATGAAATCAGCAATTTATAGTGTGGAATGCCGTGCCTTTCTCTACAGTTAATAATACAGTATAAAATCGAAAATTACCATAATAAATAATAAATGTTTTTCTCTCTTTGCGTTATGCAAACAAGATTGATTGCGAATTTCAAATATGGTGGTTTTAACAAAGGCACGAACTTCAAATACTATAACGACACAGACCTATATTTTGTGGAATTATATTTTAAAATAATACCTTTCAAAAGGGTATAAAAAGCGAGTTAGTTTTCACAAATACTACTTGTCGCGTTTTTCGACCCTAATTGGCATCATCATGAGATAATCAAGACTGTAGTAATGCTCAGTTTTAATCAAGTAGGTGTCGCATCAGTGTGTTAGTCTTTGTGCAACCTATTTCAGTCACAATAGTTTCAAATCTCTTCAATGCCAAACATCTAAAAAAAGTTTTTAGAATATTTTTCGGTTAATAGCGACATTCTGTTGAATTGTCGTAAATAATTATGTCGATATATGTCATAATTTAAATAGCACACTGCATTTAGTAGAAAATTTTTAATTCAAATAGAAATCCTATTAAATTCGCCCATTTCTAAACACGTGTGCGGAGACAACCAATCAGAACAACATTACACTGATAATAATCTCTCTAAGACAATTATCTCTTATGTCATTCAGTTTGACAGTTCAATAACTTAATAGTTATTTATTAGGCTAGTGAGTTATGTGACATATAAGTCACGCAAGAAAAGTTTAATTTTCTAATTTTCCTAAGTGACTTATATGTAATAACTAACGTGTCTAATACAACATTTTATCCAACACTTTCATATAAATGCTTTTTCAGTGACAAACAATAAAATTATTAATATGTCATGTCATCGATTCTTTGTCAGTTGTCAATGTCAAAATCCACAGTGTTTCTCTAAAAATATAAAATACAAGTAGCTTATTGCTAAGTAGATTCTGAATGGATGTGCCGAGAAAGCTGTGGTTGTTATCCATTTTATTGGTAACCAGGAGTTTGTTTAATAAACATTGTGAAATTAGCATCAAAATGGAAAATTGTGAAAGATATAATATGGAAATTCCGACCGATATTTTGCAAGAAGCCAAAGAAGCTACAGCCAATTTAATTCCAGAAAGGTCCAAAGTAACAAAATTGGACAAAAAAAGAGGAGTTAATGCTGTAAACGAAGAAGTGCTTCTCGCTTACTTTCTACATTTGAGTAAAAAAATTGCACCTTCTTCAATGTGGACTAAATATTCTATGATAAAACTTTAATAGGAACTTTAATATAACAAGATATGGAAAACCTGTGGCATACTTAAAAAGCCGATCAAGAAATTTCAAACCCAAAAAGGCCAAAATTTTGGAAAGAGCACATGATGTTCTTGTTTTTATGTATTTAATTGTTTGGGTTTTTTTGGTTGCATTGATATCACAGCCCCACAAAAAAAAATAAAAGTTCAAAGCAGCGCTGAATCCGAATCCGGGGTCAAAAAAAATCGTACACCCCCAAAATCATTAGCTAGAGCCAAGAAACACCCCTGAAATGGGATAAAAAGAAGATTAAGCTACCAGAATAGTTGTTACTTCTTAATCAATCGAATTATACAAATTAAGGTTAAACAGCAGCGTACATACAATAGATATGAAACACACCCCCAGGGAGGGGCGAAAACTAGCCCCCATATATAAAAAAATCGATCCAAAACAGCAATAACTGCTGAAAAAGCTCGAAATGTCTAAGTTTTGTTAAATTGTTAAGAAACTACATCAGATCCGACCTAATCTTCATAAACTGCCCCTATAGGGTTGAGAACAACCACCTTTAAGTTCAAAGGACACGAGAAAAACAAGAAAAAACGTAAAATCCAACAGGATTTTTATTTTCATGGATGCTATGATTATCTGAAATTGCGTAGTACTCTAAAATAGAACCAGAAACTTACGTACCATCACATCCCACACCGTCAAACCTCAGATGGTGCGAAAACTACCTCCTATGTAAGATTTGATTATAAAAAGTTATAGTGACTTCTATAAAAATTCGTAAACACCTGCGTTGTATGGAAGAGAGAAGAAACTAGACTATGTTCGACGATGTGCTTGAAAACCACTCCCACGGAGTTGCGAGATACTACCCCCATGCTGGAAAAACAGAGAGAAACTAACCGTATTTACATTTTTATGGATGCTATGATTGGCAAAAATCGCGTTGCACACTTAGAGTTTGAAACTCATGTCCTATAAATGTTATTAAGTAACACCCCAGAAAGGATGTAAACTACCGTAATTCAAGATGTAACGAAAAAGCTATACTGTTGCTTATTCGTTTCATTTCCATAGTTTTTTTTGGCGTCTCTCAACCCCGTGGGGGTGGTTTTCAAGCACAGCGTCGAACATAGTCTAGTTTCTTCTCTCTTCCACACAACGCAGGTGTTTCGAATTTTTATAGAATTCACTGTAACTTTTTATAGTCAAACCTTACATAGGGGGTAGTTTTCCAACCCTCTTAGGGTTGACATTGTAGAATGTTGATGGTACGTAAGTTTCTAAATCTATTTTAGAGTACTACGCAATTTCCGCCAATCACAACATCCATGAAAATAGAAATCCTGTTGCATTTTACGTTTTTTCTTGTTTTTCTCGTGTCCTTTAAACTTGGGGGTGGTTGTTCTCAACTCTATAGGGGCAGTTTATGAATATTACGTCGGACCTGATGCAGTTTCTTATAACTTTAACAAAACTTAGACATTTTGAGCTTTTTCAGCAGTCATTGCTGTTTTGGATCGATTTTTTTATATATGGGGGCTAGTTTTCGCCCCTCCCTGGGAGTGTGTTTCATATCTATTATATGTTCGCTGCTGTTTAACCTTGATTTGTATAATTCGATAGATTAAGATGTAACAACTATTCTCGTAGCTTAATATTCTTTTTACCCCATTTCAGGGGTGTTTTTTGGCTCAAGCTAATGATTTTGGGGGTGTACGATTTTTTTTTGACCCCGGATTCGGATTCAGCGACCTAAAATACATAGGAACACATGGGTCTGGTTCGCTGCTTTGAACTTTTTTTTTTTGTGGGGCTGTGTATTGGGAGTTTGCGGTGCCTGCCGTTGCGGTGAACCTACCTACTTAAGCGTCGAAAATATAACAGATAAAGAACAATATCTACATATATCCACACCAGATACCAAGACGAATAAATCAAGAAGTTTCACAGTTTTAAATAAAGGATTTTCGGTAAATCCACTTGATTTGATTAGGATATACATGTCTTTAAGACCGCAAAATGTATCTCACAAAAGATTTTTCGTAAATTTTCAAAGGGGAAAGTGCGCTGTCCAATGCGTTGGATTAAATAAGCTCTCAAAAATTCCAAAAATTGTAGCTGATTATTTGTAATTGCCAGATGCGGAATTTGAATACTGGCCATAGCATGCGCCGTTCCTCGGCAACTGGTTTGGCCAATGCTGGGAGTGACATTACCACCCTTAAACGTCACGGTGGGTGGAAATCATCCACTGTGGCGGAGGGTTATTTGGAAGATTCAGTCTCAAACAAGATTGCTATTGCTAAAAAATACAGGGAGAGAAGCGTAACGAGTCAGGCGATACAGGCGTCGTTACTAGTAAGAAAAATTGTGTACAGGAGAGCAGTTTTCTTTGTGAAAAATCGAATATGATGACAATAAATGTTAACATAATATAAATAAATAAGTGTTAGTGCATGGATTCTTTGTTTTGTTAATTTTCCGTATAATAAAAACAATAAATAAATTGCTTGGACTTTTTTTATATTAAAATTACTCTTTAGTGACTAAATCACTTTACCCCACTTTAGCTCACTACTTTTTCTCACTAGTGACTTATGGGCCACTTTATACCTTCAAAATATCATGAATAAAGATCACTGTATATGAAAGTTTATTTGTTGACAGTGTCACAATTACGATTGGGCACTGTAAATAACGACTTGATAAATATAATGATAAAGGAAAACACGCCAAATAATACAATTAAAAATAAAAAGTACATCTGGAATGTATTTATGCCGCACCAGAAATTATGAATTAGAATAGCAAAATATTTTCTATGCGAATTCCCCTCGAACGTTAATAAATAGCTCATTTTTATCACAACCTCTTCAAGCACGTTGCTTTTAGGTAATACCGTGTGTGTAGTCGCGGACTAGGCATGGGAAGTAAGAATTACAACATCGCGTGTGCCAGCTGGCTGAAATGAAATAACAGAGCTGGGATGCTCCACCGACGGACGAATTTACGGCTACCGGTGTTGTCATATTTCTCGCGCTACGTGAATGTACATGCCTAATGGGAAATTACACGTACAGTATATCTCTGCCTACAGCGCCGGGATATTACCAAGCGAAAACTGTGATAAAATTATTTCGTATTACCAACATCCTTGGGACATTATAGCTGACAATTCTATGGGAACGTGTCAAATTATTAAATAACAAAAAGGGGAATACATTGAATGTGGAGGAGCCCTTGAATCATTCAGGATCCTGTAGGTTATCAAAATGCATAAAACTCAAAACTATGGGTGTTTGAAATTAATGCTGGACAGAACTTCCAGCCTCAGAGCATTTAAAGGGAAACGCTCACAAAATAATGCAAGCGAGCGCGTCTAAATCTTGAAAAGATCCAATTGAGAATAGCACATATGTGCAGAATAAGACTGGTTAGAGATGACATGTGAAGATTCATCACACGAAAGAAGATTCAACAGAACACATTAGAATAGAATAGAATAGAATTTTATTCATGCTATACATATATATAATGTTTGCATATATCAGAGATAAAAAACTAACGACTTAATTTAAAAACAAGTATAAAAAAAACAGTCACGATAACACAATATAAAATAAGTAGTAGTCATAAAAACTCTTTCTTTTTATTATTTGCAACTGAGGGCCTAACTGTAAGCACCTTCACATGAGATGGCAGACTCTTGACCCCAATGAGTTAGATTAGATTAGATTAGATTCACAGGCCAACATTTTTCAAACCCTGAGACCAGACTATAATTTTTCGAAGGTTTTTGGTGCACCGAATCCAAATTCTACCTCAAAATTGCTCAATCACATCAGGTTTTCGAATTGTTCTAACCTAAAAATGCAAAACAACACGGTATATTCGGGATTATATTACATCGCGAATTAATTTTTCTTCACAACACTCGTGGAGGCATATGAAAGTACTACTCTTTCCCATCAAAATGCATTTTGAATTTTTCGGATATTTTATTAACTTAGAGCCTAGGTACTACCTGGTTGTCTGAATGTATATAAAACATCCCTTGTGTACTTTTTGTGCATTTTCGAGCGCAAGGATCTACGACGTAAATTTCCACTTGAAAGATAGTGGAAACGTAACCTAAGGTCTTTGACAGACAACATTTTGGGCCATATACACCGGCATCTACTACCTCATTTATCTGTGTACCAGGTGAGTGACCCTCTTTTAAATTGCAGATCTCCAGAACTCCACACTTGGCGGTCAGAAATTGCACCTCAGAGAGTTACAGAACATGCTCTCCTAACAGATTTGGCGATTCTATTTCACATCAATCAATCTATTAAAAATACATGAAATAACAATGTGAGATTTGCGAGAAATTCACCATGAAAATAAGGCACTAATCTGATACATCGATGGATCAAAAACAGACACCCGTGCAGAATGATGAGCATATGGGCAGAAATCGAGTACAGAAATATAAGTATTCTAATCTCAGAAACTGCGCTTCAATATTTCAAGTCAAAGCGTTTGCCACCATAAGAGTTTGCTACCTCAAACCGATTTGGTGCTTAAGCGTTAGGTTTGAGAGGGGCCCTGGGGTTGAATCCTGGTTAAGGTATGGATATGTTTAGTAGAAGTTTTAATGTATTACCGAGACGCTAGCAGTGGGCTAAACTATGTTTGAGTGAAGGAACACTGCTAGTCGCTGTTATTCCTCTTGAGTACGAGTCTCAGCTGGGGCAGGCGTTGTCGCAGGGAATGGTTGTTGTGTTAAAGCAATCATACAAATACAAAAAAAATATACATCTCGAGCAGTTAAGAAGTTTAAACGTGACTGTGGCACATAAAATAAACCCTACATAATTCTACAAATCGACAACACAGAGAACCTTCATTTTGAACAACTTTATCACTCAAAATTGCGTACCAGGGCGCTTGGATCCTGAACACAATGAGAAAGATAAGAGAGAAAAAGAGCTGATATTCCACTGAATCAACTTCTAGAAAGTTATCTAAAACAAAAGCTCAATCTAAAGAAATAGGCAGACCAAAATGCTCCGTAGTATTGGCAAAAACTACCAGGATAAGGGCAAGCTAAAGTATCATTGTGAATTTGGAATATTTAGATACAGCTTAACTTTCGATAAAATAAAGGTTATAATTAGGAAGAATAATTTAGCACAGTAACGAAAAGAACACAATGAGAAAGATAAGATAGAAAAAGAGGATATTCCACTGAATCAACTTCTAGAAAGTTACCTAAAAAAAAACTCCATCTAAAGAAATAGGCAAACCAAAATGCTTCGCAGTGTTGGCAAAAACTACCAGGGTAAGGAAAAGTGTAAAGTATCATTATGAACTTGAAATATCTACAGCTTAACTAAGATATAATGAAGATTATAATTAGGAATAATAATTTAGAACAGTGACCAAAAGAAATAACAGGATATAACAGAATATGAACAATTAATGTTATCGTTATTGAAGAGTTGGAGAGGAGGTAGATGGGTTACCTAAAGATGGGCAACGCCTGGTATGACAGGGTGTGTTTTATTCCAAAAGGGGCATTATGCTCTCTGATTTGGGTAATGTTGTTTGTTGGCGGACCTAGTTTGAATGTAATAGAATTTGGTTTGTTCGATGTAATCCGCTAGTGGTGCTATGCTACAACGTACATACAAATCTCTGATGGAGGTGTATCTTGAAGAATTTGATATGAGGCGCATAAACTCGTCCTCCAACACTTTTAGTTTCTATAGAGTCATGATCTCTGCTCTACACTACATCGGTGCAGCGTATGTTAGAGTCGGCCTCACTACAGAGCGTAAACCAATTTTTTTATTTCGTCGACTTTCGTTTGCTATTTTTGACCAGGAGTGAATACAAACTCCTGGACACAGAATATATTGTCCGTATAGTTTCAATATGTTTGATGAATATCAATCGTTGGTCCAGATGTACGCTCAAATACTTTACGCAGTTCTTAATTGGAATTTGGTTTCCTCTGACCGAAGTAGGTGTTAAAATTTTATTCTCAGTGAATTTGGATGTAAAGCCTATCGCTTACGACTTTTCAACATTCACTCGAATCTTCCAGTGGTCTTAATATGCCGCGGCATGGATAATGTGTGCTTTCAGTAACATATTCGGGGCACTTGAACGTTATGACTAGGAGCATACATGGCTGTGTCGTCAGCGTACTTGGCCAGTTTCGTATTCGGGAAAACTGGAAAGTCGAAACAACAGATTATATAACTCAGGCGCGAGGACTGGCCCTTGCGGGACTTCCGCACGAATGTCCCGCGGGGTTGACAGTTTGTTGTTCACCCACACTTGTAACAATTTGTCCGTCAGATACCAGTGAATCAATTTCGTTATATATAGCGAAAAATTATAAGTGTGCATTTTATAGCCTTTTCAATATCTAACAGTTCCATGGTAGCGCTCTTTTCAAGACTACATTGCACCTTCACATCATTAACAATTTGCTCGACCTGTTCTTTCATCGCAGTGCAATAGAGAACTTTTAACGGCCTCACTGTCTACGTCATTTTATTTATCTACGTATCTAACGACTATCTATTTAAGAACGACATTATTTTGAACGCTTAGGAATTGTAGACAATTATATTATTAAACAGCTATAATTTAAATAATTATAATTATGGTCTGCTGGTTATTTGGTGATAAAATAATGATTCTTTCTTCTTGATTGGTTTTAGATGACTCATCTTATCTCTTAATACGAAAAAAATGATTTGCAACACTCTAGACCAATAATACTTAATTGTATTTACATGAATTCTTAGTACTTGTTTATATTTTACAGTGTCGTATCATTGGGTTATGGCTTTATCATTTATTACGTCACTTATTGTTAAAATCTGTATGAGTTTATATAAAAAAACATTCCGGAATAATAAAACGATTCAAAATATAAGGTTTATGTCATTTTTAAACGTCTTATTTATATAATATATATTATATATTTATATAATTTATATAACCTGGTGGAGTTTATCTAATGCTATTCCACCACTCAACCAGGATACTCATACAAACATAGATAGTAACTCAACCACTCCCTGCGACATTGCCATCTGCCACAGCTGAGAGTTGAACTCAGGAGAGGAGAGTGATTAGCTGTTGTCACTTACACAACCGCGGTTTAGTCCACTGCTAACGTCTTGGCAACTCGTGAAAAACACCCAAGCACCCATACCCTATCCAAGACTCGAACCCGGGACTCCTTGGTCACAAGCCTAACACCGTAAGCACTGCGCCACTGAGTCGGATTTCTTAAAATTTAAATTATTATTTATATTATCGCTTGCAACTATACTTAAAAAATAAGCCACTTTATCGAACAGTAATTATGAAAAGGCAAATGTTTTTTTAATATTTTGTTCTATTACAAAAGATCACGTTTTTGAACGAAACAAAAAATATTAAATTATTAGTATTGAGGTGTCCTGGCTTGGAAACATTGATAAAAGTGATGTTGAAATTATTTTCGGAAACATCGATACTCTGAACATTACACTAATCGTGCGTTTCCCTAATCAAGTTTGCATCATCAGGATATGTTATTCAGATGATGTTGACTAAACCAACTAAGCACAATAAGTGAAGTGTATGATGAAACATATTCAACGTGAAAAAATATTACATTGTCCAAAGCTTGGATATTGACCTTTATGTTTTAATTTTGCTCCATTTCGCGTAAGAATTTTGAATTTGCACATTCAAAAATTAATTGCTAGAAATATTTATTGAATAATAATCCAGAAGCCTACAATGAGCTCAATCCTTCTACAGTAGGCAAGTGGGGTGTAGCGAGTTTGATTTAAAGGGATGTAGTAGGGGTGGGGACGCGATAGCCTAAAACGAAGTTAAAATCACGGCTGGCCGAAAAATTACAACTCTACACCTTATAACCCTCAAGGGAAGCTGTTATCTAATACTGTAATATGATATTATTACTGAGTTTAATATATCTTATTGATATGGTGTATAATTTTATATAACAACTTCCACCTTATTGAAAAAGTTGATGTATGCAGCAACTTTTGAAAATTGGAAAATATTGAATGAGTATAATACAAAAGCTATAATGAGAGTAGAATGTAAACGTTAATAATTGAAAGTAAAAATATATAAAACGTGAAATAAAAGTTTAAGTCAATACAATAGCAATAGCAATAATAATTTGCAAGTGAATAAAATAATGAATTAATATAATATATAACAATAAAAATGTATGAAAAATTGAATTAAATAAAAAGTTAAAATTTACAAATGAGGAGGAGGTTCATAGTTGAAAGTCTATGAAAACTTGATGTCTTCTTCCTCTTCTTGGGAATTGATACCGGGTCACTTTCTTGGAAGAATTAGCCTTGGGAACTTTGTGAATACTTTGCTTCGTCCTGTGGAAGGTGGAGAAGAACCATCCATAGAGCGTTGGATCTTCAGTATTCCACGTCTTTTCCTTCTACATTTACAGAATGCGTAAAGTAGAATAGGGTCGTTGCACTACATCAAAATTGAGTCTGATTTTGTATGGAAAATATAACTGTGGGTTTGTCAATGTCCTGTGTTACATGAATTGACCAAACTATTGCCCAAAATTTAAACTACACCACTTTAAATAAAGGGCGCGGTCAGCAGAATTCCTTAGCACCTGCTACGTCATAAATCGAAAACCTGATGCGCTTGCGCCGGATTCTTGATCGGCACGTAGGCTTAAGTCATGGTGGATGTTCGGCCGCCATTTCTGTTTGCGTATTTTGTGTTTTGTGGTGTTCCATGCTTCTGCCGCTTTCATTTCGCAAGTGTGTGCTGTGTTTATTGTTTATTTCATTAATTATTAAGAAAGACAACATCGTTTTTTATTGTTATTGTTAGTGTTTTTCAATGACAGGGACGGGCATGGATAGATCGGTAACTTCCGACTATTTTCGGAGGCATTCGGCGTTGCCCGCTCTACGGCATCATTTCAAGAGTTTTAAGAGCCACACACCAAACTTTGATGCTAATTTACACCCTTAAAACGCAAGCAACAAAAAGAAAACAAAAAGCACGGTTTTAATATTTTCCATTATATTTTCAGAATATGCAATAAAAAAAAATACGTGCCATTATGAGAATAATAAAAGTGATGATAAAATACGTGAATCAAGAAACGTTTGTTCACGAAGGGTTCGTTTATTAGATCGTCCAGATCTTTATAATATTGCTCTAATTTGTTTTTGGCAATATCCAAATCTTCTACGTCTAGGTTGTTCAGCTTGAGAGGTTTCAAATTTGGGAGTTTAATTTTGTCGAGGATCTGATTACAACATTCATAAGGAATTTAGGAATTTGAATGGGATGAGAATTGTTTTGCCTTCAGAGAGGTCCTTGGCACTGGCTTAAATTCCTGTTTTGTCTCCTACAGAGCCAGGTTGAAGTTTGACGATTGAATTTTGATTGATTAATTCTGTTGTGGAATCTCTGGGCGGCTGTGGGGGAATCTTTGGGCAGCTAATGGTAATATGAAGTGGTTCAGCATTTACTACTAGCCATGTGTTGTCTTCGAGTTCTTGGACGATCCTTGGCTAATATTGAAGAAAGTCTGGCAGTTTTCAGGGAGTCTAACTAGTAGTCTAACTAGCGGCTTGAGGATTCTGGATTCACATATGGCATTTTGATGGATTTTGAGTATAACTTGGTTCTTAAAAAAATATAGGGATTTGCATTCTTTTAAATTTGGTATTAGCATGTACATTAAAGAATCATCTCTTACGACAAATTTTCGAGAAATCGATAAAATATGGTGCAGACCAGTTCTGTTATCAAATATTTGGATAGGATACAGACGGTAGGGGCTATAATTTTGAGGTTCAACATGTGGTATCTTTAAAACAAATATTAAGTTTGAAATGTTTGCAATTAAATAAAGTCTGAATACTAAGCAATTGCCGATAATTTGATAGGAAGAGGCAAATTGTTTCTTCTCAAAATATGTGAAATTTCTTAGTAAAGTGAAGAAAATTAGATTAGAAGTTATGATCGATGTGGAAAAGATTCATAATCGGGCAAATGTTATTGAATTTAGAACTTCGTTTAAATTATCTGCGATGTACAAATAGCTCGCCATTAACTGTTAGGAAATGTAGAGAAATCTTAGTTTTATTCATCTCATGAAGTCTGTACGTATTCCCGAGCCCCCAACAATAGAAGTGTGTATATCGTTTGAAAGGTTGGAAACTGCGCTGTTTTGAGATATCCCAAATGAAAGTGCTGTGCTCTAAAAACCACAAGAAATTCAAATACAAACCGAAAATTTTGCATATTTTAGCGAATTCTCGTGAAAGTATTAGGTTTACAGACAAATGTTATAATAGCTTTTTTAAAGAAAATATGTTAAGGAATAAAACGGTACAACATTTATGAATCTAGAATAAATAATGAGGAAGATATGAGCGATAACTATAAGGCTTGCAAAATGAATGTTAAAGGAGTGGGGGGGGGGGGCACAAAGGGGAGGAGTGGGGACTTTTGAGGCAATATTGAGGAAATATTCCTCTAATTAGGTCTTAACAACTGGCATTTCAGCTTGTCTCCAATTTATTCCGACAAAAAACCTTCATTGCCTGGAGGCCTGGGATATTAATCAGTATCTCACTTATTGAAGATGAAACAATTTTCACGAACACCGAGACAATTGAACACTACACACGATTAAAACAGAGTTGTAGCCATCGCAGATAATGCCAATATTTTTCAATGGCAAAGTTTAAATAAAAATAAAAAACCGCTGCCCAAGGAATCATTACTTTCACATCCGGATTTTCTATCCAAGTCACACAACGAAAAAATTTTGTATCTGGAAATAATCGTTTATGGAACTTTAATAATATAATATTTGAAATCCTCTACCCCAAAAACCCATAAAACGATACCCCACATCGGTAGTGAGGTGGTGGTGGTGACAGGGGGTGAGAGAGGGTGGTGGATAAAGTAAAAAAATATTTTGAGGTTTCTGATTCTTGTACACACACTAAATCACATTTTTTTTCCATCCCCTTTAATAATGGGGTGGGGGTGGTAATGGGGGTGGCCAATGCCAAAATTTTTTTTGAGACCTTAGCTTCTCTTGTATATACTAAATACCAATTTTATGGACTCTTACCTGCTTGGTTTACCTATTTTCCCCAAATTTACCCCCCAACCCTGCGACGGAACAAGATGAAAATATAATCTAGTTCTAGATCTCGTTAAAGTACATATGTGTACCAAATTTCAAGTCAATATCTCAAACGGTTCCAGAGTAAACGTGCGCACAAAAAAAGTTACAGACCGACAGACAGAAATTTTTTTTTCGCTCAAACTTGAAATCTCGACGTTTCATGACATTCTAAGCCTATTTGAACAATAAAAATTTTAAAAAATTTTTTTGTCGTTACTGTACTTCCACTGGATGTGGAAGTAATTATACGTAAACATTAAACCCTTATCGAGTTTATTGAAATTCTTAAATACATGTTAAATATTTTTTAGGGTATTCCTCACAGTTTTTTCTAAATAAGTTAATTTTCAAGCATAATTGCTACACTTATGTTAACCGCCTACCAATGATGCCAGGTTAACTGTCGAAACGATAGTCATTATACTTTGTAGTATTTTTGTTCCACTGTAATTTTCTTTTCTGCGAACAATGTAGTGACCATTTTCAATGGCATACAGTTAATATTAAAAATGTTTCTATATTGTTAAAGATTGAAAAGCACTACCAGATTACTATTTATATTGCAAAACTACTTACGTATTAGATCTTCATGAAGAATTGGTATCCTCTGTTTCAATCCAGTTAGTAGGTATACAAAGCCGACTTTCTAGAAAAGAAAAAAGAACAAAAATTATTGTGTTTATATATTATGGTTTTTACATCTCTCTAATTTTCTTACAAATTGGATAATACTTTAATAAGAAACGTGACCTAAAATATATCTTATAAACTTCAAAGAGTTGGTAAAGTTAGTTAGACGTCTTTTATATGGAGAAGGTATAACTTCTTTTTACGACCTGACTCCTGTTAACCATACATATACCTTGTAATTTAATATTTCTTTATCAAATTCGGTGTAAAGGCGGTTCGGAATATCCTAAAGGCGTAAAAAAATTGATGCGTGCTTTGATGACTTTGTCTTGAAAAAAATTCGCGATACATTTACACTTCCTACACCTTTCAAACTGCCTCTCTTGTATATAATTTTCAGGCGCTCTAGGATTTTTGCATAATATTTTATGAGCAATAAGTGAAATTCGACAAATTTCTTAGACAAATGATAACAAGAAAAATAATATCTGCGGAATCTATAAAATAATAGAATTATCCAGTATTTGACTACATAATAATCTCCACGCTTGTGACTTTTACTTCACAGTAACAATTAGACGGGGTTTTCACAAATCATATGAATAATAATAAAAATAATATATTTTGCTAACGTCTTGGAAACTAAATCTGTTTCCTTTTCAAAGCTTCATTAGAAAATCATTTATATTTGGGTAAAGTTAATTTCATTACCATTTTAATTCACCTCAGACAAAAGAAGCCTGATCATCAATTTAAATTTGGAGAGGATTTTGGGACTGGTCATGTTCAAAATTGTAAATATAAACCGGTTTTCTGTCGACGACATTTTTGCAATTTGGCCTCATGGAGTTATTTACTAGATAATTTTTTAGAAAATATACATAATAAGGAACCTTCTGTTACTATTTTACTGTGAAAAAATCCTGATTTCTTCTGGTAAGTTATTATACAGTTATAATGTGAAGTGTGCTTAAATGTTACTGTCAAGTTATTTAGTATGCTCAACAAATCACCATGCCTTGTGTTATATAGATGATCCTCGTTTCTTTTGACAAAAATGTCCATATATTTTATAATATAACAAATGCACTTATGCATAAAAATGTATGGCACCATGAAGATTTTTTAAATATTTGTATATCACTCTGCAGCTGTCATTATACCTCCACATTAAATATTAATCTTATGACATCCTGTTTGGGGTGCGCGTAGATGCGTCTTGACTGTGTTGTATAAGATTCTAACACCAATTTTGATAAGGGGAAACAAAATTCCAGAAAGGGAGTGCGTGAAGTATTTAGTAGTACGACTAGATAAGCGACTGACGTTCGACCGACATGTTAACGAAACTGTCCAGACAGTCTATTCCATATCCAGGAGTCTGTATCCGCTTCTGGCCAGGAATAGCAGACGCTATTCCTGGCAGGTAATAACTTATGCAGCGCCGGTATGGCAGCATATCGGACACAACAATGAATGAACTCGGGGTTCTATTCAAATTCTTCACGATACATCTCCTTAAGAGACCTCTACGCACGTTGTCATTGCATAATGCCACTAGCGGACTACATCAAAGTTACATAGGAAAAATGCTAGCAATTCAAACTTGGAGATAGCCCGCTAACAAACAACATTACGCGAATCAGAGAGCATAATGCACCTTTTCGCATAAAACTCAAATTACCATACCAGGCGTTGCCCATCTTTCGGCAACATATCTAGCCACACCGCCTTTCTCTATATAACTATAAAAACTCTCAAACACAATTTCTGATCTTTAACTCTATTCTACTCGCTTCTTTGTTTCTCTTTGCTGTTTTTGTTCGTTTTCTCTCTTTAAATTTTCTCTTCCCAATTACAATTTATTTTTGAATGTCAAAATCTTTAGAAAACCAAATATTTCAAACCATAAATTGCGCGGTCTTGCATAGCCGTTTAATTTTACTGCATTGCTTAAAACGGGTTTTTTTGGTTAGTAATTTTCCCGTGAAGACCAGCCATACATATCTGATATTTTATTTTCACCAGCGTATTTTACATTGCATATCAATTATTTTAAGTTTATTTATTACATGTTTTACCTTATACACTTTTTAATTCGCCTGTCCTGCGAAATGAGATTATGTTTATGTTTTCATTTTATTTTTAATCCAATCCGGCCTTGCTCCATCCAGCCCATGGCGATTAGATGTATAGCTGGCTCCGGATGAGTGTGCGGGGAGGACAATATGTATACTTAATTTAAAACAAATTTGTTATTGCTCTTGCTCTTGCTGTACTTCGATATTCCAATGAAGCAATGTGCAGCGCGGTTAGTACTTGGATGGGTGAAATCCATTTTGAGAAACACAGCGATCTCATCCCACCTTTTCGCGGCTTCATGTAATTTCAAGACGAGGGTTACGTAGTGGATATACCATCTTTCGGAAGGGATGTAAAGCAGGCGGTCCCTTGTCTATTAAATGTTAGGTAAGTAAAAGATCCCTACTCTTTTTACGAGAAGAGGTTCGGCAAAATTTCCAGGTTGGGGGTGGCTCGTAAAAAACATCCTCTCGCTCTTTTTGTTACTTCTCAGCATATTATGTTGTAAGATATATGCAAAGTTAGTGCATAGTAGATGTTCAAGAATCAGGATTCAAGTAGTATACTTTTCAGTTGCAAAATAGCGAAATAAGCTTTTTTTAACTGATTGCAGACATGTTCAACATATGAATCCCATGACAGTTTACAAACCATCATCTAGATGAGTGCCGAGCAACTTAGTGTTGCTCGATAGATTAATATCATCAAAAACTGTATATTATGCGGCAACAGTCTTTGTTAATAAATATTTATAAACACAGTTTAATGTGTTATTGAGTATCAGTTTATCTCTAATATAAGGTTAACTAGTTCTTGTAGTCTCAGGTGTTTCTGCTGATAAGATCGTCAGTAAGCATTGTTATATGACCTCTGGTGAGATGGTTAGGGAGATCGTTAACATATAACAAAAATAGTAGTGGTCCAAGAACAGACCTTTGGTGTCCCATTCCTACATCGTGTGACTCCGAATCCATCCCACTTAATCTCACTTTAAATGTTCTGCCATCCATTATAACTTAGAATCCTCAAACCAATATGGTAGATTTTTTTGTTTTAATGTCCTTGTCAAACGTGTTCGATAGGTCGAATAGCAGCGCCATGACATAATAACTTTTGTCTAAGTTTATGTAGATATATTCTAACAAATGAGACGAGGCCGTTTCTGTGAATTTATCTGATGCTAAACCATGTTGAGAAACAGTGAGTATATTATTTTTTTCAATGAAATGCACCAGCCTGTTATGAATAATTCTTTCAAATGTTTTAGATAAAACAATTAACATATATGAATATAATTCTGCTGCTGGAAGAAATAAGGAATGCCCCCATAGGAATGATTTTGGCTTTTTGGTTAGGATCCGGCCTAAATTTGTAGCCGAAGCACAATGGGCCACAGGGCCTGAGTGCGGCGACCTATAATCGCCCCGCTAAATGAAAAAGAGGAGAAGAGTAGTAGGTCTTTCTTGATAAATTGGCATTATAATTGCTCTCTTGGGATTAGTGTCCTTTATTTTATAGACATGTTAAGTAAATAAACTAGATAATTAAATTGTCATTAATATTTTTGAATATATCTGTTGTCAGCACCAACGGAAATAGATTTTTATTATTCAATTTTATGATTACGATTGTTTCATTCTTTGAACTTACAAAAACAACGTTTTTAAATTCCGTTATAAACTTGTTACTTCAATCGCGATCTTTTGTATCATCTTCATCTTTGAAAAACTGACGAATTACTTTTCTATCAACAATAATTTTAAATACCGTGCCTAGACCTCCGAGTTGCGTAGTTTTTTTAAAATCCAGTCACGTTCCGTTGCATATACTTCTATTTTCCCTATTACTTTTGAAACATCAATCAATAAGATTGTTTATTCCGTGGAAGACGCAGTTAGAAAAAAAAACGCCTAGTGATGTGGAAACGAAATAATTGGAAGACAGAGATACTGCGGCAAAGCAAACGCTAATTTAATAAGTTCTACCGTTCATACCTGAAAGTACCTCAAGCTGTGTAAAATTATTTGTTTAGCAGATATATTTTTAAGTCTACTTAAGTCTGCAAGTTTTCTTATAGTACAGGCCAGTTGGAATAAAAATTAGTCAAACTTCGAAATTTAAAATAAAAGCGTTTAGGGAACATGTTTAGGAGGTCACCGGGAACATATCCTGAAAAGTGAAAAATCGACAAAAAGTGACCCTTAGACAAATGAATTTGAACAAATATCCATTATTTTTGGTTCTTAACCAATATAATTTTGTGTACTTTTCAGTTATGCTTTAATAATATGGTTATAGTTCTTTACACTTTTTCTTGGAACTAGGTCTTATTTTACAGAAAACTACTCTTCTAAAAAATTAACGTTTCTATATGTTTACAGTACCACAAGATATTATACGATATTATAGTTATATGTAAATATAATTATTATTTATTAAAAAATACTTACTAACAACACAAATAAAATATTTTACGTAAAATTTAAACGTTTAAAATTACTTCCAAGTTAATAATAAAAAACTAAGGAACAGAAACGTTAAAATTTTAATGTAAGTATTAAAATTTAGTTTTCCATGTTAACAAGTGTATTTCATAAAATATATTCAGGTTAATCATAGACAACTGGATTTGAAGAAAACCAAAATCAGATATAAAATTATTATTTAAATTTGATAAGAGTAGAAGGCTTGTACTACTTTGAAGGAAAGAAAAATTACATTAAATTAAGTGCCTATAAATATTATAAGATAACATAAAATAAACTCCAAAAAATGTTCTGTCATAGCATACATATAATTAATAAATTAACAATCTAAATGAAATATCAACACCACAGTAACTCAAATATGAATACCCCTGTTATGTTGGTCGAGATGTCCCTTGAAATAGTTCAGCGATGGTGCGGGGCAATGACACTTTCAGATAGTGAACTCCATTGATCAAAAACTCGGTTGGACAGGAAGTGCTTTCTTATAATAGTTTGGAAGTTTTCATTGCGTAGTTTTAGATTATGTCCTATCAGACGATTGTCGGTATTAAACTCAAATAAGCCTTGAGAGCAAAAAACATTAGCAGAATTCTGTAGGTGGCATGACGCGAGGTCCAGTAGGCGAAACCTTTCTTCATATGGCAAATTTTTGCAACCCCGAGGCAGCTTTGTAGCTCTTCTTTACACGCCTTCCAGCCTTTTAGTACCCTGCTTAAGCAGCATAAAATGACTCCAATCAAGGTGAAGATGAATATAAGCGTTATAAATTTTTAGGAATGAGTTGACACTGAAATCCTGGAAGAACTTTATAATTATGTACAAAACTTGGCTGACTTTGCTGACGACTTTCGTAACATGTGCGCTCCATGATAACTTATCTGTGATGGTGGCACCCAGGTCAATTTGCTGAGATACTTGTGTTACGTTGTGATTGTCAATCTTATACTGCATTTTCGGGTTTCTTTCCCTATGTGTGGTACCGACTATTTTTCTTGATTTAGTGGAATTAACCAGTTAGAGCACCAGCTTTCTATCTGGTCCAAATCGGATTGTAGATCGGTGGATGGTGACTGATATATATATTTAGAACATCTGCATACGAAAACGCTCGAGGAGCAGCTCAGAGTGAGGTCAATACGTAAACTTAAAACAGCACAGGGTCACGTACCGATCCCCAACATCACGTACCGCGGATGAAGTATCTCCCACTATTACATCAAATTAGCTATTTGACAGAAAGCACTCGATTCATTTTAACAGTTTACCATGCACTCCGATGTGTTCTAGTTTATAAAGTGATAACAGAATACACACTTTATCAAACGCGCGGGAAAAGTCTAAGTACAAAATGTCAGTGAGTTGACCTAATTGTTTAGTCCAAGTAGTTGCAGACTTGGAGTAAATTGGAGATGACAGAACGTCCTGGTAAGAACCCATGCTGATGGTGCGGTATTACAGAGTTATCTACTAAGAAGGCTAGCTCTTCACATCTAGTTATTTCCATAACTTTACAAGGCAAAGAGGTTAAGCTAGTGGAGCAATAGTTGTGGCTGGAAAGTTTGTCTTATCGATTCTTGCATTATTTTATCTAGGGGCTCACAGAGTGTTTAGTTTCAGCAGTTTCGGCATTGTTACTACAGGGAACACCATCCACTCCATTTTTCAGAGCTATTGATACTCTGCTGGACGGGAACACCTGTAAAAGGCTTTAGGTTCGATGGTAGTTACCAATTGCTCGTCATAAGTGAGTCTAGCTTGCCTTAAGAGTCCAAATTGTGAGTAAAACACATGCTTTATCTTTGCTGAACTACTAGTGCACAAACTAGATTTCTAAATGTGTCAACGTTTTATCATGGTACCTTTTATTAGCTATTTTTTAGTTCTATTTACCTCTATAAATAATATTACTGTGTAATTTGATTGATACATTTAAAATTTGGATCCTCCGTCAACAACGATAACAACATCAAAAGAAAAATACTAATTTTCAACAAGGGCCACTACGATTTCTCCAAACATTTTAAAAGTTATAGCCTTTCATAGAAAATAAAAACACGAATCTACAAAACTCTTATAAAACCAGTCCCTACCTACGGATCTGAGACCTAGACAACTAGCAAAGCAGATGAAAACCTACAACTTAGTAACAGTCAAGAAAGTACGATAGGCAGGGCACATACTACGGATCAAAGAACACTATCTGCCAAAAAAATCCTAAATACACATCCAGTAGGAACACGTCCCAAAGGTCTGCCAATGTTGGAATGGAGAGACAGAGCGGATGAGGATGCTATAAAAATCGAGGCAACCAACTGGCAGCGGATGGCATTAGACAGAGGAGGATTTCGAAAAATACTTGCCCACATGTGGCTCTAGAGCTAATTGTGAAGGTGAAATTAAAATATGTACTATTCAGATTTTTGGTGTTGGTTGAGTTTTATATTTATCATTTCTTGAAAAATTCGTTTTGAAGAGTTATTTTGTATGCCGACGATTTTTATATCGTCTACACTGAATTCATGGTTGGTTAAAATACAGTGTTCTACTAAAGATGTGAGATTCTTTAATTTGTTTTTTACGCTTCCTCATGTTTCTTAATTCTAGTTTTTATATTAATTTTTGTTTGACCAACATAACCTGTTTCACAGTTTTTGCCGAATATTTTGAAACATTTGACAATAGTTCAAAAGGTGTTTTTTGTTTTAACCTACTGTAAAAAAGACTTCTTAAAGATACAAAAATCGTAACACTCTCAAAGCTAGAAAATAAATAAAAGATTGCAGTTTTCGAAAAAAATCCATGATTTCCTTTTTGGTGATTGGTGGCCTAGCACTGCAACTAGTTGCTACTAGACTGCCACGTTTTTCGTCATCGTTTTGGATATGTTCCCTCCACCGTTTTATCTTGCCTTCAATCTCCAATAATGCCAGTCCTTCACTGTTCGTACATTATTTATTTAAAAAAAAACCTGCCTACAGAATCCCTATTTCCACATTCAGATTTCCTATCCAAGTCCCCCACTCCCACCCTCATTTCATCATTATAGGGGATAGTAGTGGGGTGACTAATGCCAAAAAAATTTTGATACCTTTGGTCCGTGCACACACTAAATCACAATTTTGTTTTTATCCCATTTATACGCATAGCACTAATTGAATAAAATACCTTGCGGGATGTGCACTTTTGGTTTTACCAACAATTTTAACAAATCTAGTAATCTAAGATTTGGCCATCTTAAGCCATCCATTCCGATTTAGAAATAAAATTTGTCAATAAGGAACTGAATCTATGTTTCGGTCATGTACGCGTATTTGCACAACGCACGAGCAG